>CM056724.1:95807092-96351791 GCA_029844215.1 Przewalskia tangutica | reverse complement strand
ACTGAGTGAGAAAACTCACTTTATGGTAAGAAAAGGATTGTGGTTAGAGTTTGCTACAAGTGGTCATATATTGAATTTTCCACTAATTTTTCTTATTCTCATTATAAGCCCGTATTTTCCTGAGATTTTTTTTCTTCTTATTCAGCAGTTTTTCTGATTTATATTCCTTGTACTAGGTACTTTATTTTTGTGTCAAATACCTTTATATAGAAGATTGAGGTGAGTTGATGTGTTTGTATAACTTACAGAGGTGGAATGACAAAGGTTGGAGAGAGGAAATGAAAAGAGGGAGGAGGCGTGCAGCGTAAATGCCACCTTTTTTCTTCTTATTTTTCATTTTATCTGTATTTATCCAACTTTATTTACTCCATCCCATGCAATTTATTCTTTTATTTTCTTATATATATATATTTATTAAACAACTTAATAACTATTTTTTTGGACTTTCAAATTCTCACCACTCATTGCATGACAGTTCAGTCCTCGAAGATATGAATAAAATAAGTAATCATAATCACATGAAACCACGATAATGTTTATTATTTATTGTATGCTTGTATAATTTGGGGCTTCCCTACATTCTCCTCTCGCAAGAAAGCATTAGATCCTCGGAGAATACCAGGAATAAGGTTGTAACACGTATCGCATATGAACATGATGAGCCTACCAGCGTATGCCAAGTCTTATGCGTAACAACTTTTTTTACAGCAGTCAAATAGGAATGGATATTTGACTTTTACCTAGCAAATCTTGGCTTCCCAATGGTGGCTTCCTCGGTGGAGATGGTTCCTCCATGGGACCCAGCCGCTGGAAGCAATATCTTACAATGCAAGGCGTAACAGCTTTCTACATCAAGTATTTCCGCTGGAGCTCTTTGAAGCTCACTCATTAAAATTATCTCGCGGAGGAAGGATGGCGTGACTTGGATCGTGCAAGTACTTTAATTAACATTGACGTATGAAATCTGCGGATCACGACTACTTCCCGACTCTTTGTGGAGAGTGCTAATTCGTAAGCCCTTGCATTCCACACGCTCTTCTGCAAGATCTCGCTATAATGACCCAGTGCAAACCTTGGGCATTTCAATTTCTGCACTTTCATACCAAAGCCCAACGTCAGCTCCCTTCATGTTGAGACACTTTTAAATATTTTCTCCCCTGCTTGAGATTCAAGATCTTTTTCAGATGATCGCGTAGGACTTATGACGGTATAAGTATTTTGATCCTCTCCCAGAGATCTATCACTGTACCTATATCATTTGTTTTCACGAATGACTTTAGCTGTTAGAAACAGTTGCGTCTACCGCCTCGAACCGCATCAGTGGAGACCTACATTTCGTCCATATAATGCTTAAAGCGAGGCCATTTGTATGCTAGAAGTGAAAACTATTGTTGTGAAGCGAACTCAATTAGACATAGATGGTCAACCGACTTCCACAGAAAATCTAACACAAGATCGCAACATGTCCTCCAGTGTTTGAATTTTTAGCTCGGCTGCCCGTTTGTTTTGCGGGTGGAAAGCCGTGCCAACAACTTTTTGTCGAGACCTGCTGGAAACTTTGCCAAAAGTGTGAGGTGAGCCCGGAACCCCTATCTGAAATAATTTGTAAAGGAATCGTGTAACGCACAATCTCCTTCAAATAAATGCGTGCGTGCTTGTGGTGCGCGATCGTAGTCTTGATAAGAAATGGGATGACTTTGTAAAGCGATCAACAATCACGAATAGAATCATACCGCTTCTCGAGTTTTACGATAGACCAGTTACAAAATCCATATGAATCGCCTCCCGTTTCCGCCATGGGGACTCGATGTCTGGAAATGTGACAGGTTTTGATGTTCGACTTTCCTCTTGACATATCAGCGCCTCCAGACAAACTCACGACATCTTTCTTCATCCCGTCCCACCAGTAATTTACCTTGAGGTCCTGATACATTTTTGTTGAACCTGGATGAATGGAATATCTTGTGTTGTGACCCTCATCTAAGATCTTCCTCCTTAGATCCTTTCGTAGGAGCAGCGTAACCTACCACTTATCAAGAGATTCGGTCATTATCTCCCGATATAGTGTGAAGGTTTTCCACTGTGGGATCTCTCAAATCCGACAAACTCTGTATCCTCAGTAATGACTTTCTTTTATTTAAGCTAAATGATGAGGTATCATGTACCGCACTACGCCCGCGATCTCGTTAAACTAACCGAGGTTTCCCGATCTTTGTACCTCACGAACAATACCCCTTTTGTATTGCCAAATGGGCAAAGCTGCCCGTTGATCTCTCTCTTAGTCGTCGGCCACCACGTTGGCTTTTCGAGGATGGTAAAGAATACTAATGTCATAATCCTTAGAAACTCTAACTATTTTCTTTGTTGGAGATTCAAATCATAACGTGGTTATATGCAAACTCTTATGATCTGTAAATATGTCACGTCACACCATTACAAATAATGTCTCCATATTAAGTAAGGCAAACACCACGCATGACTAATTCGAGTCATGAGTTGGGTAATTCTTCTCATACATCTTATTTGTCTAGATGCATCGTAATAACCTTGAATGCATCGGGACACATCCTAACAGCTCTGAGGCATCACGATAGGTGTGAACCATTCATCCCGATGGTGAGGTTAGGAGTGGTCGCGATGATCGATAATTCCTTTAGTTTAAAACTTGCTTCGTGCGACCCCACTGGCAAACCGCTTTTTGAGTCAAGGTCGAGAGCGACGAGACTAGAAAAACCTTTACGAATATTACATAATACCCAGCTAAACCAGAAACTTCTAACCTCTGCCGGGTGGTCGGTTTGGCGGTTCTTACCTTATCTTACGAGGTCTACCGTAATTTCATCCGCCGACCTGGCCCAAAGGCTACATTTTCCAACCAAAATTCACACTTTGAAAATTTAGCATATAGTTTCTCCTATTTCAAGACTTGAAGCACTACCCTCATATGCTCTTCATGTTCTTCAACACTATTACTGTAAATTAGGATATCATCTATGAACACGATCACGAACAAATCTAGGAATGGTTTGAAGATTCCGTTCATTAAATCCATAAAAGTCGCTAGGGCATTGGTTAACCCAAAATACATGACCAAGAACTCATAATGGCCGTATCGGATTCTAAAGGCTGTTTTGGATATATCATCTGGATTTATTTTTAGCTGGTTATATCTCGAACGGAGATCAATCTTGAAAAAATAGCTAGCTCCCTGAAGTTGGTGAAAAAGATCATCGATTCTTGGTAATGGGTATCGGTTCTTGATCGTGACCTTATTGAGCTGCCGATAATCGATGCACATTGACGATCCGTCTTTATTTTTTGCAATGATTGTGCACCCTGAGAAACACTAGGCCTTATAAAGCCTTTATCCGAAGATCCTTGATTGTTCTTTTAACTCCTCGATTCAGTGGGGCCGTTCGATATGGAGGAATAGAAATGGGTCTTGTGCCGGAATTAACTCTATAGCAAACTCCACTTCTCTATCCGGAGGAAGGCCGGAAGTTCTTCGGAAAACCTCGGAAAATTTGAACAATAGGAACATCGTTCGGCTGTTGGGGATTAACTTTTTGGGTATCGCTATATTAGCCGATATGTGTACTCCACTCTGTGACTTCTCGATAACTTTTGAGCCCCAGGTAGGAAATAAAGCGACGAGGATATTCCGATCCTACCATTATAACACGGTTCTCGGAAAAGTTAATCTCGCTATCTTTCGTAAACAATCTAACGTGGCATAACATGCGATGACGATCCATACCCAAAATGGCGTCGAAGTCTACCATATCAAGTAGTACTAGGTTCACCATTGTTCCCCTGCCATTCAACTAATGGAAAATTATTTACCACGAGAGGCCCAATTGAGGCCCTGCGGTGTCGTAACCTCAAGGTTCACTTAAATAAGAAGGTTCTACGTGTAAATTCTTAGCAAAGCCTATTGACACATATGAAAATGTAGAGCCGGGATCGTATAATACAAATCGGGAATACTCGAGACTAGCAAAATACACGTGACCACGCGTTAGATATTTACGCCTCGTTCCTGCAGGGCAAAGCGTAAGCGATTAGAATTGTTGGGTTGTTGACCTCCCAGACTCTGGCGGGGTTGGTTTCCCTGATTTTCCCTGTAGGCAGCTGTGGTTACTTCTGACCTCCCCTGAATAGATTGAGTTTGGGTCCTCTTCTTGCAATCCTTGGCATAGTGGCCTGACTCTCCACGATTATAACATGTCTTCGTTAGGCCAGGCATTCTCCATTGTGTTTCCTTTGACAAATCTTCAAATCGGTTTATCACCTCGCATGTTAGGGTTGGTGGCCTTGTCATTGCTACCTTGGTAATTAGACCAACTATGCCCCTTAGGCTTGAAATATCTTGCCTGATTGGTTCTGAAGATCCATACTAAACTCCTGCTTGATTTTGACTACGGTTAAATGATCACGGCGTCAGAAATCTCTTACTGCGAATATTCTCTTTTTCTTTAGCGAAACCTTCTACCCTCAAAGCCATATAGACAATGCGAAGATAAGTTCGATCGTTGGCTAACGCCACCACCTTCTGCCTTTATGTTGGGTTTAAACCTCTGCAAATCGCTTGACTCTATCCGTTTCTATAGGGGCGACATCGTGTTGTATCACGATAACCTCACGAATTGTGTATTATATTCTTGTACAACTGCGGTCACCTTGCTTATTGTTCAAACTCCGTCGAGCGCATCCTTGCGGCGTATTAGGCATAAATTTCTCAATGAATGCGCTCTGAACCCTCCCGAGTCATTGGTGGTGGCGTCGGAGGCGATTTTCTAAAATTCCTCCGCGGCGCTTCTACGTCATCCAGTGGTGATGCGTCTGCCAAGTTGGCGCCCTGCGTCTCCACGCGTCGATGTGAACATTAAGTCTTCAACCGTCGAGAATACTATCGGTCGGCGCGGGGTCCTTCCGAGTAAAGTGGTTCTCTTCTCCTCATAAAATTTGCCCGTAGCCTATCAGTGCGCTTGAGCTTACACTCTCGGTCAGTAGTGCGATCAATCGGTCCACAGGTCGTCAGTTACGGTTGGGGCTATAGCGGAGACACTGGTGCGGGCGGAACCGTGTGTGGAGCTGCGGTGTCATTAACTCTATGAGTCTATCTAGTTTTGTCCCCTTTGTTTCTTGGGCCGTTTGACTCTCGTTCTCTCGACATTTTCTCAGGCATTTTCTGCTTCCTTGGACACCACTACGTCAGCTGAGTACATGAGCCGTGATGAACCTCGTCCTCGAGCCGGGATTGTGAATTCATCATTTTACTGTGAAGACAAACACACTCGTATTTTAGAAGGCGGAATGTCTACTCTAGCTCTTAAAATTTTCTTATAGTTCATAAGCATGCGAAAAGCGCCTTGATTAACTAAACAATAATGACAACTCATAACTTGCATTAATAATGCTTCATTCTCGTATTTGAAAATATTTCATGACATTCTGATACATCGTAGCGTATCATTCTATGCTATTCCTATAGCTCTCTTACTCGAGCATGCACCTTCTGCCACGTTAAGGACTTAACGCGTAATTCTCTATTCTGGCGATTGGCGTTCAACTCTCCGTGAACCTTTTTCCTTGCTTCCCTTTACATTTCGCTCATTCTTTCTCTTACTACTATTACCTGAAATAGAAATTTGGTTAAGGAACCTTCTGTAACATCTCCTCTTAGCATCTTTGCCCCTCTGAATGAGGATCGGAATTTTAAGACAGAGTTGAATATTATACGTAATATGACTCCAATCGGAAAGTTGAAGAAGGTCGTATTGTAGGGAGCGCCTCTTACATCTACTCCTAAGCAAATCGCACAAAATGCGATTGTGTCATACGTATACTCGTTAAAATCAGCTCGAGTTCATCTTACGTAGCGTGAATTCATACGAGCTTGCATTTCCTTTGACTTTTCCTCAGTACTTCCCTCTTTGTTGGAACTGCCTTATAATCACCATCTACACAACAATTGTTAGTCGATTATAACGTTGTACAATCTTCTACAACTTGCGTGAAAGAGGTAGTATAAGAATCAAGTCTTGAAAAGACTCGGGATAGGCACGAGAGGAGTATGAAAGAAGGAAACTTTAGAATGTTATTCCGTTTACTTATTACTAAGGTGGCGCGCACCGTGCAATAAGTAATCATCGTTCAAACACCTGACTCGAAGAAACTTCCTAGAATCTCTAACTTTGGCTTTGATACCAACATCACGCCCGAGCTTTTCTAAGCCTTTACTTAGGCGTGATGACACGGACAATTATTTCCACGGGAGCACCGTTTAATTCTCTTCGTTTAGAAATTTGAACATATATTCAAATCACGGGCTATTAATAAAAATAACAATAAAGAAATCTGTTTATGACTTTATTGAAAACATATGAGCCCGTGCTCGTGCAAATATTGTTTCTACATAGACATCTTGACAAAGATTATTCTAAACTGGCAGTACGAGCGAAACGATGGACTTGGTATGACAAGAGGTTGCGGGACGATCGCTAGCCTTGGCGTGGGCCTTTCCTCTATCACGCTTTCTGAAACATGTTAAACAAAGTCGACCCTACCGTCAGGTGGTGAGAACTACCTGCGATCCAAAGTAACACCTGATATTCCAAGTGCGATCATATTATAAGCATCACGACGTTCGGGCGTGGTAGTGGTGCCTACGGGCACCCAGTAGATATACATCGAGTAACCGGAATATAAACTTACCATGAAAGCAGTGTAAAATGAAAGCAGTTTAATCGAGAAAAAGTTGTCTTTGGCGTATATATATACCCAGCGAGCGATTCATCCCAAATTTACAACGGGACTACGACTGCAAGAATGTAATCAACTATGGCGGGACAGCCCGCCATACCCAGAATGTACATAACCTCTGATAGCGGAAATCATACCCAGATAAGCCTCGGAGAAGCGGGGCTTTCGACAACGAGCGGTGATCCTAGAGCGGGGATCAATAAGCGAGTACCTCTACTGCGGCGTGAGCGGTCCCCAAGGAGAAGTCGATCTGTGGGTACCAAGTATGTGAAAGCGTAAAATCTTGAAATGAAATCATAACATTTTAAAACCAATTCACAAATCGTGCGAAACAAGCGATTTTACGCGCATAGTGCCATGCGTAAGCAAGAGCAAATAGTTGTATAAATGGCGGTCTTTTCTGGGCGGTAATGATCGAGCGAGGCGATCGCCCATAGTATCATTATGCGAGCCTAATCCTGGAACTCCATGATCGCGCATGGCCACCTAGGCGCGTAGGTATTCTCCATCAACTGGACTCCGCGATCCGCGTAGCCATGGACGCGTGAGGTATTCCTCGCGTCGGCGTAACACACGGAGTGATCATCCTGGAACTCCGCGACTCGCGTAGGTCACGTGGACGCGTGAGGTATTTCTCGCATCGGGGGTGGCTAACCCTCGGCTCGTAATAAGTCAGGGGGGTAAGTGATACAATACCAGAACAACGGGCTTATCGTTAAACAACATAAGCACAACAGAAACCCCCTTACACAAACGTCACGAATACTAACACCGTAGCGTCATAACATGTTTACTTATCAAGCCAACTTACCACAGTTCGAGGAAATCATTACAAGGCCTTCATAATCAAGTAAGTAAACCATTCCTTTTATCTTTCTTAAGTTGTTATAACTAACTTCCTAAAGCTAGTATAACACTTAGCTTTATAAAAACATTCACATTTGTTTGGAAAACCAAAAGAACTTATTCTTTTAAAACCAAGTATTAATTTCCTTAGAATAATAATTCATAACTCTTTTGAAATATTTCAAGAATCTTAATATTTAGAACTCGAGTCAAAAGACACCAAAGTGAAACCAGATTTAGTTAACACCGTCGTCTACAGTACTATATATATATTTCACAAATATCATGCTCGAGAGGATAGGAAGGATCACGTACCTCACCGGCTAAATCCCTTGTCAAGTCGGATATGTCGTATGAGTGTCGACTATAATAGTCAAAACACGCTATCGACTTCTAGTTTCACGTAGAATTCTTCTAAGTAAGATTTCTTATTCTCGAAAAATTGGGCGGCACCTCCCGTTTCTACTCGATTTTCCACCTTTTTCAAAGCGATAATAGTAACCAACATGTCATAAAAGCGCGACAATTCCGAAATTTAAAGAAGGGATCACGCGCCCAAGCGGGCGCGATTAACAATCTTCCTTAACAATGACAATAATTTAAATAAGGATCACTGCCCAAGCGGACGCGATTAACAATCTTCCCTTAACAACAACAATAATTTAAAGAAGGATCACGTACCCAAGCGGGCGCGATTAACAATCTTCCCTTAACAACAATGTAAATCTGATCCAAAGTAAATACGGTCCAAAGTAAATCTGATCCTTAAGTTGGGGTCCTTGGCGACTTTACAATTTTACTTATCGATTACTTCATTAGTCTTCCAACTTATATTCCAATCTTAATATAAGTTATAGTTACTTGTTATTAACTTCTTAGCAAGTAATGGATACGTTTTACCATTTTAATGGCTAACGTACCAATTCTCCTTTTAATAAGTTAACAAGATCCAAATCTTTCCAAACCTTACTCAGCATATCTTATACTCCATAATATACTTCAATATACATAATATTCAACTTCACAAAGAGGACGAGGTTATTTACCTCAAATAGCCCAAAAATATCCAAGAACTTAAAGTCGCTCCTAAGCGAGTTTTAGCTCCGAATCCTTATGTTCCAATCCACCACAAGTCACCCTTAAGCTCTAACCAACTTCATTCAGAACTTGACTCAAAAAGTGAAGAACACTTAGGTTTAAGATCACAAAGCTCTCGGCCAAGGGGCGTTTTTAGAGGCTAGGGTGTGAAATCTTGTCTAACTCTTGGTTACTAATCTTCCTAATACATCAAGGAAGAACACTTAGAAGTCTAAGAATTTTTGGACAACACTAGGTTAAGAAAGTGAGGCTTGGACGAGAACAAGATGAAGGGAGAGGGAGGATATTTTCAAGTCTTGAAATAATACTAAGTGTGGAAGATTTCATCAGCGGAGGGGTTTATATAGGACAACCAAGGGCTAGGATTGAAGCATGTGTATGGTGTAGATTGGGGACATGTGTTTGTGTGGGTCCCTCTTGCCCACTTGCCCAACAAATATCTTGCAAGACATTGGCCACTTGCCTTGGCCACTTGTCCTAAAAATCGTCCAACCATGGCCCATCTTAGGGGTGACACATGTCGCCCTCCTATTGGTCCAAAATATTTCGTCTCACGGAAAAATCCATAATTGGTTAAAATATTGAAAACGTAAAATTTCCTTGCGAGGTTAGAATATTTTCCGTTGGAAAAACAAATCTTTCATCCTTAACCTAATTAGGGCTATACATATGTACGTACGTCCTCACATACATACTCTGGAACTACGGGGTATAACATTCTCCTCTCCCAGAAACATTCGTCGAATGTTCCTTCTCAAACAAAGATAACGATATAGGCCCTCATAACTATATCCCCATGCTGAGAATGTCATGCATAGCCAAAATAACACGTAAGCAAAATGACAATTAAAATCAACAAGTAGGAAAGTGAGTTACCTGGAGGTGTGGGGACTAAGTGAGGATACTTCTGCCTCATGTCCTCCTCTGCTTCCCACCTCATCTCCTCTGTTCTCGTTCGCCATAAGACGCTTGGCGGAAGCCACGTTTTTGTCATGATCGCCTAACTTTGACGATCGAGTATCGCTATGGGACTCTCCTAAATACGATAACTCCTCTGTCACTGGACATCATCAATCGGTGCACTCACAGATGGATCTCGATACATCTCCTCATCGAAACATGAAAAAGCGGATGCGTGCCTCCGGATCGGACGGCGGATCCAACTCATAGGCAACCTTGCCTGCCTACGAAAAATCGATAAGGCCCGATATACCTTGGTGAGTTTCCCTTCTTCCCAAATCTCATCGCACCGCCGTGGGTGACACCTTGAGAAAACTCGATCATCAACCTCAAACTCCAAATGTCGGCCTTGGATGATCTGCATCGACTTACATGCGACTACGGTATCGATAACGCTCTGGATAAGCTTCGCCTTATCCGGCTGCTGTATCAAGTCAGGCCCGACTAAGCGCACCTCGCCATGCTCGAACCAGCCTATCGGTGACTGCACTTCCTCGTATAAGGCCTCGTAAGGCGTCGTCGGATCTTGGAATGATAGTTGTTATTATATGCAAACTCCACTAGAGGCAAATGATCCTCGGCTACCCGAAATCAATAACACGGGCTCGCGGTATCCTCGAGTGTCTAGATGATGCGCTCTGCTGTCCGTCGATGCGAGGATGAAATGCGATCTTGAGGCTCGCGTCGTCCTAATACCTTACGAAAAGACCTCCAGTTAGCGTAAGCGGGCTCCTGCGTCAGATATGATAGATATAGGGACCCGTGCGATCTCGCGAACTCTCGGATGTAAAGTCTAGCATAATCCTCGGCGAAAAAGTCGTCTGGCGGGAAGAAAGTGGGCGGATTTAAATCGACTGTCAGCGATAACCGGATAGAATCATGCTTCCCGAGTGCGAGGTAACCCTGTAATAAAGTCCATATTGATCACTTTCCACTTCCACGTCGGAATTTCTATCATCTGCAACAACCCGCGGTCTGCGGTGCTCCGCATGACCTGCGACAACTCGGGCGCGGCGATAAACTCTGCAGCGTCCTCTTGGGCCGTCCCACCAATACGGATCGAGGTCGTGGTACATCTTTATCGACCCGAATGGATAGAGTAATGGCGTTGTGTGCTTCTCCTAGAACTGCTGCGAAGTCTGCAATATCTAGAACACACACGCCCTCGAGCCTCGGCACCCGTGGTGCTACCTCGAATGGACCTTCCCTCCGAAGAGCGGTATCGCGTCTGAGTGTCATGTCGGATCCTCGTATTGTCGCCTCTTACCTCGCCGGCGATGGAAGACTTCGGCAACCTCTCGAACCCGAACCCGCTACTACCGTAACGATCAATCGGACTCGGGCTCGCTGGCGATGTAACTTTCGCGGACCATGCCCCTTCTCTCTGGTGCACATCGATGAACTACCCGTCGATCTCGACTAAGGGCATACGCCACTCATTGGCCTTCCTGGGTGGTATAGGATATCGACATCATAATCCTTGAGTAGCTCTAACCACCGTCTACGCCGTAAGTTCGGCTCCTGCGGCTAAAGATATCTTGGAGGCTCTTGTGGTGCGTGTAAATATCCACATGAACTCCGTACAAATAATGTCTCGGATCTTGAGGCATGAATCGCGATGCGACTCTAAGTCATGTGTGGGGTAGTTCTTCTCATGCTTCTTGAGTTTGTCGCGATCGTGCTATAACCTTACCTGTTACATCGGCACGCTGGCTTAGAACCGTATGGCCGTGCGGACCCTGCGGAAGAGTAAGAAGCTGAGGCGGTCGTCAATCTCTCCTTGATGGCGGAATCCTCCTCGCGGCATCCGTCGGCTGAAACTTAGCTATCTTACGAGTCGGCTTAGTCAAAGGTCTTTGAAATAGAAACAAACTTCTCCACGAACCTCAGATAATAACCCGAGGCCCTAGAAGGCTGCGCACCTGCTGCCGGTGTAGTAGGTCTAGGCCAAGTCTGGCGCCTCGATCTTTGCGTATCCACCGAATACCGTCGGCCCGACAATGTTCCCTAAGAATGCCACGAATCAGCCAAAACTCACACTTGAAAACTTGGCATACAACCGCGGTCTGGAGAACTCGGCCACCGTCCTCAGATGCTCCGCGTGCTCCTCTGGCGAGAATAAACCAAGATGTCATCAATGAATACTATCACAAGCGTATCCAAAAATGGCGAACACTCGGTTCATCAAATCCATAAACATTGCGGAGCATTGGTCAAGCGAAAGACATGACCACGAACTCATAGTGCGTCTGGTCGAAATGCGATCCTAGGGACATCAGTCTCCTAACTCGCGTCGATGATAACGGATCGCGAGTCTATCTTGGAGAAACACCTCGCACCACAGCTGGTCGAACAAATCATCAATCACGGGAGGGTATCATTCTTAATAGTCACCTTGTTCGTACTGTAATCAACACACGTGCGCGGCGTCCGTCTGCTTCTTCGCAAACAATACGGCGCTCCCGGGGAGAAACACTAGGCTGATGAAGCCGCTTCTCGACAAATCTCTCGGTTGGTCCTTGACTCTCTCAACTCGGCGGGTGCCGTTACGTATGGCGGAATGGATATGGGTCGATGTCGGACATAATATCAATGCAAAACTCTATCTCCTCTTGGGAGGATGCAGAGGTCGATGCGGGAACACGTGCGGGAACTCTCGACTCTGGGGCGGCGAAGGTCGGTATCTCGACCTCGATATCAAACACCCGAATGAGATGGTAGATACGCCCCTTCGCACCGTCTTCACGGCCTTGAGGTAGAAATAAACCTACCGCCGGCGACCACGGTGTTCCACTCCGCTCGATAGCAGGCTCGCAGGGAGCTGTACCCACTCTCTCCTACGGTCTACATTGGCGTAGCGAAGCTAACCAATCCGTACCCGTAATCACGTGAAGTGCATCATATCCACTCTATCAAGTCGGCTGAGGTCTAACATTGCATATAGTCATTGGGCAAGCCACATATACCCATTCGGCTACCAGAATCACCCATTGGCGTAGCTACCTCAAAAGGGTCTATGGACTCGGGCTCTATCCTATCCTACTAGCAATATGGGGAGATATATAGGACAAGGTAGAACCGGATCTATAAAGGCATACGTCCTGACATGAAACTAATAAAGTACAGTGACGACATCCGGTGACGCCTCCTGGTCCTGGCGGCTGGATATGGCATAAATGCGGTTTTGAGGACCGCTGGTACTAGGACCCTTGCCACGACCTCTGGCGCGACCTGCTGGCCCATGAGCACCCTGCCCTCCGGGGCGAGTAACTGTAGGAGATGAAGACCCGGCGAAATACCACAGTGGTGAACCCTACCATCTGCGCCTCTGGTGATCGGACGGTCTCGCCAAAGTGACCTGCTGGCGCCAAGTCTAACAAGCTCGAAATAGTACCTGACTCCGTAATGGGATCTACCACATCGGACACAGAGAGGAGGGTGGTCTCGATCGGTTAGTACCCTGCTACTGGAAGTCGAAGCCACAGGGCCAACACGCCCCGAATACCCAGCGCCACGAAGGCGGTGTAGGAGTGCTCTGAGCTGGCTGAGGTGTGAATTTAGTCTGCTGCTGAGGTCGTCCGCCCCGAGAGCTACTAAAGGACCGGCTGTCTGGCATTACCTGGCGATATCGACAACCCGGCCTCTGCGCTCGCCGCGTCGGTCATAAGCTGCGTGCGGGCGATGTCCGTGCGGTGAAGTCTACACGAGCGACCCTCGCCAAATAGTCGTGAGCCCGTGACATGGCGGTGCACTCATCCTCCGTATGCGCCGCTACGCGAGGATATATCAAGCAGCGAGTCGAACTCCGCGTTGTACTCCCGAGCCGTCGCCTCGTCTCGGCGTCAATCGTCGGCCGTGCTCTCCTCATCTGCGGAGGCAAGAAGTGGCTAAGCAATGCCTCCGAGAACTCGTGCCATACAGCTGGGAGTGCATGCTCTCCCCGGGACAGCTCCCACGAATCAAACCAATCGACTGCAGTATCACGCAGCCGATGCGAACCTAAGACCACTGACTCGGTCTCCGAAGCCTTGATCACTCTCATGATCCGTATGGCGTCGGATGAACTCTGCGGATCATCCGCGGGCCTCGACCGTAGAACTACGGTGGTGCGACTCGAAAAGTCGAAGTCGCAAACTATCCGATGCAGGGTGAGCCACGGGTGCTCACGGGCTGCTGCGTCGGCTATCCTCGTATGTTTGGCCTGATCACGGCTAATGGCGGGCCGTCTCCTTGTAACCCGTATCCTGCTCCGGTGTGGGGTGGGCGCGAATGCAGTGGTCTCAGTAGCCTCTGTTGCGGCTCTAAACTCTGTTGGAGCTGGTGGCGTCGTGGAACACGCCGTCTGTAGCACCACCTCTGGTAAAGACTGGGCATGTGCCCTCGTAATCCTCTGTGTCCTGCTAGTAGCTCCCTCAGCTGCCTTGCCCTTCTGGGCCCGGGTTGCCTTGCGTGGAGGCATAGCTGGTACATAAGAATGTGTTAGAAAGAGTCCAATTTATAACACAGCTCTAAGGCACGATCTCAGAGTGAGAAGAATGGAAACCAATCCTAAATATCCTGCGACCTCACGATTATTGGTGTAGTGCGCGACACTGATAATCAAGACTCTACTAGATACGGTGCGTAGACACTTTCAGAGGATTAAGCGCTCACGATACCACTTTTGTCACGACCGTTCGGGCAGTGGTAGTGTCTTACCCGGGCACCCAAGTAGATATACATCAGAGTAACCAGCGGAATATAAACTTACCAACAGAAAATAGTGTAAAATGAGAAACAATTTAATCAAGAAAAAGTTGTCTTTCGGCATGTATATATATACCCAAAACTGAACAGTAACATCCCAAATTTACAACAGGACTACAGACCTCTAAGAATGTAATCAACTATGACGGGACAGGGCCCCGCCATACCCCAGAATGTACATAACCTCCAATGACGGAAATCATACCCAGATAAGTCTCGGAGAAGCGGGGCTTTCCCAGCAATGACGGTGATCTAGGAGCGGGGATCAACAAGCTGAGTACCTCTACTGCGGCGTGAGCGGCCAGAGGAGGTCGATCTGACGGTACCAGTACAGTATGTGAAGCGTAAAAATCGAAATGAAATCATAACATTTTAAAACCAATTCACAAATCGTGCGAAACAACCCAGTTTAACGCACATGGTGCCAGCGTAAACAAGAGCAAATAGTTGTATCGTGGCGGTCTTTTCTAGGCCGCTAATGATCAAAGCAAGGCCAATCGCCCGTAGTATCATTATGCGAGCCTAATCTTGGAACTCCGCGATCCGCGTAGGCCACCTAGGCGCGTGAGTATTCTCGCATCAACTGGACTCCGCGATCGCGTAGGCCACGGACGCGTGAGGTATTTCGCATCGGCGTAACACACGGGTGATCATCCACGAAACTCCGCGACTCCGCATAGGTCACGTGGACCCGCGTGAGATATTCCTCGCGTCGGGGTGGCTAACCTCGACTCGTAACAAGTCGGGGGTAAGTGATACAATACCGACACGGGCTTATCGTTAAACAACATAAGCCTGCGAAACCCCTTACACAAGCGTCACGAATACTAACACCGCGTGGCGTCATAACGTGTTTACTTATCAAGCCAACTTACCACACGTTCATAAATCATTACAAGGCCTTCATAATCGAGTAAGTAAACCATTCCTTTTATCTTTCTTAAGTTGTTATAACTAACTTCCCTAAAGCTAGTATAACACTTAAGCTTTTATAAAACATTCACATTTGTTTGGAAAACCAAAGAACTTATTCTTTTAAAACCAAGTATTAATTTCCTTAGAATAATAATTCATAACTCTTTTTGAAATATTTCAAGAATCTTAATATTTAGAACTCAAGTCAAAAGACACCAAAGTGAAACCAGATTTAGTTAACACACGTACGTCTACCGTACTATATATATATATATTTCACAAATATCATGTTCAAGAGGATATGAAGGATCACATACCTCCTCGGCTAAATCCACTTGCCAAGTCGGATATGTCGCGCGCAGAGTGTCAACCTATAATAGTCAAAACACGCCTATCAACTTCTAGTTTTACGTAGAATTCTTCTAAGTAAGATTTCTTATTCTACGAAAAATTGGGCAGCACCTCCCCCGTTTCTACTCAATTTTCCACCTTTTTCAAAGCCCGATAATAGTAACCAACATGCCATAAAAGGCGAAACAATTCCGAAATTTAAAGAAGGGGATCATACGCCCAAACGGACGCGATTAACAATCTTCCCCTTAATAACAACAATAATTTAAAGAAGGGGATCTGCGCCCAGCTAGCGATTAAAAATCTTCCTCTTAACAACAACAATAATTTAAAGAAGGGGATCACACGCCCAAATGGACGTGATTAACAATCTTCCCCTTAACAACAATGTAAATACAGTCCAAAGTAAATACAGTCCAAAGTAAATACAGTCCTTAAGTTGGGGTCCTTGGCGACTTTTAACAATTTACTTATCGATTACTTCGTTAGTCTTCCAACTTATATTCCAATCTTAATATAAGTTATAGTTACTTTGTTATTAACTTCTTAACAAGTAATGGATACGTTTTTACCATTTTAATGGCTAACATGCCAATTCTCCTTTTAATAAGTTAACAAGATCCAAATCTTTCCAAACCTTACTCCACATATCTTATACTCCATAATATACTTCCAATATACATAATATTCAACTTCACAAAGAGGACAAGGTTCATTACCTCAAATAGCCCAAAAATATCCAAGAACTTAAAGTCGCTCCTAAGCAAGTTTTAGCTCCAAATCCTTATGTTCCAATCCACCACAAGTCACCCTTAGAAGCTCCTAACCAACTTCTATTCAAGAACCAACTCAAAAAAGTGAAGAACACTTAGGTTTAAGATCACAAAGCTCTCGGCCAAGGGGGGTTTTTAGAGGCTAGGGTGTGAAATCTTGTCTAACTCTTGGTTACTAATATTCCTAATACATCAAGGAAGAACACTTAGAAGTCTAAGAATTTTTGGACAACACTAGGTTAAGAAAGTGAGGCTTGGACGAGAACAAGGTGAAGGGAGAGGGAGGATATTTTCAAGTCTTGAAATGATACTAAGTGTGGAAGATTTCATCAACTAGAGGGGTTTATATAGGACAACCAAGGGCTAGGATTGAAGCATGTGTATGGTGTAGATTGGGGACATGTGTTTGTGTGGGTCCCTCTTGCCCACTTGTCCAACAAATATCTTGCAAGACATTGGCCATTTGCCTTGGCCACTTGTCCTAAAAATCGTCCAACCATGACCCATCTTAGGGGTGACACATGTCGCCCTCCTATTGGTCCAAAATATTTCGTCTCTCGGAAAAATCCATAATTGGTTAAAATATTGAAAACGTAAAATTTCCTTCACAAGGTTCCGAATATTTTCCGTTGGAAAAACAAATCTTTCATCCTTAACCTAATTAGGGCTATACATTTGTACGTACGTCCTCACATACATACTCTGGAACTACGGGGTATAACAATAACGTAATAAACATATTGCAAAAACATATCAGGTTACAACATTTTTAAATATGCAACAACTCCTCATAGGAAATTCTCGGTTTAACTAACACTTTATTGTATCTCGTATTATACGTTAAGACATTCCCCCGTATTTCCATATGTTTATTACATTTATATATTTGTGAACATGTATTCACTTTTCATATTTATATATAGGTGCACATGTATTCATCTTTCATATTTGTTGGGGCTTGAAACCCGATCCATTATATTTACGTATTTATGAACACGTATTCACTTTACGTTTTGTTGCGGTGTGCAACCCGATCTATTATGTTTACGTATTTGTGAACGCATATTCACTTTACGTTTTGTTGCGGCGTGCAACCCGATCCATTATGTTTACGTATTTGTGAACGCGTATTCACTTTACGTTTTGTTGCGGCGTGCAACCCGATCCATTATATATTTATATATTTATGTGAACACGTATTCACTTTTCATATTTTTCAGAAGATCGAATAAATACTATTCTCTTTCCCAACATTCTGTCATTCATACTTGTAACGATTATAACTTTTTAACCATAACTCCAACTAAGGTGTTTCTCAAGCTTAAACTAAGGTAAGACGGGGATATTTCACTGTACCAAATTTCATTTAAAACTACTTTGGGTAACTAACACAAATTTATCCTCAAAACAGCCACATGAAATTTGTTTCGGCAGAATTTTTATTAAACAAAACCAAATCTTAGAATAATCATAACTCCTAATCAGTAAACCCGTTCAAGCCCCATAAAATCTCAAAACGACGAGAACAGAGAGATACACGTCTCCATGTGAACCATTCTTTCATATTCTGTACCATTTGGTACTGTTTTACACTTTTATTCGCTGCCCTTTACGGATCTCGATAGATCAGGCGAAACTTTAAGCGATAAATCTCAATCTGTAAGTCTGATAGACCTCCGTAAGGTCTCAAAATGTCCAAAACAGATAGATATAGAACTTTCATTTAACACCAATTTTCATATTTCCCACGGATTAGTACAGTTTTACGTTTCAACGTCTGCCCATACGGATTAGATGAATCCGAGGTAGCAACTTCAAACTACAATAACTCTCAACTCGTAAGTACGTTTTAACCTCTATTTAGCTATATCTGTCCGTAACAGAGAGATTTACATCCATGTAAATTTTTATATAATTCTAATAAGTAAAACTCAATAAAAACGATGCGTAATTAAGCACTTTTTCAATTTCGGCCAAATCTAAAGCGGGAACTTTGAACTATGATAACTTTCAAACTATATGTCCATTTTACCTCAGTTTTGGTTCTATATGATCATAATAGAGAGGTGTACCATTATTCCGAATTTCATCAAATTCTAACAATTATAACTCAGTGAAACCAGTTTGTAAAGTTTATGGCTAGTTGTTTAAACAATCAGCTCATTATTTATTTTCAACACTCAATTCTTATTCTAACATGTATTGAACTTAAAATAAAGGATGTTACCAAGAATCTCTGAGTGAGAAAACTCACTTTGTAAGCGTGAAAAAGGATTGTGGTTCGGTTGCTACAAGTGGTCTTTGCTCCTTAGTGTTCCCTAATTTTCTTGTTCTCCTTCCTACCTTGATATTTTCTGATTTTTTCCTTCTTATTCGATTGATTTTTTTCCTGATTTATATTCCTTGTACTAGGTACTTTATTTTGTGTCAAATACACTATATAAGTTGAGGTGAGTTGATTTCTTTGTATAACTTATGGGAGGTGGAATGACAAGAGTTGGAGGGGAAATGAAAAGGGGAGGGGAGGGGACGTGCTTGACATAAATACTCTTTTTTTCTTTCTTATTTTCATTTTATCTATCTATTTATCCAACTTTAACACTAACTCCATCCCATACAATTTATTCTTTGTTTTCTTATATATATATATTTTTATTAAATCAACCAACAACTATTTTTTTTTTCCGGACTTTACGGATCCTCGTCTAAGTTAGGCGAAATCATCCTACAGAACAAGTGATAGGAGAGGTGTTCGAAGGTGTAAGAACAAGAAGGAAGGAACCACAGAATTATCGAGATATGGTGAAATATGCGTGCATGTCCACCATATATCATAAGGTAAGTCATTCTTGTTATGTATCTACATTGAAACCAAATAATATCAATGAAGCACTCAAGGATAGTTGGTAGATACAAGCTATGCAAGAAGAATTAGAACAGTTCACCAGAAATGAAGTCTGGGATTTAGTTCTTTGCCCCAATGATACTAATGTTATTGAAACTAAATGGATCTTTAAAAATAAATCAGATGAATCTGGAACTGTTGTGAGAAATAAGGCTAGACTAGTTGCTCAAGGATACTCTCAAGTGGAAGGGATTGACTATGAGTAAATATTCGCTCCAGTTGCTAGAATTGAGTCAATTAGACTATTGCTTGTCATAACTTGTTGTTTGGAGATCACTCTCCATCAAATGGATGTAAAAGGTACTTTCTTGAATTGATTTATTGATAAGGAAGTGTACGTCGAAAAACCTAAAGGATTCGAAGATCCCGCATCCTGATGTGTATACAATTTGAAAAAGGTCTTGTATGGATTAAAACAAGCTCCACGTGTATGGTATGGTCGTTTAACTCAGTTTTTTCTTGAATTTGGTTTCAAACGTGGTGTAGTTGATTGTACCTTGTTTATAAAACACCACGGAGTAGATATGGTCATTGCTCAAATCTATGTAGATGTCATAGTTTTTGGTTCGACTTCACAGTCCCATCTTAAGACATTTGTCAAAGCTATGTCCTCAATATTTGAGATGAGCATGATAGGGGAATTAACCTTATTCTTAGGCTTGCAGATAAATCAAAATGAGAAGGGAATCTTCATCTCCCAGAGCAAGTATGCCAAGAATTTGGTCAAGAAGTTTTGATTGGAGAGTGCTAAACATATGAAGACTCGATGGGATCAGCTAGACTATATGCAAAGATGATGTTGGGGAAAATGTCAACCTAACTTTGTATCGTTCTATGATAGGTAGTCTCTTGTATCTCACCGCGAGTCGTCCTGATCTAATGTTTAGTGTGTGTGTGTGTGCGCTCGATTCCAAGCCTGTCCCAAAATCTTCCACTTAAATGTCGTTAAACGTGTCATCAGAT
Organism: Przewalskia tangutica; assembly: GCA_029844215.1. NCBI lineage: Eukaryota > Viridiplantae > Streptophyta > Magnoliopsida > Solanales > Solanaceae > Przewalskia > Przewalskia tangutica. Next base: position 96,331,469 of record CM056724.1, on the reverse strand, counting down.
ATGTTGGCGGCACATGTGAGTTGGGAATTTGGTATTCCAAAGACAATAATCCTAATCTAATAGGATATAGTGATTAGGATTGGGCTGGTGATGTGGATGGCAGAAAGAGTACTAGTGTAGGATGTTTTTACCTTGGCAATAATTTAGTTTCTTGGTATAGTCGCAAACAAAATTGTGTTTCACTCTCAACTGCTGAATCTGAAAATGTAGCAGCTGGGAGTTGTTGTTCTCAATTAATATGGTTAAGACACATGTTAGATGACTATTGTCACGACCCGAACTCGGCCATGGCGGTGCCCTACAGGCACCGCTTCTACCCATACAACACAAGTAACCCACGGAAGCTAGATAACACTCTTTTTTTTTTGCAAAGGCAAAGCCGGCAAGGCTGCCATAATATATAACACCCGAATGGGACTACAACTGTACAAAAATATAAATACAACTCAAGCAAGTCCAACCCACATATGAATACAAACCCCTAAGAGTTTGGGCGATGGCTATGTGAGACAAGGCCCGTAGTATCCACGAATATACCTAGCCATAATAGAAGACCTGTGCCAAAATGACAAGCCCCGGAACATTGGAGCTATCCCAAACTGCTGAACAAGGATCCTAAGATCGCGAATCACCCAACTGAGTACCTAATACCTGCGGGCATGAACGCACCCCCCTGAAGGAAATTCGATGACAAGGTACCAAGTATGTAAACATGAAATCTGATAAACAAGATCATAACTATACAAAAGAAGGATAGGTACAAGTATGAAAATCAAATACCAGATCCAACCGTGCCATAATAAATAAAAGCCAAATGTACCTTGTATCATTGTACCCATGTACCACTGTACCATTGTATCACTGTACCACTGTACCATTGTACTATTGTATCACTGTACCACTGTACTATTGTAACATTGTACCACTGTACTACTGTAACACTGAGAGTCAACTGTGCCTTTTTAAAAAATATAACATCAACTGTATCTTTTCAAAATGAGAGTCACTTCAAAGACAGGGACACCTACCCACGAATCAATATGCATATTCTTTTCATGGAAATCGAACCCGCATAGGTAATTATACCCGCATGAGTATCTCTACTCGCATCACGGATCTTTTCCGTGGATATTATTCATGGGAATCGAACCCGCATATGAATCGAACTTGCATAGGTATTTACCTACATGAGTATCTCTACTCGCATCATGGAAGCACATTCATGGAATAAATATACACAAATACTGTCATGGAATGAAACCAAGGTACCAACACATCATATACAAAATATTAAAATAAACTTTCCTGTTTGAAATGTCAAGGTACCAAAACATCATGTACCAAACACATATAAAATCTTCCATTTAACTATGCCAAGGTACCAAAACATCATGTACCAAACACATATAAAATCTTTCATTTAACTATGCCAATGTACCAAAACATCATGTACCAAACACATATAAAATCTTCCGTTTAACTATGCGAGTACCGAAACATCATGTACCAAACACATATAAAATCTTCCATTTAACTATGCGAAGGTACTAAAGCGTCATGTACCAAACACATATAATATCTTGATTTAAGTCAAACCTAGGTACTAACATCTAGTGTACCATACACGAATAATGAACTTCATATTTATAAAGACCAAGGCTTTATCACATCATTCCTTTTAGACAAACCAAGACATTATCCCATCTTGCATTATTAGGGAAATGAACCCAAAGTACTATGAAATATTAGGGGTGTGAACCCAAAAGTACTATGTACGTTTGTCGTACAACCCTTCATTTATAAACCTAAGACACTAACACTCGTAGTATCAAGACACTTCCACGACTTCCATTTTAGCAAACCCGAAGGAATATATCTAACAACTTTCATTTTAGAACACCCAAAGTACTATCGAGGAATATATCTAACAACTTCCATTTTAGAACACCCAAAGTACTATCGAGGAATATATCACTAAAGATTAGGTTCGATAGAACTCTATAAAGATCAAGTCAAGTATCGTTAAGGATTAGGATCCACTCACTTTATAAAATCAAATCAAGTATCATTAAGGAATAGAATCCACTCATTTTATAAAATCAAATCAAGAATCATTAAGGAATAGAATCCACTCACTTTATAAAATCAAATCAAGTATCATTAAGGAATAGAATCCACTCACTTTATAAAATCAAATCAAGTATCATTAAGGAATAGAATCCACTCACTTTATAAAATCAAATTATGCCAAAAGAAGAAGGGATAGTTCACATACCTCTTCGGCTTATTCCAACTTGATATTTAGAATTCGTCTCAATGTAGTACTTCAACCTATAATGACAACAACACTTCTATCAACTTCTAGCTCACTTAGTATGAGATATACACCAAGTAATTGTCCTCTTATTCTACGAAAATTTGGGCAGCACTTCCCCCGTTTATACGTACTTTTCCACCTTTTCCAAGGCCCAAATTCAACAACAATCAAGCCCCATTTAAGGCACAATCAAAACAGCAACCAAAGGGGATTATACGCCTACTTTACGTGTAAAATTCTGCCCCATAATCACGTAAAAACAATCCACAAAATTAGTCGATATCCATGACAACAAGGGTAAAATGTGAAGCCTTTTAACACTTTTCTATACCCTTAATATTTTAGGACTTCATTAGCCTTTACCACATCTAAATATACATAACAACAACTGAATTTCCAGCATTTTAATACCTCAAAATAGTCCCTAAACTTGCATAACAATATCCAACAGTTTTATAGATTCCACGGCCAACAACTACAATCCGATAACTCTTTTCTTAATCCATTTTATTCCAATTTAAGTTCCAAAACTTCTATATAAGTTATATCAACTTATTAACAACAATATTACTCCATTATAACGTGCAATAGGTGAAGATAACAACAACACAACCAACGAAATCCAACACTCCAAAATCTGTCCCACATTCGGCCAACATGCTAAAAATTGCCCAAACACTTTTTATCCTTCATTATTTTTAGCCCAAGCTCATCTATACATAATAACAATAAGTAATATCCAATCAATTCAAGAGGAAGAAGAATTTTTACCTTTATTTTGCCCAAAAAAATGTCAAAACAGTCCGAACTTATTTGGCCCACAGTTTTCGTTTTGCTCCACTTCTTTAAGTGCCAATCACTTTCATGTATCCACTACAACCTTATAACCAAATTTCCTTCACGTTTTACCTCCAAAAAGTCGACGAACAAGCTAGGGTTCTAAGGCTTATTCTCGGCCAAGGCAAGTTTTGAGGGTCTTGGAGAGTTAACTTGGTTTAACACTTGGTTTAGGAGCTAAATCTTGGAGAAAGAATCTAATCAACACTTGTTGTTCTTTGGCTTATGTAGTTCTCGAAATCAAGGGCTTAAGGGAAGAAGATGAGAGCTCTTTGGATGAAAGTGACAATGATCCAAGTTTTCCAAGACTTGGATATATACAAGTGTCTTGCCAAGTGGAATGGGACCCATGTGGAACACATGTCCACTTGCCCCCTTGTCTCTAAAATATCTATAAGTGTTGTCATCTTGCAAGACAAGTGGAGGGGTGACACATGTCACCTTTCTATTGGTACAAAATATTATAATTTTCGAACCTCCTCCCAAAATTGTGAAATTTTCGGCGGACCCCATATTATCAATCCCAATACTTCCTAATCCAATACTAAGTCCATAAATCCAATTAGAAGTATTAAACTCCAAGTTAATAATTTTTCCGTCGTCACATTTTTTCTGAAATTTTCCTTAAGAAAATGTAATAATTATTTTCTTCCAAAATTCAAATCTTAAATCCTTAATCACGTTCTCAATTAGTAGCCCTGGTATTACGGGGTGTAACAACTATGGTTTTTCAAATAATGTCTTAGTTTTGTATTGTGATAATATGAGTGCCGTTAACATTTCAAAAAATCCAGTTCAGCACTCTCGTACAAAACATATAGATATTAGACATCATTTTCTAAGAGATTTGGTTGAAAAACAGGTAGTACAAATTGATTATGTTGATACACTTCATCAACTAGCTGATATCTTTACAAAAGCTTTAGATCATGAGAGATTTTCTAATTTGAAAAGTTCTCTCGATCTCTGTTTTGTCTAAATTTGGCACTGTTGGGCGAATGTCGTCTGAAATGTCTCTTACATTTCGGGTGACATTTACCCTTGTAATATCAGAATCTGATTTCCAGTAAATTATTATTTCTGATTTTTTGTTCATACATGTGTGGTTTTCAAATAAAAACATGATTTTAATGTGATACCGTTATCTGCGATGATATTAGATATCATAAAAAGAAAGTATCAAAATAAGGCAAAGCCTTTGTAATTCTCGACAATTGTGAATATTGGGCAAAGCCCTTGAAAATTGATATCGTTCCTATACTATAGGAGCATCAAAGTGCTTAATCAATAGAACTTATGAGGATGCTAAAGAAGTATTCTTGTTTTTGACACAAAAATAAAGTTTCTTATGTGTTTTATGATTAGACATAAGACTCAATGGGAAAATGTTACATTGGTCTGGAGATTGAACTCATAAAATCATATATGAAATATGTCTTGGTTTATTCTTAGAAAGAAAGAGAAAAAAGTTTTTAGAGATTATGATACGTGTTGTTCAAAATGTTGCTAACATTCTTTTGACATTCTCGAATCTTGATATTTGTTGGGATATAGTGTGTATGCGATTTTTGAAAATTCGATTATATTTTTCCCTCTTGTGTGTAGTTGGTTTTGAACATATTTTTATGTTATTGTTGATAATGATCTAATCTTGATGTCTATCTTTTAAACTCTAAATTTTAGGAACAAGTATTGGAACACAATACAAACTCTTAAAATCTGGAAACAAAAATATTGTTGTCAAGTGTATAAATGTATCTTGATTGCTAATCTTTCTAGTCTAGTTCTTCCGATTTTTTTATAAAAAAAGGGAAAAATTTGTCACATCATCTCGGTTTATAATCAAAGAAGCGATGGATCCCTTCCAAAACACACCACTTTGCAAACCCTCCGAAACCACAATACCCGCCATCTTCTTGCGTTCTCACCTATGGTACTTGCGATGTCACCCAAAATGTCACTAACATTCCGGAACCTACGCGATGAGCGCAAGTCCACCTCGGTGCAAAGCCATTGTGTTGAGTGAGTTTCAGAACCACTCGACACTTCCTACCCGAGATCGCCAACAATTCGATTGATGCGGAAAATACTCGGATGTCAGCGTGTCACGAAAATAGAAGGCACATCTAAGTTTCCCACTCGGAGGTCCACTCAAACTTTTGAAAGAAATTTCGGCAGTGCTGAATCAGCTACAAAATGACCAAAGGTCGATACCACTGCCTCTGTCGTATCAAGCAATGATTGGAGTGAGTCAGACCTCAATCTGCCCACTGACGATGATGCCGAGAAACTCCATCAGTCGAACTACCAACAAAAGCTATAGCTTCACCATCGTACTCAAATCTCTTTGTTCCTAATATTGTGGATTCAAGTGAAGAGAAGGAAATCTCAGATGATACACCATTGAAGAGGTTTTGCCCCAGAAAAGTAGTGCAAAAACCAGTGATTGAAAAACCCTCAGAAGACACACCAAATATTGCCAAAAATGTCACAACATCACCAGTGACATCCCAACCTGTGACTAAAGAGTCAAGTTCCCCAACCTCATCGAGCAAATCTGCAACAGAATCAGAAAATGAGGTAAGTCCTTTCTCAGACAAGTTTCTGACCCAAGAAAAATCTACACATTGGTCGTGGTACAAAAATAGAATAATAAGAACTGAAAAAGTAGTGGACATTGCATCTTGTACTGAATATGGCCTGATAAACTTCTTCACCGAAAGAAATCTACAAGGCTTTGTGAATAACAAATGTCCAAATGTTGAAGATATTGTGAGGTTGTTTTATGCAAATCTAGAAACTAAAATGGAGAAAATCAAGTCGAAAAAATTTGGCAAAATTTATCTCTATAACAAGTTTTACGACTTCACACCTGCCACAATAAACCAATGTATGGGTATGAGTGATGGATTGGAGGAAAAAGAAGAGAGGGATGTTATAAATGACAGGGATGAAGTGATATACTATATCACTGGAGGTGTGTTGACAAAATTGGTCTCAAGGTGTCCAGCATCGAAGCTTACATCATTGTTTGCAATATTGCACAAAATAGCTATATATAATTAGCTCCCCTTGATGAACGAGTCAATTGTAACTATAGAGCAAGCAATACTCCTATACAAGATAGGAAAAGGTCTGAGTCGATTTAGGAAAGACAATCTTCCAGCAGTTGTGAACTTAGTGAAAATGATTTAAACCTAATCCTACCTTTCCCTCCTTGATCTTTAAAGTTCTTACATCTCGAGGGTTTAAAACACTAAAGAAAAATATGATAAGGAAAGAACTTTGAGGTGTATATTGTTAATAAAATAGTCTTGAGGAGCCGAACATAATCATTGATGCACGAGAGAAAGAAAGGCGGAAGTGTGAATGTTGCCAGAAATGTTTCTGACATTCTTGGCAACATACCGCAGTCAGTGATGTCTACTGCCTGGCTGGTTAGAGAAGTTGCAAAAATCAACTCTCAGATAGATGGAGTTGATCATGTTAGGGAAGCATTAGTTCAAGCCAGAGATCACTTTCTATTTTTGCTTTCTTCCCAAAAAGGGGGAGATGATGATGGTACTGTAAAGGAGAAAGAAAGAGAGGAAGCAGGGGGAGACAAAGCTGAAGCTGGACAGGAAGAAGAACAACCTGAAAGCAGCAGGGCTGCAGCTACGCGAAGAAGATCTCGTCGAGAACCTGGTGCTATTGTAGGGGGAGGAAGGCAGTGAAGTTGAAAGAAGTAGAAAGAGGTTGAAATCTACTATTTTTGTCAAACTTCTGAGGAGACTTCTACCGACGAGTTGTTGCTACTGAGATCTTCTTGCTTGAGACTCTGCTTTGTGATGATGTGATCTGACAACATTCTTTGGTGGAAAATGTGGTTGCTGGAAATGTGTCCAGTAAAAAGTTTGATTTGTGGTGATGGGATAATGTTTCCTTATTAGGTAGAGTATTTAAATTGGTTTGTAATGACACTAATCTATTTTGCTTTGGATGATGTTCTTTTTTAATTCCATAAAATGGCGTATGTGTGTATATTATATATATATTGTGTTTGTATGTCGATTTCAGGTTGATGGGGAGCATTTGTGTTAATTTGTCATTGTTTGATCACTTATGCTTAGTTAGTTAAGTTTTGTGAAGAAATGCAAAAAGGGGGAGAATGTTAATGTTAGGATTGGTATCATGATATTTTTTCTAACATATCGTTTTTCAGAAAATGTCGGAACAAATGTCTTGACATTTGGGCTGTCATTCTGGTAACAGTTTTTCCTATCTTCATGTACAGTTTTTCAGGAAAATGTGACCTTATTTATCACATGGCAAATTAACTTGGCAAGGAGTCTTCAAAGAAGATTATGATCGATGAAGACCAAGTCTAAGTGGAGCATAACTTAAGGAGCAAGATGAGAAAGAAACAGTCCACGCAGTTAGAGAATTATGTGCCTTAAGCTACTGCCCCACATGCTCCATATTTGGCTCAACTTCCACAACTTATTGAGGAGTCTTCCAAGGGAACTCTCTACTATAAATAGTGAGGTCACTTCAAGGATTCAATATCCAAAATTTAACGATGAAAGCGATAGAGAGCTCTCGGAAATATCGATCAAAGAAATTTGGATCATTGTGTTGCACGAGTTTGTGGCGACATTACATCGACATTATAATTGCTATTTGATTCTAGATTTGTACTTTCATTGAAGCAATTGTAATGAGGTGTTGATCAACTTCTATTTAGATAGATTTTTTTCGGGCATAAGTCATCTGTGACTTAACCATTTTTATTCCTTTTGTATCATCTTGTAACATTGAAAAGAAGGAATATATCAATTGTGTATATATATATATATATATATATATATATATATATATATATATATACAATACCTTTAGTCATTGACCATCATGGGTTATATTAATATATAACCTATGAAAATTAAACATTTATGTTCTTTATCTATTTCCGCTGCACTTTAATTATTTCAAAGGTTTTTTGTTTTTATCCAAATGTCATAACTTATGTCAGACGACATTTTAGCTGACATTTGATACTATTTCTGCATACGTTCAGTTCTACTTTGCTGTTTGATTTTCTTTAACCCATAGTATTAAACCCCGGACCCAACACTTATATACATCTTGTGAAGGAGTTTAGCAGCTCAATATTTACTACTATAGATATGGGTCTAGTTTTATGGAATTTAACTACTATGTATACATATTGTCGGTCATGATCTATAGAATTTACCTTTCATTTTGTTAGACATTTTTATAACACACCACCGCTGTAACACTTCTTATTGTACTTCATTGCAATCATTCAATTTTAATTCTATGGGTAATATATTTTCATTTATCATTCTATTCTTCTATTCTCTTGAAACAACACTACAAGAAAAACAGCCTACGGTGATAATTCATGTGTGACAGAAATGCAAGTGTCACATTTTTTTACTAAATTTCTGCTTTTTCTTGACATTCATGTGACGATTCTTTTAAGTGTCATAAAATTATGACATTTGTGTGACATGTTTTTTAAGTGTCATACAATTATGACATTTGTGTGACAGTTTTTTTAAATATCATTTGTTTATGACGTGTGTGACGGGTTTGTGAAATGTCACATAAATAAGTGAATTGTCTTTTAAATTGACCAAAAAATGACGTGTTTGGTATTAAAACTATACCATTTTATTATTTATTTAACACTTTTTAATTCAAATTAAGATGTGTTTACTCTCTTTTATTGGTTTCATATATATATATATATATATATATATATATATATATATATATATATATATATATATATATATCATCTTCTTCCTTATTATATAGTATCTATTTAATTAGGTCTTTTTTAATATATATTTTATGTGGCTTAATTAAACATAGTAATTGTTTCGAGTACACTAGTCTATATTTTTTTTGTGGCTTAAACAAAACGCCTTTACTCTTCTCTTTCACTCTTCATTTCTTCCAGAACGTAACCCTTTCACTCGTCTTTCACTCTTTCACTATATTCACACTCTCTTACTCTTTCATTCTTCCAGATCAACCAATAGCACGGGGATCTATATCCATTCACATCCACCTCCGCTGCCGGATCTTGCTCTCCCGTCTCTTTAGCGGCTATTTCTCCATCCACGTGGCATAATAGGCTTGGTCATCTAGGAGCCCCAGTTTTTAATTTTCTTAGAGACAATAATTTTATTCCATGTAATAAGGGGAAACTAGCCCAACACTGTGTTTCTTGTTCTTTAGGCAAACATACTCGTCTTCCGTTTAAATCATCTACTAGTATTACTTTTGCACCGTTTGATATTATACATGCCGATTTAGGGACATCTCCTATCTCTAGTTCCCTTGGTCATAAATATTATCTTGTGTTGCTAGATGATTTTTCTCACAACATTTGGGTATATCCTCTTAAATTCAAATCGGAAGTGTTTGTCAAATTTCTTGAGTTTCAAACTTTTATCCAAACATAGTTTGAAAAGGGTATAAAATCTTTTCAGTGCGATAATGGTCGTGAATTCAATAACTTCACCTTTCACCAGTTTTGTACATATAATGGCATAGTTTTTTTATTCTTCTGTCCTCAAACCTCCCCACAAAATGGTAAAGCTGAACGAATCATTCGTCTCATTAACAATATGATTCGTACTCTATTGATTCATCCATCTCTTCCTCCGTCATTCTGGGTATATACGAATTTTTGGTTGCCTCTGTTATCCCAACCATGTCTCCATCGCCCCTCACAAACTAGCACACCGGACCATGTCATGTGTCTTCGTAGGCTTCCTGCCAAACCATAGAGGCTATTTGTTATGTGACCTGTCCACTCTTCAGATCCATATTTCCCATCACGTCACGTTCGGCGAGACCGTCTTCCTATTTTGAATCACGAAATTCCGAAAACTGGATTACTCCTTTCTTGACGAGTCTACCATCTCTTTCATCATTCTCAGTCAACTTGATCCTAGAAACATCGAAACTTCCCCTTTTCCACCCATGTCCACTATTTCGTCTCCTCATCTCCAGTCATCAACGTCGTCAGTGCCGCGGCCCATCGGAGAGGCGACGCGACACCTACCTTTCAGTGACCACAGTGCTTCCACATCGTCGTCAGAGCCACGGCCGCCGGGGCGCGCGGAGCGCCGATGGAATTTCCACCACCCTCCTATGTCCGATCATACCATATGTCTCGAGATCGCCTCGGCCACCCTGTCCCTCGCTCCAAATGGAAACTGCGTGCCAAACGAGATTTTCAAACCAATCCAATTTTAACTTGGCTGCCCAAACCGTCTCTCGATTCCCGAGAACTCCAAATTGGCCAAACAAGACCCTAATTGGAATGCGACTATGTATGTTGAATTCAATGCTTTAACTAAGCAGCACACGTGAGATCTAGTACTTAGACTGGAGGGGGTGAATGTGATTCATTGTATGTGGCTATTTCGCCACAAATTCTGGGACAGTGGATATCTGAGAGGTATAAGGCACGACTTGTGGTCAATGGCACAAATCAGTATGAGGGCATTGGTTGTGGTGAGACATTCAGCCCGATTGTCAATCCGGCTACCATACACACAGTTTTGAGCATAGTCATGTGCAAACACTAGCCGATACATTAACTTGATGTGAAAATTTATTTTTATATGGGGACACTAAAAAAAGCGATCTACATCGTAATTTGCACTGGGTTAATCGATCCAACGATCCGCACTATGTGTACCATCTCCGTAAGTCATTGTATGGCCTGAAATAGGCCTCCCGTGCGTGGTATGATCACTTTGCAAGGTATATTTTATAGATTGGGTTTTATGCAAGATATTTAAAAGTTTGATAGGTGATAATCTCAAAATATTTCAGATTTCTAATTGTTATTGGTGTACTAAATCTGAATTTTGAGACCTCTATTTATAGTTGCAAAGTTGTGATTCACATGCCATGTGAATGTGTTAAATGGGGTTGCATAGATCTCATCAAAAGTCACTTAGATCATGCCAAGAGTTGGCTGAACTTTGGCCTTTCCAATGAGTGCACATTTAGAAAAATCCTTTCAGTTTTGGATTCACTACACGTCGAGCGTCGCGGCCCTTAACTGGCGGCGCCATGGCGCTAAATAGGCAGTAACCAACTGCGAGCCTCAGGACTTTTGTCACCGCGACTCCTAACTGAGGCGCCGCGGCCCTTGATTAAGCCGCGCTGGCCCATCATGGCTCGATACCGCGGCCCTGTTACGGCACTGCGACTCTTCCCTATTTTTCGTATTTTGGAAATTCCTTCTTTTATTATACCGTCGTGGGATACACATTAATTTGTCCAATTAGACGTCCATCCTTGCTAACTTAAGAACACTTAACATTGTGTACCAACATCTCTTATACTACGTGAAATTTAGCTAGAAGTTGTACGACGTATACATGTGTATCGAAATCGCATTTCTGATATGCCCCCATGTGTTCAAGTCATTAAGAACAGGATAAACTCAATCCCACTAGGTAAATTCCAACAATCCCCTCTTAAAAGAGGTGTTGGAGCATGCAAGGTGCCAACCATTGGCAATCTAATAGCGGAAATGTGTTGCATCGGAATAGGTAGCCAAAGGCCTTGAACCTTTCCTAGTCAATTACCATCAGACATATTTACTGCGCGGTGAACGTGATGTCTTGAACCGTCAATGTTTAGTATATGCCAAGACAATGATAGAGACACAATAACTATCCAATCCCTTGTTTTTTCTTTATTGTTTTATCTGTTGTGGTCGTGGACACATTTGAATTCTTAAGTGCGTGTGATTGAGGCGGCCTTTCCTCGCACTTAAATAGGTGATCTCCTACAAGGTACCCTGTAGTACACCACCACACTAGTGTTAGAAATCATTAAAAGTATCTTCATCTTAACCTCGACTCTCGAGGGTTATGTCAATCCTTTGATACTTAACTTGTACCCATCATGCTGGTAGCACTTTAATCTCTATCGCGGGAAGGCTCTGGATATATATTTTTTATGTAGGAATTATAATCTGAATTGCTCTTGTTTTAACCGAAGCGCTCAGCTGAACGTTTACAACTTAGTTTCCTATTGAACCAAATTCTTGGGATCTCCAGTCAGTATAGTTGGGTTACCACTGCAAAGTTTCGTATGTATTGGGTTTTGACCCGTTCCACAAACAAGCGATGCATTGATCTTTTAGATGCGTCGCCAGTTAGCGGGTCCATCATATTCTCCTTTGATTTTACGTAATTGATGGAGATGATACCCGTGGTGATCAACTGCCTAACGGTCTTATGTCTCTGATGATTAAGTTGAGACGCCGTCATTCGTGCCCTTCCAGAAGCCAATTGGCTAGCCATAGTGTGAAACTGCCGAAGGCACAGGTTTCTCCCTGATAAGGGACTTCTTCTAAGATGTAGTAAAGTTACTCAATTTCTTTTCATGCTTTGTATGGAGCAGAAGACTCTGATTCCCTCATGAATCGGCTGATGCAAGTTTTCTTAGAGGTTTGTATAAGATACACATACACATTCTCTTGTGGCGATGACGTTCTTCATATCTGATGTCTAGTTTGCATCGTTGTGTTCTCCCCAAACGGTCGGACATCCGGAATTCCATAATCCGTAGATTAGTGCACATCTCAGATATCGTCATATCTGTCTTAGTGACATCCAGTGATTGTTTCCAAGATCACGAGTGAACCTGGTTCAACTAGTTTGACTTGGCAAGCGATATCAGGTCGATTGTAGTGTGTAGTATACTTTGAACTACCTGACACGTGTGCATATCGCTCTTGGTATATGGGTGCACCATGATTCTAGTCAGTTTCTATACATTGGTGACTTGATGAGGCGTCGAGCTCTCACATATGAGTTTGTAATTAGACCATTCTGTTAGGTGTCTTAGAAGTTCCAATTCCTAAGATGTCATCTACAATACCAATATACATTCATGTTGAAACATTGTTTCAACATACTCTTAGTCTCCAGGACTTCTCCCTGTGACCAATATGTCAAAGTTTTCGCACCATTGCTTCGAGGCTTGTTTTAGCCCGCACAAAGATTTGATAAGTAGACATGTTTTTTTCTCTTTCCTGGAACTACATACCCTCGGGTTTTTCCGTATTACTTTCTTCTTCCACTTTTGGACATTTGGTTTTCCAACTATTGGCTTTCTAACTTCATAGTCAATGTTTCTGTAGTCAGATTCATTGTTTCTGTTTTATTTGAAACTTCCAGGACCAACAGTTCTACAAAAACCCAACTCACCGGTTAGGAAGGTTGTCTCAACATCCATGTCACACAATGTTGTGGTGACCCTAGAGGTTAAGCTACTCACATAGGAGGCTTTATACTTGTCAATAAATCCATCCACTTTGTACTCAATTTGAGTATCCATTTTTACAATCCAAATGTTTGTTTTCCGGAGGAAGGTCAACCATTAGTACGGTTCTATAAGATAGATTATGTTCTTTTCCTTTCCAGAGTTGTGCTTCCGTAATAGACAAATTCTTAACCAAATAGGCTAGAAGTCCTAGGCCAAGTTCAGCCCCCTCTTTGCTCTGTATCGGTTTAACCTCTAGAGCCCCGAGTCCTATGGATCTGGAACACTGGTTCCGGATTATCAGGCCCTCACGGGTTCTTGTTAACCTCAAGCAAGTACTTTTTTTCCCTTTTCAAGGGAAGATACCTTCAAAGAAATCAGTATTCTTTGACACCAAGAGGCGATAATCACTAATGTTATTTGCAGATCCGGTGGATATGCAATCTACAGTCTTAGGTCCAACTTGACTTATTTTGGTTCAACCTCTAGTCAGTTTTGAACTTGACTCTTCAATTACACTATGAATGTGCCTTTTCACTTGAAATGGCGTACTTCTTCACTTACAATGTGAATGTGTCTTTTCTCTTGTAGTATGAATATGCCTCTTCACTTGTAATGTGAATGTGCTTCTTCACTTATAATGTGAATGTGCCTCTTCACTTGTAGTGGGAACATGCCTCTTCACTTGCAGTGTGACAATGGCTCTTCACTTGCAGTGTGACAATGGCTCTTCACTTGCAGTGTGACCGTGGCTCTTCACTTGCAGTGTGAACGAGCATCTTCACTTGCAGTGTGAACGTGGCTCTTAACTTGCAGTGTGAACGTTGTTCTTCACTTGCAGTGTGAACATGGCTCTTCACTTGCAGTGTGAATATGGTTCTTCACTTGCAGTGTGAACATGCCTCTTGCGGTATGAATGTGGCTCTTCACTTATAATTGTCTTCCCCTCTAGTTTGCACAACTCTGTATCAACCACGTAGAGAAGAGATTCTTCTTTCGCTATTCCGTCGACAGACGACAATAATACTAACTTGATCAATTGTGTCTTGATCTATGATAACAATGACATATGGATTACAAGTGTATAATACACTACGTCGGTTCATATGAATAATTTCTTGCCCGTGAATAGGGCGCAATCGAAGAATGCTTCCGATTAATGGAGAATTAGTACTCCAACCTTTGGATGTGTAATAGAGATTGAATATTGGTTCAACTCACCAAAATTCATCTAAAAAATCACAAGACTCTTGGATCTCAAAACCGGAACTCTAGGTTTCCTGTCTGCTGATTCTGGGATTTAGCGCTGCGGCTCAGTCAGACTGTCGCCGCGTCTCTACACTGTCAGAGGCGGCGCCGCGGCTCTGCCACCAAGGCATTGCGGCACTAAGATAGCAGTAGCTTCGGCTTCCCCTCTGGTCGTGGAGCGCCGTGACCCTAATTCAAACGTTGTATCCCATTCCAAAAATCAGCCTATGAGTTTTGTTTTGGGATGTATTGCACGCCGATGTATTGGATCCTTTTATCCATAATCGTGTTGACAAGATCTGGAGATTTTATCCTTGTCTTGCCCAACAATAGCCTTAACCTTCCGGTCATTTAAGACTTGAATATTACGGCCCCTCCGATCGCGTGGAGTTACGTATGGTAGTGTCCATTATGGACCACCTCATTGGGTGTCCACTATTATCCTTATCAAATAGGGTTCTTCTGCCATTAAGTGTGACAAGTTTAACTTGTTAAGATAAACACTTATCTTTGGTCTTCTTCCCTTGAGATTGGTGCCCAGACAATTTCTGGCACTTTGCTTAGAAAACCGTGTAAAGTAAGAGTTGTAACAGTTTTCACACAGTTAGTGAAAATCGATCCGTTTATGTGTGAACATACTTTACACCACTTTCAATTCTTATATTCAAAGAAGCGAATCTTTTGAGTTTGGTTATCTTTTATCCAATCTTTAATCGGGAAGCCGATGAGACTCAATATCTAATTTTTAAAGGTAGGAAATACAAGTTTAATGATAAATATTTTCATATTACTTTACACATTTTTAATCAGATATTGACTTTACTCACTATGGATGGTAAGGAAATAAACTTGGCCTTTCGAGATCTGGACCCCTCTTGTCAGAACGAGTGTACATCATCTCCTTACCATAACTCGGATTACGAGACCGTCTGAGGCCTGCTGCGAGGTAGAACAACATATTGACCTTATCCTCTTGTCGGTTGATATCGGATCCTCTTACGGATGATTCTTAGCGACATGGTCGTGGCGGATCTTTGACCAGCATGCGTGATCTTGAAGATCGATAAAGGTCGATTTTTCGGCGTAAGCAAATCTTATCTTGTCGTTAAATAGAGATCCAGCGGGGCCCGATTTGCAACCACAATTATTGACAGAGATAGTGTCTGAACTATCAACTGAACTGTCAACCAAATTGTCCTCAACTAGAAAACCATTTCCATTACCAGAATTGGTCACACCAATGTTGACCGATATCTCTCGACAACAAATATAATTTTGCCTTAAAATGTTGGTAGTAAAGACGCGGTACGTGGAATAGTACAATACTATTATAAGTATGATCGAAAGGAAAGACACAAATACAAACAACATGTCTTATTGTAGTAGTTACAAAATAATGGAAATAACAGGTTTCTAGTCTTCGTCTTGGATTCTGGTTCCTGATGACTTCGATTTCCACAAGTGAGTTTGTACACCTGTCTAAAACAATTCAGCAAACATATGGGTGAGCAGTGTGTGCTGAGTCGAGTGATGGCACTCTCTCTTTAAGGTAAAATTACCTCTGTATATATTGGCTTACGGAAAGTGGGTAATAGCCTCCCAAGATAAAACAACAACTTTCACAAGTACAAGCCAAATACTTGTGAATCCTTTTAGAAGAAGCAAGAATAATAGATTGCTAGACTAAGAAGATAGACTCTCAAAATATTTCAGATTTCTAATTGTTATTGGTGTACTAAATCTAAATTTTGAGACATCTATTTATAATTGCAAAGTTGTGATTCACATGTCATGTGAATGTGTTAAATGGGGTTGCATAGATCTCATCAAAAGTCACCTAGATCATGCCAAGAGTTGGCTGATCTTTGGCCTTTCCAATGAGTGCACATTCAGAAAAATCCTTTCAATTTCGGATTCACTGCACGTCGAGCGTCGCGGTGCTAATTAAGTAGTAACCAACTTCGAGCCTCAGGAGTTTTGGGGACGCGGCTCCTGACTGAGGCGCCAGAGTGCCATGGCCCTTGATCAAGCAGCGCCGCGGTGCTGACCCATCGTGGCTCGATGCGCGCGGCCTATTCTGCACTGGCTCTTCCTATTTTCCGTATTTTGCAAATTTCTTCTTTTCTTATACCGTCGTGGGAGACACATTAATTTTGCCAATTAGTCGTCCATCCTTACATAACTTAAAAACACTTAACATTATGTACCAACATCTCTTTCACTATGGAAAATTTAGCTAGATGTTGTACGATGTATGCATGTGTATGGAAATCACATTTCTAACATGTGGGGCCCCATGTATTCAAGTCATTAAGAACGGGATAAACTCAATCCCACTAGGTAAATTTCCAACAATTTTTATATCTTGTTTTTACTTGCGCGCAATGTTTGTTCAATGTATTATGATGCAATAGACACTTGTTGCCCAAAGAATTGAAGATCTTGAACTTGACTTCTGGTGACACTTTCTTTGAGACACCCTTTTCATATCTTATTTAAATTTATCATCCTCTAAGAAAATAAAATTCATGAGCTTGTTTGTCTTAGGGTGCATAGGGGCAGGAATAACATACCTATTATTGTTCCTTCCCTTTCTACTATTTGCGCTTCTCTTGCATAGTTTGTCTTCGTTTTGGCTGTATGCAAACAGGAAAGAAATCAATCTCAGGACTACTTTAGCTATTCCTGATTGCATACAACTCCCAACGAAGAAAAACTATGCAAGAGAAGTGCAAAAATCACCCTTAGTCTCCAGGTAAATGTAGATCACTGCATTTACCAACGTGGAACACTTGTCATTTGGCCAATGAACATCCATCATTCTATGTCTCAAACACTTTACTTACGTACCAAAAATCTCTTTCACTAATGAAATTTGCGATCCTTGGTACAATGTGTACACGTGTGTAGAAACGACATTTTCGACGTGCGAGGTCCCAATTGTTCGAGTCATAAATAATGGGATAAAATTTATTCCACATTAATAAATTTCCAACACTTTTGGGTCTAATGGTGTGTCAAGGTCTGCTTATTTTGAAAAATGTCTATCGAAAAAATACTTGTGAAGAGTAGAGCAGTAATTTATGCTTGATCAAGGTTTGAAAAACAATTTTCGAGGAAAATATATTTTTTTTAGCTTCTGAAAAACAGTTTCTGCTACTACTTAAAAATACTTAATTTTTTTCTCGTAAAAGTATGGTCAAACACCTCAATTCTCTAAAACAAGCACGTTTTAGCTTTTCAGAAGCTTAGCCAAACAGACTATAAAAGTAGTATGACTGGTTGTTTTTTCCCCTACTAGGTGGAGCGGTAGTTGGTAGAGTCGTGCGCCGCTGATTATGCTGCACGAAAAGCTACTGTATTTTGTCACAATTCTCTAGAGTTGGTGAAATTGGTTAGTTCTATTGGGTGTGTTAAATAAGGACCAGCGTCGCGGCCCAGGCCACATAGCGCTGCGGCGCCTCCGACGGTCCAGCCACAAATGCCTACAGAAATTCCCAAAATTCACCCAATCCAACCCCGAATCATGGTCTGATCACTCGCAGTCAATGAGGTATTTTTAAACCAAAAAGACATTTTAATTTTAATTCTAATGTTCTTAGGTCACCTTTACCCCGTAATCATGTGTCTACTTTAAATGACCCTAATTGGAAAATTGTCATGACCGATGAATATAATACTCTTATTGATAATAAGACGTGGGAGTTGGTACTCCACCCGTGTGGTGTTAATATTGTTCGGTCTATGTTGATTTTTGCTCATAAGGAAAATTCTGACGGTTTGTTTGCAAGACATAAGGCTCGGCATGTAGGTGATAGTAAGACTCAGCAGGTTGGTGTGGATTGTGGTGAGAAATTTAGCCCGGTGGTTAAGACGGCTACCATTCGAACTGTGCTCAGTTTGGCTCCTTCTAAATCATGGTCCATTCATCAGCTAGATGTGAAGAATGATTTCCTACATGGTGATCTCAATGAGACAGTGTATATGTATCAGCCCTTGGGGTTTAGGAATACTAGATATCCTAATCATGTCTGTCTACTGAAGAAGTTCTTGTATGGGCTTAAGCAGTCTCCACTGGCTTGGTACAAGAGGTTTGCTGACTATGTTTCGACTATGGGTTTCTCTCACAGCAGGTCTGATAATTCATTATTCATATATCGTCAGGTTTCTTCCATGACTTATATATTATTATATGTTGATGATATTTTCTTGACTACCTTTTCTGATGCTCTGCGAAAGTCTATTATGACAATGCTCTGTTCTGAGTTTGTCATGAAGGACTTGGGTCCATTGAGTTATTTTTTGGGCATTGCTGTCACTCGTCATGCAGGTAAATTGTTCTTATCACAGAGAAAGTATGCAGAATAGAACATTGAGAGGGTTGGGATGTCATCGTATGAAATGCTCTACTCGGTTGATACTTCGTAAGCCGCCCGTTGGATCTTTGCGGTGACTCTCATGAGGATCCGGACATTACGTATGTCTTGCATCGCCGCCGGTATCTTACGTTCACGCGACCAGACATTACATATATGCGTCTAGCGAGTGTGTTTGTTTATGCATGATATCAGAGTTGAATATATGAATGCGCTCAAGCGCGTGCTTAAGTACATCGAGAACACGATTATGGCTACATTTGTATCTTTTCGGCGTCTACACTAGTCTCCTATACATATCTTGATTGAGGTGGTTGTCACGACACGGGCGATCTACGTCGACTATTATATTTTTAGGTAATAACTTGGTCTCGTAGTGCATCAGCGTCAATCTATGCTTTCACATTCAAGTGCAGAGGTCGAGTATCGAGGGGTAGCCAATATAGTTTCTGAGTCATGTTGGTTACGAAATCTACTTTTAGAGGTTCATTGTTCTATTCAGAAGGCTACCTTGGTATATTGTGATAATATAAGTGTCATCTACCTTTCTGGTAATCTAGTTCAGCACCAGCGCACTAAACACATAAAGATGGATATTTACTTTGTTCGAGAGAAGGTAGCTAAAGGACAATTACACGTCTGCCATGTCCCTTCCAGTTATCAAATTGCAGACATCTTTACAAAGGGTCTTCTCTCTGTCCTTTTTCAATATTTTAGAGACAGTATCAGCGTACGAAGAGCACCCGCTATGACTGCGGGGGTGTGTTAAATAAGGCCCAGCGTCGCGGTCCTTGTCCGCAAACTGTTCTGTGAACAGTGCAGAATATATGTATATATATATTTGGTATATATTATATTAGTCTTGTACCTTAATCCTAATATTACCATAATTGTATAATTAGTCTCCATATATAATAGGTATTTAGATGTAAAGTATGAATAAGATTCTTCTATTGTAACTTGTATATATATGTCTTTCATCAATAAGAATAATAAAGGGATTAATTCAACCAATTTTGCTTTACATTTGCTGCAAATTGCCCGATCTCTTACGAAGATGATCATTGACACAGAGGTAAAAGGCACTTTTATTTTATCCCTATTTAATAAGGTGGAGAGTGCATTGAGCAACTTAAAGCAAATTTACCTGTCGGAGCTGACTGGTTTTATGGAGGAGAGCTAGAAGACGGGATTTTGTTACTCAAGTTACTGCTATTTTTGATATCATAATGGGCAGCATTTTGTAACTGGTCTGTGAATAGGGGGATTCGAATAAGAAAATTTTAAAAAGTTACATAAATATTATATTGAAAATTGTGTTTTGTATTGTAAAAGAAAAACAAAATTTCCTGGAAATGAGTGATTAAATCACACCTACTATATCTAAAGGCAATTAATAAATAGTAATTGAGATAACAATAAAAAAAACACCAAGATTTTTACTTAGTCTTCGGACACAACCAACCCAAATTTTATTTGACTTCAAAATTACAAGTGAAATACTACAAGAAATAAAGAAGATTCAAATGTCTTTAAAGATGAAAATGCAACTGAGTGATATTTTCAAATGAACAAAATCCTTGCTATTTATGGAAGGAAAATTGTCTCAATGAAGTCATGCATGTTCACATAAGGTGTGATCATGCAATATAAATGCATGAAAAATGCATTTACTAATTTCATTCTAAGGATAAGGCTTCCAATGTTCACATTTGTTCACATCAATCTTGAAGCTTCCAACGTTCACATGAATCTTGACAAATTTAACAAATCTCCACCTTGGCAAGATTCTGCATTTTTAATTTTCTCTCAATGACAAATTGTGGTTGTGTCTTCAACTTCAATATTCAATATTCAATATTCAATATTCAACAATGTTGATCAACTTCAAACAATGTTGAAATTTGACCATGACACTACTTTACGTCGATATCCGCGAGATTATCAAACCCTAACTACGCACCATGACTCCGCCTTTTTTATAATGTCTCATATAAAGTGATACCGAACATCAATATGCTTCGTTCTTGCATGATAAACTTGGTTCTTTGCTAATTGGATATCACTTTGACTATCACAGAATAAGATTGGAATAAGATGAGAGAGTACCTTGGTCGGACGTCATCTGCGAGGTTCACCGGTGTCCATGTACCAATTTGCGTCTAACGGATTCAATCCAAGTGTGTGCATTTCATCTTCGATGTCGGTTTAGGTGGGGCTCATTTCATAATGGCTTGCGGAGGCCGGGGCCCAAGCACACCTACTTGCTGCCCCAAACCAGAATAATTGCAGAAAACAGCTAGGCCAGAATTGTTAGGCCAGGGCGTATTGGCTCGTGAAGTTTCTTTGGCGCCTATGCTAGGGCTGAGTGAGCTGGAATATAGGGGTTGTTGGGCCACTACCCACTGGCCCAAGGCTGGGACCAGTTGGGTTGTGGCCCACTGCTATGGGACGGGGCCCACTACTACTATTTTAGCCATCGTTACCACCGCGTTTGCCCCATAATTTTTGTCATTATTTTTTCGACTATTTTTGTCACCCCCGTGAGAACGGTTTTGGCTTGAATTATCAAAGAAACCATTAGAATTGGTGGAGGACGTCATCATGCCCACGGGACTAGCACTAGTAGCCGCCTTGCATGGCCGTGTCACGCCCGAACAGGGCGCGGCGGTGCCACTACACAGGCATCCTTCTATTCGAACAACCTGATAACCGCGGAAGATAAATAACACTCATCGTTTTTTTTTAAAACAAATGCAAAGCCGATAAGACTGCCATAATATAAATCACCCAAAAGGGTCTACACTGTTCAACAATGTAAATACAACTTACGTCAGTCCAACCCACATATGAATACAGACCTCTAAGAATTTGAACAAATACTATGACGGGACAAGGCCCCGCCGTACCCCTGAATATACCTAGCCATAATGACAAGCTCCGGAACATTGGAGTCATCTCAAAATGTTGAATCAGG
This sequence comes from Przewalskia tangutica, assembly GCA_029844215.1. Lineage (NCBI taxonomy): Eukaryota > Viridiplantae > Streptophyta > Magnoliopsida > Solanales > Solanaceae > Przewalskia > Przewalskia tangutica. The sequence continues at coordinate 96,309,403 of CM056724.1, read as the reverse complement.
ATCCTAAGCTCGCGGATCCACAACTGTGTACCTAGACCTGCGGACATGAACGCAGCCCCCCGAAGGAGGTCAGTACAACAAGGTACTAAGTATGTAAACAGGAAGTACATGAAATAAGATCATAACGGTACAAAAGAATGACAGGGGCAAGTATGAAATCAAATACCGAGATCTCTAAGTGTCATATGAAATCAAAGCCAAATGTACCTTGTATCAATGTACTACTGTATCACCGTATCATTGTAACACTGTACTATTATAACACCGAGAGTCAACTATGCCTTTTTAAGTATACAAAACCACACAGTCCAAATATAACATAGGAGGCAAGTAGATAACCAAAATAACAGTACAACAGTGTTTATCAATATGAAAGTAGTGAGAATCAACTTTATCTTTTAAGCCCTGGCTTTACAAAATTAGATTTACCACCTCATTTCAAATCATGAAACCACTGAACCCTTTCATTTATGAAATCAACACCATTTCAACATATGAAAGCCATGACATATTCAGGGACACATGCCCTCAAAATCATTATGCATTTCTAACCATGGGTCTCGAGCATGATATCAAAGTGTGCGTGGAATCCTTTGTCACTTTGTCGTGGCGCAAATGTAATATATACATATATATATATATATATATATATATATATATATCATACCCATGAAATCCTGCATCTCAGGTACATGACTTCATGGAGAGTTAGTCCATGGAATAATAATAATAATAATATACAACATGCGTGGAATCCTGCGTCTCAGTACATGTCTTCATGGAGAGCTAGTCCATGGAATAATATTATCATCAGAATTGAACCGCGTCATGGCGCGTGCCCCGGAATCCTTCATCGGTGTAAGCATGTCCATGGAACAATCATAATGGAAGCATACCCGTGGAATCCTTCATCAGCGGATGCGTCGAGTAAATTGACAACAAGGCGATCGGCCTCAGTGAGAGACACGGCAGCGTAGAAATAAAGTACTTGCACTCAAAGGCTATCGCAAGCAAGCATAGGCAAGTTCATAAAATCTTTAGACTTTCATTAACATACAAAAATGAATTTCATTTTATAAACTCAAGGCACTTTCGTTTCATGTATTATATTAAGGATTTAATCAGGGACATTCTCACATGATTTCCTTATAACATTTTAAACCATCTCTTGACTTTCCACAAAACTGTTATAACAAACTTCTCATAAAGCCGTTATAACAACTTCCATTTTTAGAAAACTAAAGCACTACCACATCTTTGCTTTTAATACAACCAAGACATTATCATGTCATGTAAGGGAGTTGAACCCAAAGTACTACGTACATTCACTTCTTTACAAGAAGACTCAAGTCATGTAATGTTAGGGTATTAAATCCAAAAGTACTATGTACATCTATTCTTTATAAAGAGAATCGTTTCATGCAATATTAGGGAGTTGAACCCCAGAACACTTTTGCTATCAAAATCAAGTCTTACACTTTTAAAGTTAAGTAACTTATACCTTTAAAACCAAGAACTTCTTCTTTCAACATCAAGTCATTCATTCTCTTTAAATCAAGTAATCTCTACTTTTCAAATCAAGTAATCCATACTTTCCACATCAAGTTACTACACCTTTAGAAATTCAATTCAAGGTTTTGAAATCAAGTAACTTCTCTTTAAATCAATCAGTCACATAGACTTTCCAAAATAGCTCAAATCTCATAACTTTCAAAATAATCAAGTCTCTTAACTTTAGAAATCAAAGTCTCATAATCTTTAAAGAAATCAAATCTCATAACTTTGAAAATCAAGTCTCATAACTTTAAATCAAAGTCTCATAATCTTTAAAGAAATCAAATCTCATAACTTTGAAAATCAAGTCTCATAACTTTAAATCAAAGTCTCATAATCTTTAAAGAGATCAAATCTCATAACTTTGAAAATCAAGTCTCATAACTTTAAATCAAAGTCTTATATTCTTTAAAGAAATCAAATCTCATAACTTTGAAAAACAATTCTCATAACTTTAAATCAAAGTCTCATAATCTTTAAAGAAATCTATCAAGTCACATAGACTTACCAAATGATTCAAGTCACATAGACTTCTCAAACAATTCAAGTCACATAGACTTATCAAATAATTCAAGTCACCTAGACTTATCAAATAATTCAAGTCACCTAGACTTATCAAATAATTCAAGTCACCTAGACTTACCAAGATCAAGTCACATAGACTTACTAAAATCATGTCAAAAGAAGGAAGAAGTTCACATACCTCGTGACGACTAACCAACACGACAAGTAGCAATACGCTCCAATGTACTTCAACCTTAGCGTCTATTCCACATTCCAAGTAGAATATGCTACACGTAGTTCTTCAACCTATAATGACAATAGCACTTCTATCAATAAAATACTTTATAGTATAAGACTTATACCAATTAATGCCCTCTAATTCTACGGAAAATCGGGCAGCACTTCCTTTGTTTCTACGTACTTTTCCACCTTTTCCAAGGCCCGTATTTCAATAACCAATACGCCACATTTAAGGACCAACCAAATCAGCTAATCAAAGGGGATTACACGCCTAACATGACGTGTAAAATTCTGCCCCACAATTCATATAACACAGTCCATTTAATTAGTCCATTTTTAACCAATCTTCTAGGGCCATTCTCGGCCACAACCAATTTAATACAACATATAGTCCTTTTTCAATTCTTTTCAATCCAAGTTGTTATTCCAACATGGTATACACGTCATAACAATTATAACTAACAACAAAATCGATTTACAATTTCAATGGCTAACATGTCAAGTCTCGGAATTAAGCTTCCAACATGGTCCAAATCTTTTCAATCTTCATTCTATATAACACATGCTCATATATCAACTACTTAAGCATGAAATCTTCAATTACATTAGGAAGACCAAGATCATTACCTCAATAAGCCCAAATATAATCCAAGACTAAAAGTCGATCCTTAGCAACTTTGCTCTTTTTATTTATGTTCCAATCATACACAAGCATCCACCACAAGCTTATAACCAACTTCTCTTTAAGTTTTTCTTCCGAAAAGTCGACGAACAAGCCTAGGGTTTCACCCTCATTTTCGGCCTAGTGTAGCGTTTTTGCTCACTGTTTTGTCAGCTGAATTTGTGACGTCCATAACTCTTTACTCCGATGTCTGATCGACGAACGGTTTGTTGCATTGGAAACTAGACTAGACGAACTTCATTTTATTCTTTTGAAAACCTAAAAACTCCTCGTATACCAGTAGATATACCTCTCCAAAGTTTCCTGAAATCTGTCCAACATTGGCCGAGAGCACCATTTAGAGAGCAAAGGTTTTGCTCAAAATTTCTAAGTGTTGAACTTGTCTTGCACCTCCCCTTGTATTTATAAGACAACCAAGGGTCAAGATGAATCCACATGTGTGGCCAAGATGGTGGACAAGTGTGGGTGGGACCCACTTGTCCACTTGTCCACTTGTCTTTCAAGACATCATAAATATCTATGGTCAAAGTCAATGTCATGTGGGGGTGACACGTGTCACCCTCCCATTGGTCCCGAATTTATTTCATCACCCAAAAATCCATAATTGGCCAAAATATCTCAAAGTATTGTGGGCCCCACAAAAGCAAATAAAATTTTCGATGGGTCGCGTGACCAAATCCGAACTTTAAAAATCCATAATTCTGATATATTCTCTATGTCCCAAATATCAATTTTGGGAACTTAATTTCCATTAATAAACGTTTTCCCCTCACTAGGTTCGGGATAATTTCCTTAGGAAGGCAAATCTTTCTTTCATTTCGAACTTAAAGTTGTATCTTCTCACGTACGTCCTTATCTCAAACTGTGGGGAAATACGGGGTGTAACAGCCGGCTTCTTCCAAAGAAAGCATGGAGCGGGCTTGATAGAACTTCGGGAGAGGATTAGTTTGATGAAGAAGTGTTCGATGCCACTATAGGCCTTGGATAGGCGGCAACCATCTGTAGAATAAGGCGATCTTCACTACTTGGCGCGCAGCGTTGTGGATTTGATCCGTCAATTATTTCAACCTTTTGCAATACGCTGAAATATTTGGGAAATTTTCCATGGTGGCATGGGAAACTTCTTGCTCAAGGGTAACAACTCTAGAATTTCGATTATATTGGAATATGTCACGCAGCCTATCCCAATCAGCCATCGCCGTAGCGTCAGGCTCAATAATCATCTGCAACAGGTCGGTAGAGACACTATAACAAATCGCTTCAAAGACGGCGACTGAATTATACCAACAAGGGCGACAAAAAAATGTCATGTTAGTTAGTACCAAAAAGGGGGACATATAGCATCGCTCTATTTGGTGAAATTAAAAAGGGGGACTTTAAGTATCGCCCTATTTGGTGAAATTAAAAAGGACGACTAGTGTCACCCTATTTGGTGAAATAAATGGGTAAATAAACTCCCGTAAAGTTAAAGTGCTAAACTAAGTTTTTGAGACAAATTTAGAGGGAATTTTATGTATTTTCTCATTAAAAATTTGTATATTCTTAAAATATGAAAATATGATTTTTTTTAAATGTGAAAAATCCGTTTCTATTGTATTTTTTTTCTTCTTTAAGCTGATATGGTTTTCTTTTCTTTATTAGTTATTACCCATCCAATTCAATATTTTTTGGAAATAACCAAATAAGAAGTTATATATGTCGTTTGAGACTTTGAGTTAAAAAGAGAATTCATCACGTTTGAAAATTATTTAAATACTATCTTTGCTAATTTATAAAAGAGCTCTTCAGTAGCCACATACATTCATTAACTCCTCGAGGTACGTGCTTCAATACTTCTTCTCCTCCTTTTTTTCTGCAACAAAATATTAATTGATATTTTTAATCTTTAAAAGTAGATTTCAAATTGAACAAAAATTAAATTCTTAGATCAAGAAGGGCGATTTTTAAAGTCGCCCCCTTTGGTAAAGACCAAATAGGGCGAGTCTGATGCCTATTTGATCCTCATAAAGGCGACTTGAAAAATCGTCCTTCTTGATCTTACAATTACAAAGCTAACTAAAGTCATGGACCTTCAATGGAATCCTCTTTGATAAAAAGCTAAACTTTCGCATAGTATTTTTTTTACTTGCCCAAAAAAAATAGGAATACATCGAGGAAATGAAGAGAAAAACATTTATTATTTGAACTCGAAAAAAACACATAGATGTTTTACATTTAATTTACCAACGTGAAGTATTATAAGATTGCGCAATATGCGTAAAATAGTGATTTTTTTCATCGTGTAGCAGGTCATTTGCACTTTTATCCCTATTTTGTACTGATTTTTAGTTTTTGCTCCTCAAATGAAATTTATTTCTTTTTTACGGGATTCGACACAAGTTGTGTTGATCCCGTAAAAAACTCATGTCTCCACTTGAAGGGAAAAAATTAAATATCAGTACAAAATAGGAAAAACCGTGCAATTTCTTGCCATGTAACACCACTTTAGTTAGCTTTATAATTGTAAGATCAAGAAGGACGATTTTTCAAGTTGCCCCCTTTGGTAAGGACCAAATAGGGCGACTGCACTCGCCCTATTTGGTCCTTACCAAAGGAGGCGACTTGAAAAATCGATCTTCTTGATCTAAGAATTTAATTTTTGTTCAATTTGAAATCTACTTTTAAAGATTAAAAATATCAATTAATATTTTGTTGCAAAAAAAAAGGAGGAGAAGAAGTATAGAAGCAGGTACCTCGAGGAGTTAATGAATGTATGTCGCTACTGAAGAGCTCTTTTTATAAATTAGCAATGATAGTATTTAAATAATTTTCAAACATGATGAATTCTCTTTTTAACTCAAAGTCTCAAACGACATAAATAACTTCTTATTCGGTTATTTCCAAAAAATATTGAATTGGGTGGGCAATAACTAATAAATAAAAGAATATCATATCAGCTTAAAGAAAAAGAAAAATACAATAGAAACGGATCTTTCACATTTAAAAAAAATTAATTTTTCGTATTTTAAGAATATACAAATTTTTGATGAGAAAATACATAAAATCCCCTCTAAACTTGTCTCAAAAACTTAGTTTAGCACTTTAACTTTACGGGAGTTTATTTACCCATTTATTCACCAAATAGGGCGACACATAAAGTCGCCCTTTTTAATTTCACCAAATAGGGCGACACTTAAAGTCGCCCTTTTTAATTTCACCAAATAGGGCGATATATTTTAGTCGCCCTATTTGGTTTCACCAAAAAGGGCGACATATTTTCACTCGCTCTCTTTGAGTCGCACAAAAAATGGGATTGGTTAAAGTTGAAATTAATCCTCTTAATTATAATATCCAATATAGGATTCGAATCTGATCCGAAAATTTTTGATATCCGATTTTTTGGATATCCGAAATATTTGGATCCGAACCCGATCCGAAATTATCCGAAAATTGTGGATATTCAAAATATTTGGATTCGAATCCGATCCGAAACTATTCGAACATTACGAATATTCAATTTTTTGGATATCCGAATCCAATCCGAAATTATCTGAAAATTGCTCATATACGTTTTTTTGGATATCTGAAATATTCGGATCCGAATATGATCCGAAATTATCAAAAAATTATGAATATCCGATATTTTGGTTATCCGAAATATTTGGATCCGAATCCGATCCGAAATTATTCAAAAATTACGAATATCCGATTTTTTGTATATCCGAAATATTCGGATCCGAATCCGATCCGAAATTATCCGAAAATTGCTCATATCCGATTTTTTGGATATCCGAAATATTCAGATCCGAATGCGATCTGAAAATTTTGGATATCCGAAATATTCGGATCGAATCACCGGATATCCAAAATTTTCATATTTTAAATCATATTTTAATTTATCTTAAAATATATTAAATCCTATTTTAATTTATCCGAAATACCATGTGAACAATCCTAACAATATCCAACGAATTGTATTGCAGCACATAATTAACTTGAATTAATCTATACCAATATAAATAATAGCAATAATATTACTATGTAAAGACTTCTAAAAATATTGCACTATTGTAGGCATCTTGTTAAAAATTGACTTTAGAACCGACCAAGAATTTATGATTATGATGAGCATAAATATAACAAGTATTGATGATTAATTTAGTGGTAGAATGACACACTTCCACAAAGGAGACCCGGGTTCGATTCTTGGATGGATGTATTTGTTGTGATTAATATTGCATAACTAGTGGTCTAGTGGTAGAATATTACAGTGTCACACTCGACCTATTTGGTCCTTACCAAAGGGAGCGACTTTAAAAATCGCCCTATTTGGTTTGGTTCAAATAGGGCGATTACACTCGTCCTTTTTTAAGCGATTTGTTGTAGATAGTGGAGTAAATCCACTGAAGGACGGTGGCATCAAGAGTCTTCCACAACTTAGGATCATCCTCGCGCTTAGGCACCTTCGTATCCTCAGGAGCCGCGGAAATTATGTGATGGATGACATGATGCGAGCATATTGGACGTTTTTTATTTCAAGAATAAGAGGGATGTGATTCTTGATGTTAGAAATTGTAAGGCGGAGTGAAACGTGTTCTTTGATGTAGAACTAAAGAAATAACAATAGGTGATTGAGGGATTTGGAAGAGAGAATTTGGGATCGAAAATTGTACAGCGAGAAAGAAGGGTTGAAGCAGAAAGCGGCAGAAAATATTTGAGAGGAAATATTCAACCTAAACTTCTGATACCATGAAAGAAATAATTTCTTGATTATTTTCATTAATTGAAAGAGTATATATACAATTTATAATTTCCATAATAGAAAAATCCTATTCCTATTCTAATCCCAAAATCTTATTCTAGTAGTACAAAAATCCTATAATTATGGTAAGTGTACAATACTAATTAATACAATTATTTTCCATTACAAAATTAGCTCAAAACTATGATATACACTTATTTATGTAAGTGTATATCACGGTACGACTTAGTACCAAAAATTATGATATACACTGCATATGGTAAGTGTATATCACGGGTATATACCTTATTTATCATATGTAATAGCGGATCTGAAATGAAGGAGACTCGTTTTGTATGAAATAAACTTCTCATTTTTCTTTCTTAATAGACTTCATTCTTCCACCAAGATGATCTTCGTTCGGATTACCCATTTCATGACAATAATGCCCAAACTTTTTTCTAACTATTTGCTTTACGTATATACTAAAGTTTTAAAGAGCGTAACGACTAATCACAAAATCTTTCTTAAAAGAGCTAGCTATGTTTCAGTTGCACTAACACGACAGAATTTGGATTTTTATTAATGGAATTAAAATATAAAAAATAAACATACAAAGAAATTAAGGAATCAACACATAGTATATGTAATGATATCTTCTTACATATCTATTTAATGTAATTTTCCAACAAAAGTGTGCGAGTTAACACTCATTGGATACACGTGGTTCCTCCCAAGGGCGGAGCTACCCATAGCCGAGGGGTGTTAAGTGACATCACTTCGTCGAAAAATTACATTGTATAAATAGGTGTAATTTTGTTTTTATAAGTATGTATACCTATGTTGACACCCCATAACAAAAGTTGAAGGTGTCACGTCATTTTTCGACCGCGACATTATTCCAGCGAATCCTGATACAATGCTAAAAATAAAAATGCTAAAAAGGTGTTAAAAGATGCAAAAAGGGCCAGCGGAGTCGCCATTTCTGTCACGCCCTTTTTCGACCGCGACATTATTCCAGCGAATCCTGCTACAATGCTAAAAATAAAATAAAAATGCTAAAAAGGTGTTAAAAGATGCAAAAAGGGTTCGCGGAGTCGCCACCTAATTAGTTTGGGTGAATTAGGACACCTAAATGTTAACTAAGTCAAGTCAACACTAACTCCATTTAAATGGTCTGCAAAACTGTGTGAGATTCTGGGCAAGGGTTCTTTATTAATCTAGATGGAAGGGGTTAGGCATCCTCTAAGATCCGCTAACTTGCGGTTGTCCGTTCAAACCTAGGTTATTATTATGTTAAAGATAAATGCATATTTTAACATAGGCCTAACATGTAAAGTGTCTAAAATGATTTTCTTATATGGATGCTAATACGGGAGTTTTCTTGTGTTTGGAATTTGATAGCCAATAATACCTCAGTTATGTGAAGAGTTATGCAAGTATAAATTATTAGGTTTGTTTAATGCAATTTAAGCAATATATAGCAAGCCTAAAATGATTAACTTAGGGACACAAATTCTAGTATCAAGCTACTTTCTAATAGTGCCTTAAAAGCTTAACTATTCTGAGTGTTCGACTAGTAATGTAAATGTTAGACAATTAATTTATAATAAATAAATGGGGCGGGATTGAAGAATAAAAATGATGACTCGAAGAATGGCGATGTTATTCCACCTGCAGTTTGGATTTTTTTATGCGAGATGCGGCGATAAACATAGATGCGGGTCCTCATTTGAAGTAGCTCATGATGAGTTTCGCCATAAGACTCTTCATTTTTTGCTCTGACGCATTTCATGTAAAAAGAAGAAAAAGAAAAGGATTAGTAAATGTCCAAAGTTATGGGATCATAAAATCTAAATGCACATATGCAGCAAATCGTGACTGCTACAAGAATAAGCAAATAATAAGAACTATTGCAAGAATAAGCAAATAATAAGAGCTAAGCCAAATGGGATTAGCCCCCTACCAAACATACATATGGGAAGGGACTTTATTATTCTCTAGAAGAGAAATGCAGCTGGAAAGGTTAAATGACATCTTTTTAAAGAGAAAATCAGTAGCCCTCTAAGACTTATATCTCAAACATTTTCGGCCTCCCACAACTTTCCACTGGTTCATTTATGGAACTGCCAGAATTCGTAATCATAGGCCACAGTCTTCAGACATCTTAAATAACGCCAAATATCAATATCTTTTAGTCCTCTGTGTTAGCTAATTCCAATAAGGAAGCAACTGGAAAAATAAAATCCATCTCGGATGCTATATTCCCTATCAGTTTCTTATACTATCTAGGTGTGGTTGTTCCTCGATCATAGAGCACACGCCTTCTGCCCGGATACGCTCATATAGAAATGTATTTTTTGTTATTGCAAACCATTTGAGACGCATCTATTCAAAACGTAAATACCCAACTTAGACATCCAATACACGTACACCTCGCTGTATTTTATAAACACTGGCCAGTTTCATATACCAAACAGAGGAGAGAAAAATGCACCACATGACTCAAAAGCCAAGCCAAACAAACCGAAGTTAACATGCTCATCTTTAGGCTCGATTCAGGCAAGATATACTATCATATAGAGGACATAAATATGATTTCACAATGAACACACATAATTTTAACTTACTTACTTTACTTCTCAGCAGACCAGCAGGCACACAATAACCAAAACAGAAGGTAGACCTCAACCATGTAACATTCTGGTGAGATGGAAAGTTATGCATTTCTTGACATTAGTCCAACAGACAAGGCCTTTAACAGTCAGTCATATATTAATCCTCCCTAAGCCACTCATACATTAGTCCTTCCTAACTGACATACTGAAGCTATTCTAATCTTACATTTAGAATCATGAAAGCAGCGAATGTGTCTAGATTAACTGCTGTATTGAGGAGAAGAACTTAAAGTAAAACAACCTTAAGGCACTAGTTAAATTTCATACTTTCAGTACTAATCAATTAAAATGCGGACAGCCATACCAAACAACCAATTAGATGACATTCGACCATACGAAGGGCGCCTAAACTCGAAGCAATTTATGACTAATATGCACTAGCTCAAATCGACTGAAAACGCGAAGGGTGTTAGGCTTCAACTAACCATATTGAAAATATACAAGTACGCCATAGACGACATTCAACTAGTCGCTAACACAACCCACTCTTGACAAACATGTAAATCACTTATTATACCAACTATAAACTTATGTCGATGACTTTACTAACTGATTCTGCTTAGATAGAATAAGACATGCCAAGAATTATACAACGATGTTAACAAGCATAGTCCAAGTACAGCAAGCGCATAAGTTCACGTAATGGATTGAGGTTTCGAGAGGAAAATGGGTTTACCTTCTCCGGACAGCGAACCGAGGCAGCGTATCAAGTCGTCGATCCACTCAGAGTTTATTGCGATGCAATTAAAAAGGGCTGATGTTTCGATTGGGTTATTTAACTGATCCTAAAAGATATGAGGATTCTGGTTATTTATGTGCTAGAATGCTAATTTTTTCGAATGCCTGTATATATGCAAATCGAGTGGTATTTATAGCCTTGATTTAGGTTTTTGACTTATGGTAAGTTTTGGGCTGATATTAACACGATTTTAGTACTGATTTGGCACGATTTTGTGGGCGTTTATGTGCAATCTTTGAGTTGATTTGGGTATCATTTTAGTTATGGTAAGTTGACGAGGATTTGGGTCACGATTTAGGGAGGTGATTCGGTAAGGGAACGCCTGATTCTTCGGCGAGAATCTCGGCTGGGTGTGGGCGGCGATGGTAAGTTTATTGTAATGACTGTTATGGTTTTAAGGTTTATTTTGGAAGGGATAATAATAAAAGGGTTGTAGGCTTTGCTGAAGAAAGTTGGAGACCTGGGCTTTTGGGTTTTAGGTCATGCAGGTGTTGGGCTGCGTTTTTGTATGTTAATGGGTATTGGGCTAAGAACTTGGGTAATATTTTATTTATTGTGTTGGGTAGGATTTAGTTAGTGGTAATTAAGTGGGGTTTAAATTATTTATAAAATTGCTTTAAATATTATTAAAATGACAAATGCGGATATGATATTTAAGGACTGATTAATGTTTTTTTTTATAAATGCGACGCTATTATTAAATTATTTATTTATTTATATATTTATAATTATTAAAATGCTAAATGTGGACATAATATTTATGGAGTGCTTAATGCTTGGGATGTCATTATTAAATTACTTATTTATGTATTTATGTGTTTATGCACGTATTATTATTATTAAAATTATTAAGATTATTCTAAAAAATTAATGTAATTTTATGATTAATAATTGGACGAGAGGGTCAAAATTGGGTGTCAATAGAAGGTTTAGAGCAAAATATCTATATTTTTTTACACCCCATTATATGAATCCTGGCTCCACCACCTAGTAATATAGTGACATTCATTTTTTGGGAAGTCAATTAATAAATACAAGAGTTTAAGTTATGACACTACTATACACGGTAACATTTTCTAGAAAGCTCATTGTAACGCAGCGCTCATTGTAACATTTTCTAGAAAGCTCATTGTAAGGTAAGGCAGCGCTCATTGTAACATTTTCTAGAAAGCCCTAAACTCTCTCTAGAAAGCTCATTGTAAAGCAGCGCTCATTGTAGCATTCTCTAGAAAGCCCTAAACTCTCTCTCACACACAGTTCGGCGAAAATTGAAGATCAAAGATCAAAGATTGAAGCTTGAATTGACGATAATCTCGCCTCAAATTGAAGATTTTTATTTAAGATTTTGAATCAAGCTCGGCTCTATGAAAATCGAAGCTTTTTATCTGGTTATCTGAGGTTTGTGTAATTAATTTCGATTTTATCTATTTATTTGAGATTTGTGTATAGGATTTCGATTTTCTCCATATATTATTTTTTGTTATTGAATGCAATTTTTCAGTCAATATCAATTGCATGTGGATTCTAATGATTGTGATAAATCAATATGAGTTGCATATGGATTCTAATGCATAGTTGCACAAAGTTAGGGTTTATGTTGTTTTAGGGTATCACGATGTGTATATTGTGCTAATTCCGAAAGAGAAATTTTGTGCATTTCACTCTCTCTTAATCTCAAAAGAGAATTTCTAAAATTTATTACAATGAAAATCTGAAGTGATGTACTGAACTTTAGCAGAGACCAATTAATATGAGGAAACAAAGATGTACTTGCTGTTTATTTTAGATTCATCAATTTGCCTCGAGCTTTTGTGTTGCTTGGGTTTTCCTGTCTTATGGACAATTGCAAAACTAGAAATATAAAAAGTTTGGGTGAGACTTGAGGCGAAAAGGGGGGAGTGGTAAGGGGTTAATTTTGAATTTCAGGTAACATTGTCATTGAAGAGATAATCAAAGCAAATTAAATAAAGAAAATGCGTCAAAAATAAACAAGAAAGCTCGTAGTGAGTGTTCGAGGAATGTGTCAAAGAATCATCACCTCTGCTAGATTGAAGACTGTAATACCCATTCTTCTGTTTGTCACTTCCTCTAAATCATTTGTGAAATGAGAAAAACAGTTGTGTAAAGTTGTAGGCAAAGCAAAGACTCCTGTAACGGCTCCAATGATGGTCCCTTAAGTTCAAAGGTAGCAGCAGTGAGGTTTGTACAAAATAAGATAGCCACTGCAGTCTAAATCTCCCTAATAAGTTTCGATTTTCCCTCTTTGAAGTTTTTTGGTAGTGTCTCTTGCATACTCTACTAATGCATCTCTGTTTTGCTTAACCAAGCTTACAAATAGAGTGTAAGGAAGATATCAAATATCTTACTATACATGGATAGATGGTACATCAGTTGTGATGGCTTTTCCAATGTCTTTTGTCACGTTAGTGGTCATTTTCTGGCTTGTCCCATGCTTCTTGTTTGTATTTGTTGTGTGTTAGTGATGTGTTTCTTCGGACTTGTCGTGCATCACCTAGATTTGAATCCACGAGTCCTTATGATCCATGTTTGGATGCCATAAGAGTAGGAAATTGGTTCATCATTGGTTTTCTGAAAAAGCACAAATAAGTCAAATTGAAAATAGATTCTTTGAATTTTGATTTCTTATTTCGACTAATATTATATTGTATCAATTGTAGAAAGTAAGTAAGATTAACAGACAAAATTAAGTAAGTAAGATTAACAGAAAAAATCGTGCTAAATTTGAAGATATTCATTGTATGGGTACAAAAAGTCTCCCAAAATTGATTTATGAAAAGGCTTTTTTATATTTGAACTTTTAATTGAGTAAATTGTATTTATAAAAAATTACTTATATCTTGTTTGTTTGGTATTAGAAAAAAAAAAGCCAAGGAGTATCGCCCACACGTAAAGAAATTTACATTGATACACGTACTCGAAAAGATGGTTCAATTGTCAATGAAAAAGCTGCAAGATTGATTGTATCATTTTCTTTCATTCGTTCCTTTTTTTATTATGTAACTTATATTGTATTGATATGTTATGGTTCGGGTTCTTAATTGTTGCTATGTTCTGGTTCGGGAAGTTTTTTTTTTCAATCCACACTACATGTTACACCCCGTAATACCAGGGCTACTAATTGAGAACGTGATTAAGGGTTTAAGATTTGAATTTTGGAAGGAAATTGTTACACCCCGTAATTACAGGACATGTTTTAAGAACGTAAGTAAGAACTCACAAGTGTTAAGATTTGAGACTTGTAAAACATTTATCGGAAATATGAAATTGTCGGAAAATGTATTATTATGACGAATGGGAGGGCGACACGTGTCACCCCCCTTTACTAATGCCTTGAACGATTTGTAGCAAGGGCTAAAGGGTCATTGGACCTTTGTTGCAAGACAAGTCTTGCAACTTGAAGCTTGATAATCTTGACTAAAGTCAAAAGGACCCACAATGGTCTTGATATTTAATAATACTAAATCTAAACCACCCATTTGTTTATATCATGACCCTCCATTGTGCTATATATTACTACTAGTAGAGAGAGAGCTTAACACTTAGCTAAATTTCACAAAAAATTGAAGAACATTGAGCCATTGCTCTCGGGTTCAAGCACAAGAAAAAGGAAAAAAATTTGTTCCTTGTCCATTTAGCTCCACACTTTAAACCTAGGTTCTTATATGTATTGTAAACATATCTCAATAGAAAAATCTTGGAAAAAGATAGTTTACGGGTTAGTCGCAAAACGAAAACCTAGTTGTCTTTCTAGGTTTTGTTTGGAGATTTGAAGGATATTTGTTGGTGTTGTTCTAAGGGTCTCAACAAGCGGATTGAAGTGTCTTGGGGAGGCTCTAAACTACTAAGGAGCGACTTCGGATTGGAGTTGGATTAAGTTTCATTGAGGTATAATCTTGTCTTTTATAGGTGTTACAAGATTATATAGTTATATTGTTGTTGTTAGCTTTACTTGTGGCTAGCATGAAGTTGATATGTTGAAGTTTATAAGTATTATGGATTGCTTGTAGCTTAAATCCGAAATGTTATACAAGCCACTTGAAGATTGGATTACTAATTGGTCGTTTTTTTAGAAATCGTCGCATGTCACTTATTTGAAGATTTTGGTAGTTATAATCAAATGCGACTTGATATCATGTTATGCTACCAATTTGGATTGAAATGGAAATTGGATAAGAATTGGTATTGTTGTATTCATTATGGCCGAAAATTGGACTAGTAGTTGTATTAGTTTGTTATCGTTTGTGGGGCGGAATTTTACACGTCTAGTAGGCGTGTAATCCCCTATTGATTAATTGCTTTGTTTGTGCCTTAAATGTGGCGTGTTTGGTTATTGTATTCGCCTTGAAAAAGGTGGCAAAGTTAGTAAAAACAAAGGAGGTGCTGTCCGATTTTCCGTAGAATTTAGCGACTTGACACTTATAATATTCTACGTTTGAAGTAAGGCTTTAATAGGCGTGTTGTGAATATTATAGGTTGACATACTACGGACGGGACTTTGTACTTGGCAAGTGGTTTGACCCGGCGAGGTATGTAGAACTTTTCCTATCCTTTGAGCATGACTAGTTGCACGTATATAGTACGGTAGACGTACAAGATCTTGATATCCTCTACTAGTTTATTGAATAGCCAAGTTGGGTGAGTTAGTAGATTAACTCACTTCTTGGAAGTATTAAGGATGTCTAATGTTTTATTAAAGTTAAGGGACTTGAAGAGTTTTAAAGTATGTGATACTTGTTCCGTTTTAAATGTATAAGTCCCTTGGATAGGAAATTGTACTTGACTAAGGTATAAAGTGAATATAACGACTTTATGGGGAGTTGGTTATATTGGCTTTATGGAAAGATAAATGGCTTGATTTAATGGAAGGCAACTCGATTTTAAGGCATCAAATTGCCTAAGGTTTTATAAGAAAAGGAGTCACTTGATTTAGAAACCTAACTTTATTTCTAACGGTGTCGTGACTTGCCTTGAAATGTAATTTGGACTTGATACTAGGATTAATAGTATCATGGAAGTTTTCTACTAAAAAGAGTCATTTGTTTTAAAGAATTGAAGTACGTAGTACTTTGGGTTAAATTCCCGGATTTTTTATAAAAGACATGCTAGTGCCTTAGGTAATACTAAAATGAGAGTATAAATGAGGGGCAAACCCCCAAGACGTTATACCACCTGCTTCAGGGTAAGAGTATAAATGAGGGGTAAGAACCCTAAGACGTTATACCACTTGTTTCTATGGGTTCGCTACCCATGATTTGTTCGGGAGTCTCCTATTGTGATGTTGTACGTTTTCCCTTGATTCACTCTCATTGTTAGTAAGGCACTGTGTACTATAATTTTGTTATCATACATGTCTCCGGCTTTGTTTTAAACTTATGTTGTAATTACAGTACTTTCCAGTTTTACTTACTTAGTACATATTGTGTACTGACCCCCTTCTGGCCGTTCACGCCGCAGAAAGTGGTAAGTGGTGGATCCACATTCTTAGGATCACTTATCGGGCGTCGAAGCTCCATTTATCCGAGGCTTGTCTCATTTAGTACGATCTTTTCCCAGTGTTGTAGATTTATGTACATTCGTGGTATGGCGGGCCCCGTCCCGCCACGATTATTATTCCTGAGGTGCGTATTCACATATGTGGTTGAAATGTAAGAACTGATTGCAGATTGTAATTTTGAGTATGTTTATATTACGGAAGCGCCTTATCGCTAGCACAGGATGTTATTGTTTTCACACGTGTTTATGTTGTGTATGTTCATTGCTATTCTCTGATGTATACGAGCAGGTGCCCGGTAGGGCACCAGCCGCGACCGGTCGGTCGTGACAAAAGTGGTATCAAAGCGATTAGTCCTCGGAAAGTGTCTGCATCGTGTCTAGTAGAGTCTTGATTATCGGTGTGCACCACATCTATAATCGGGAGGTCGCAGGACATTTAGGATTGGTTTCCATTCTTCTCTCTGCGAGATCGTGCGGTAGAGTGTCTTATTAGGTTGAATCCTCCGACCTAGTCTTATGAAAGCAGATATGCCTCCACGGAAGCGGAGCGGCGGCGAGCGGCAAGCGGCGGCGGAGGCTGCAGCGGTACTCGAGAGGTTACGGACTCGAGCACGGACTATGCGAGGTAGTAGGTGGTCGGCGAGTTCAGCCACGCCGCGATAGAGGAGTCGAGAGCGGCGAGCTCCAGAGGTTCCTGCACGAGCCTCGATTCGCAATCGGTCGAGTATAGAGACTACGAGCAGATCCGGTTATTGACCAAGATAGTAGTCGGACAACGAAGCGAGCAGCGACCCACCCCGAAGCGGCCATGGGTTAGGGATTTTCCGGTTGTCATCCACCGAGTTTTATGGTTCGAGGTCCAAGAGGATCCGCAGGAGTTCATTCGGCAGCTACGGACCATGCGAGTTCTTAGGGTTTGAGACGAGTGCATTACGCTAGCCTCCTACCGGTTGCGCGATATTGCGTTGAACCGTTTGAGTCGTGGTTGCTTTCGAGAGGTGATGATGCTCTTCCAGCTGTTTGGGAGGAGTTCTGAGGCCTTCATGGTTCACTTTTGCCTCCGGAGATGAGAGCCGGGTAGACAGATTCTTGACCTTGAGGCGAGCAGGAGGACTATCGGGAGTATAGCTTGAGTTTGACTCCTTGCATACGCGCATATTATTGTAATGACATGGCGGATAGGGTTCATCGTTTTGTGATGGGCTTCGACCGTATGATTACCGCATGCTTGGGTGTGGCTCTTCACCGTATGGACATCGCCGGATGCAGCCTATGCGCAGGGATTGAGGATAGAGAGAGAGAGATTGACTCAGCCACCAAGAGGCCGGGACATCGTGGTCTCGGGGCGATTTTTCGAGGCGACAACCTCAAGAAGAAACCAGTCCACTTTCCACCAGACAGAGTGCTCCTTCACGGTTTTACGGCAAGAGGTCCGAGCAGTGTCATTCGGAGCGGTCGGCTCGGGACTTCGGATTTCGCGAGGCGAACCGTCACCGATCGGGACCACCCACACCTCGGTGCTCGACGCGTAGGTTTCACCGCGGCGAGTATCGCGAGCCGGAGCTTGTTACTCGTGTGGCCAGCAGGCCCATTTGAGGAGAGATTGTCCGTCTAGAGGCGGCATGGGTGGTACAGGCAGCGACATGATCTGGTCGGGTCTTCTCCTTACGTGGTTATGCGCCCGAGGCGTGGTACTCACGGACGGCAGCGCGATAGAGGTCGTGGTGGTTCGATTCTAGCGGTCCACGTAATCGCATATATTCTCTAGCCACCGAGATCGTGAGGCTTCCACGCCGTCACGGTGTACATTATTGATTTCATCCGCGACGTTTATGCTTTGATAGATCCGAGTTCTACCTTGTCCTATGTGTCCCCTCTTATGCGGGTAGAATCGGGATAGGCCGAGTCGATAGAGCCTTTTGAGGTAGCTACGCCTATGGGAGATTCGGTGTTAGGCGAGCGGGTGTCTGAGGTTATGCAGTTTATATTTCTGATCGTCGGACCTTGCAGACTTGATAGAGCCGAGATGTGATTTTGATGTCATTATGGGTATGGTGGTTGGCTTCTTGTTATGCCAACGTTGACCGTAGGATAGGTTGGTTCGGTTCGGTTTCTGGCGAGCCGATTATCGAGTGGAAGGGCAACACAAATCGCCGGGGGTAGGTTTATTTCTTACCTCAAGGCTAGGAAGATGGTGCGAAAGGGTACATCTATCATCCGTTCGTATTTGATACGAGGATGAGTGCCGGTTCTTGATCGATACAGTGGTTAGGAGTTTCGGATGTGTTCCCGGATGATCTTCCGTATCCTCCCGAGAGGAGATTGAGTTTTGTATTGACACGTTGCGGACACTCGACCTATTTCCATTCCGCCATACGATGGCACTTTCGAGTTGAGGAGTGAAGGACCGGTGAAAGATTTCTTTGGGAAAAGGCTTTATCGAGCCTAGTGTATCTCCCGGGAGCGTCGGTGTTGTTCGTGAAGAAGAAGGGCGGGGCCAGCTGCGTATGTGTTGATTACAAGCGGTGAATAAGGTAACCATCAAGAATAAGTACCCTCCCGGATTGATGATTTGTTTGACGATTCTTGGAGTGCGAGGTGTTTCTCAAAGATAGACTGCGGTGCAGTTATCATCGTTCGAGTTCGAGAGGCGCACATCCCAAAGCGCATTCAGACCCGGTATGGGCACTATGAGTTTAGGGTTATGTCTTTCGGTTTGACCAACGCTCCAGCGGTATTTATGGATTTGATGAACCGGGTGTTCAAGCCATTTTTGGATACATTTGTGATAGTATTCATCGATGACATCCTGGTTTATTCGCGGACAGAGCAAGAGCATGCAGATCACTTGAGGACGGTACTTGGGGTCCTCCGGAGCCGGCAGTTATTCGCCAAGTTCTCCAAGTGTGACTTAGAGTTGGCCGCAGTTATACATGCCTTGAAGATTTGGAGACATTATTTATATGGGGTTCATGTGGATATTTATACAGACCACAAGAGCCTCCAGTATATCTTCAGCAGGAGGAGTGAACTTGCGGCGAGAGCGGTGGTTAGAGTCTGAAAGATTATGATGTTGATATTCTATACCATCCGGAAAGCCAACGTAATTCGATGCCTTGAGTCGTAGATCGATGGGAGCCCGCGGAGGTACAACCAGAGAGAGGACATGGTCCGTCGATACACGATTAGCGAGCCTTGGGGTTCGTTTGATCGATCTGACGATAGCGGGTGCGGGTTCGTGAGGTTGTCGAGTCTTCCATCGTTGATGAGGTGAAGAGGCGAGTTTGAGGACCCTGTTGGTACGGTATAGAGATCTGCTCTTCGGGAGGAGAAAAGTCTATTCGAGTGGCGCTGATGGGTCTTTGAGATTTGAGTCGGTTGTGTGTTCCCGATGTGTCAGGACTTCGTCGCCAGATTGGAGGCACGGTGCTCGTTATTCTGTTCATCCGGTCGACCAAGATGTACCACGACCTCGAATGTTTGTATTGGTGGGATGGCACGAAGAGGACGTGGCGTTTTGTTGCCTGATGTCCCAATTGCCAGGTCAAGGTCGAGCACCGAGGCCCAGTGGATTATGCGAGCTATTGAGATTCCGACTGGAAGTGGGAGGTGATCAACATGGACTTTGTTACAGGTTACCTCGCACTCGAGGAAGCACGACTCCATTTGGGTTATTGTTGTGACGAAATCAGCCCATTTCCTTCCAAATGGCGACGTTTTGGTGAGACTATGCGGTGTACATCGGAGAGATTGTGAGGTGCACGGTGTCGGTGTCGATTATATCCGATAGGGAGCCCGTTCTGGCGAACTGGAGGTCTTTCCGGAAGGGTTTAGGGACACAGGTGAGTCTCGACTGACATTTCATCCTCGGTCGACGGCAGCGGTCGTACTATCCGACACTTCGAGGATATCTGCGAGCTGCGTGATTGATTTCGTGGGTAGCCGGGAGGATCATTTGCCTCTCGTGGAGTTTGCTTATAACAAATTACCATTCCGATACTGAATGGCGCCATACGAGGCTTTATATGGCGGAAATGCAGTCGCCGATTGGTTCGACGGCGTGGCGAGGTACGATTAGTTGGCGGACTTGGTTCAATGCATTAGCTTCGTAGTGAGTCGAAGTCATATGCGGATAATCGGTCTGCATTTGGAGTTTCGTGCAGCGATTGGGTCTTATTGAAGGTGTCACCCATGAAGGGTGGGATGAGATTCGGTAAGAAGGGGAAACTCAGCCCAAGGTACATTGCGCCCTCACCGATCGTCCGTAGAGTGGGCAAGGGTGCCTACGAGGTGGATCTGCCATCGAGTTAGGCGGTACATCCGGTCTTCCATGTTTCTATGTTGCGGAAGTGTATCGGTGATCCAAATGAGTTTTCCTACTAGTGAGGTCCGGATGACGAGGGGTTATCGTATGAGAGAGTCCCATAGCGATACTCGATCGCCATGTCGGTGATCGCGGACCAGGATGTAGCTTCCACAAAGTCCTGTGGAGAAATGATAGCAGGAGAGAGATGACTTGGAAGCGGATGAGGACATGTTGAGAAGTATCCTCACTTATTTCCTATGCCTTGAGTAATTCATCTTCCTTACTTGTCGTTTTAATTGAAGTATTTCTTTTTCTTAAATGCTATTATGTGGCCATGTGTGGCAGTATTGGTATGTCGGGGTTGTGAAAGGAACTATGTCGCTAATTGACTCCGAAAGAACATTCGGGGACGAATGTTTCTAAGGGGGGAAGAATGTTACACCCCGTAATTACAGGACATGTTTTAAGAACGTAAGTAAGAACGCACAAGTGTTAAGATTTGAGACTTGTAAAAAATTTATCGGAAATATGAAATTGTCGGAAAATGTATTATTATGACGAATGGGAGGGCGACACGTGTCACCCCCCTTTACTAATGCCTTGAACGATTTGTAGCAAGGGCTAAAGGGTCATTGGACCTTTGTTGCAAGACAAGTCTTGCAACTTGAAGCTTGATAATCTTGACTAAAGTCAAAAGGACCCACAATGGTCTTGATATTTAATAAGACTACATCTAAACAACCCATTTGTTTATATCATGACCCTCCATTGTGCTATATATTACTACTAGTAGAGAGAGAGCTTAACACTTAGCTAAATTTCACAAAAAATTGAAGAACATTGATCCATTGCTCTCGGGTTCAAGCAAAAGAAAAAGGAAAAAAATTTGTTCCTTGTCCATTTAGCTCCACACTTTAAACCTAGGTTCTTATGTGTATTGTAAACATATCTCAATAGAAAAATCTTGGAAAAAGATAGTTTACGGGTTAGTCGCAAAACGAAAACCTAGTTGTCTTTCTAGGTTTTGTTTGGAGATTTGAAGGATATTTGTTGGTGTTGTTCTAAGGGTCTCAACAAGCGGATTGAAGTGTCTTGGGGAGGCTCTAAACTACTAAGGAGCGACTTCGGATTGGAGTTGGATTAAGTTTCATTGAGGTATAATCTTGTCTTTTATAGGTGTTACAAGATTATATAGTTATATTGTTGTTGTTAGCTTTACTTGTGGCTAGCATGAAGTTGATATGTTGAAGTTTATAAGTATTATGGATTGCTTGTAGCTTAAATCCGAAATGTTATACAAGCCACTTGAAGATTGGATTACTAATTGGTCGTTTTTTTAGAAATCGTCGCATGTCACTTATTTGAAGATTTTGGTAGTTATAATCAAATGCGACTTGATATCATGTTATGCTACCAATTTGGATTGAAATGGAAATTGGATAAGAATTGGTATTGTTGTATTCATTATGGCCGAAAATTGGACTAGTAGTTGTATTAGTTTGTTATCGTTTGTGGGGCGGAATTTTACACGTCTAGTAGGCGTGTAATCCCCTATTGATTAATTGCTTTGTTTGTGCCTTAAATGTGGCGTGTTTGGTTATTGTATTCGGCCTTGAAAAAGGTGGCAAAGTTAGTAAAAACAAAGGAGGTGCTGTCCGATTTTCCGTAGAATTTAGCGACTTGACACTTATAATATTCTACGTTTGAAGTAAGGCTTTAATAGGCGTGTTGTGAATATTATATGTTGACATACTACGGGTGGGACTTTGTACTTGGCAAGTGGTTTGACCCGGCGAGGTATGTAGAACTTTTCCTATCCTTTGAGCATGACTAGTTGCACGTATATAGTACGGTAGACGTACAAGATCTTAATATCCTCTACTAGTTTATTGAATAGCCAAGTTGGGTGAGTTAGTAGATTAACTCACTTCTTGGAAGTATTAAGGATGTCTAATGTTTTATTAAAGTTAAGGGACTTGAAGAGTTTTAAAGTATGTGATACTTGTTCCGTTTTAAATGTATAAGTCCGTTGGATAGGAAATTGTACTTGACTAAGGTATAAAGTGAATATAACGACTTTATGGGGAGTTGGTTATATTGGCTTTATGGAAAGATAAATGGCTTGATTTAATGGAAGGCAACTCGATTTTAAGGCATCAAATTGCCTAAGGTTTTATAAGAAAAGGAGTCACTTGATTTAGAAACCTAACTTTATTTCTAACGGTGTCGTGACTTGCCTTGAAATGTAATTTGGACTTGATACTAGGATTTACGTATCATGGAAGTTTTCTACTAAAAAGAGTCATTTGTTTTAAAGAATTGAAGTACGTAGTACTTTGGGTTAAATTCCCGAATTTTTTATAAAAGACATGCTAGTGCCTTAGGTAATACTAAAATGAGAGTATAAATGAGGGGCAAACCCCCAAGACGTTATACCACCTGCTTCAGGGTAAGAGTATAAATGAGGGGTAAGAACCCTAAGACGTTATACCACCTATTTCTATGGGTTCGCTACCCATGATTTGTTCGGGAGTCTCCTATTGTGATGTTGTACGTTTTCCCTTGATTCACTCTCATTGTTAGTAAGGCACTGTGTACTGTAATTTTGTTATCATACATGTCTCCGACTTTGTTTTAAACTTATGTTGTAATTACAGTATTTTCCAGTTTTACATACTTAGTACATATTGTGTACTGACCCCCTTCCTCGGGGGCTGCGTTCATGCCGTAGGAAAGGGTAAGCAGGTGGTGGATCCACATTCTTAGGATCACTTATCAGACGTCAGAAGCTCCATTTATCCGGAGGCTTGTCACATTTTAGTCTGATCTTTTCCCGGTGTTGTAGATTTATGTACATTCGGGGTATGGCGGCCCCGCCCCGCCACGATTATTATTCTAAGGTCCGTATTCACATATGTGGTTGGGTAGAACCGATTGTACAATTGTACTTTTGAGTATGTTTATATTATGGAAGGAGCCTTATCGGCTAGCACAGGATGTTATTGTTTTTCACATGTGTTTATGTTGTGTATGTTCCATTGCTATTCTCTCGATGTATACGAGCAGGGTGCGGGTAGGGCACGATCGCGACCGGTCGGGTCGTGACAGAAATTATAATTACATTTTCTTTAAAAAAAAATCGGAAAAAATGTGACGACGGAAAATTATTAACTTGGAGTTTAATACTTAATTGGATTTATGGACTAAGTATTGGATTATGAAGTATCGGAATTGATAATATAGGGTCCGCAAGAAATTTCACAATTTGGGGGGGGGGGGGGTTCGAAAATTATAGTATTTTGGTCCAATATGATGGTGACACGTGTCACCCCTCCACTTGTCTTGGAAGACTTGGACTTTTAGATATTTTGGGAGACAAGTGGGTCCCACTCCACTTGGAGATATTTATATGTAGGGAGATCTTGCAAGACTTAGCTCACATTTCATTTCACAAATATCTCACACTTTGAGATTTCATCATTTCTCCATTTCTCTCCCAATGATTATCGAAAATTATGAGACCAAAAGTGATGATTAAGAGTTGCAAATCCTCCTAGATTAAGCACCTTAATTAGGTGTTAAGCCAAGATTAAATCTCCAAGTGTTCTAGCCAAGGTGTTGGCCGGAACTTGCCAAGAAAAACTCTAAGTTTGTGTGAACTTTTTGGAAGCAAAACATGAAAGGAGATGGATGCAAGCTTGTAGGGAGTGTGTGTGTGTGTGATTGGAACTTGAAGAAGTGGTGCAAAGAGTGAGGCTTAGGTCGTGTGAGCTTGGGGCTATTTTGGGAAATTTTTGAGGTAAGAGTTCTTCTTCTCTTAAAGTAATTAGATATTACTTGTTGTTATGATTAGTAGATGAACTTGTGTTAAGGAAGATATGGAAAATAAGAAATGCATGTGCCATTTTGGCAAGTTGGCCGAGAACTAGGCAATTTGGAATGTCGTTGGATTCGTTGATTATTGTTGTTATTATTGTTACTCGTTGCATGATATTATGAAGGAATATTGTTATTACAAGTTGATATGATTTATATAACATGTTGAAATGAGAATTGAATTAAAAAGGAATTAAGGAAAAAGACTTTGGATTGTTGTAGTTGTTGTTGGCCGAAAACTACCCAAAACTGTTAGACGTTGTGATGTCGTTTTTATGGACTATTTTGGGGTGTTGTTATGCTGGAAAATCAGCCCCAACATGCATGATTAATGTGGTAAAATGGATAATGAAAGTCCTAAGGAATAAGGGTGTTAAAGGCTTCATATTGTACCCTTAATGTTGATTTATTATGGACTGTTTTATGGACTGTTTTAATATCGTTGTGGGGCAAATATTTACATGTATAGTAGGCATGTAATCCCCTTTGCTTAACTGTTGGTTGTGCCCTTAAGTGTGGCTTGATTGGTGTTGAATTCGGGTCTTGAAAAAGGTGGAAAAATACGTATAAACGGGGAAAGTTCTGCCCAATTTTCCGTAGAGTAAGAGGACCATTACTTGGTATAAGTCTTACACTTGAAATCTTGAAGTTGATAGAAGTGTTATTGTCATTTTAGGTTGAAGTACTACGTGTGGCATATTCTACTTGGCATGTGGAATAGCCGATAAGATTGAAGTACATTGGGGTGTATTCTACTTGTCGTGTTGGTTAGTCGTCAATGAGGTATGTGAACCTCTTCCTTCTCTCTTTTGGCATGTTCTTCGTGTGAACCATAACTGTGGTATTGTTTCAAAAGTTATTTTACTCTTAGAAGTTAGGGAGTATTCATGTTATTGATTATATGCTAAAGGCATGTCTAAATTATTTCTAAGTCTTTACCAAGTCTTATGGGAGATATTGGTAAGAGCTTTTAGTAAACGTTGGATTCAAATTGATCTTTCTAGTTACAGCACTAATGAGAAAAGATGTCGAACGAGCCACTGCAGCGTTAATAAAAAAGGAAATCGACAATCTATTATATTGAAATGAGTAGAATTTTTCATCTTCCTAGAAGCTAAGATATAACCAGTTCGTTTTACATTTTCTAGGGTTCACAGCTGATTAGATAAAGATCATGATTAATATATAACCTAATGGCTCATAAAATGGATTAATTTGGAAATTCGGATCAGTTATTACCATTCAAATGTTTCCATAATGTTAGCCAGAGGAGCGAGACGAATTAGATTATCGAGTTGGTACAAACGACGAGTGGATCCTAACCCTTAGTGATACTTGACTTGATCTTTATAGAGTTCTATTGGAACCTAATCCTTAGTGATATATCCTATTGATAGTACATTGAGTTTCAATAATGAAAGATTTTCTATGTGATTGGTACATGATATGTGGTGCCACACATTTCTAAAAGGAAATTGTTTTTATAAGTGATTGGTACATGATATGTGGTGCCACACATTTATAAAAAGAAAGTTTTTATATGTGATTGGTACATGATATGTGGTGCCATACATTTTTTTAAAAGATAGTTGATTAGATTATTGGGTGCATGATATTTGGTGCCCAGATTTTCTAAAAAGATAGTTGATTAGATTATTGGGTGCATGATATTTTGGTGCCCAGATTTTCTAAAAAGAGGTTACTTAGATTATTGGGTGCATGATATTTTGGTGCCCATATTTTTTATAAAAAGATAGTTCATTTTAATGATTGGTGCACGACATGATGGTAACTTGGTTTTATTCCTTTGAGAGTCAAAAGAGTATTTAAAGGCACATTTAAAACTTATTTTTAAAAGAATACAGTAGTACAATGATACAAGAGTCTGATGATACTGATGATACTGAGAGTATAGTGGTACAATGATACAAGTCTGATTGGCTCTTATTTTACATGACACAGTAGGAACTAGTATTTGATTTTCATACTTGTCCCTGTCATTCTTTTGTACAATTATGATCTTGTTTACTGTACTTCATGTTTACATACTTGGTACCTGTTGTACTGACCCCCTTGGGGGGGCTGCGTTCATGCCCGCAGATATAGGTACTCAATTGGGTGATCCGTGAGCTTAGGATCCTTGTTAAGCGTGTTGGGAGAGCTACAGTGTTCCAGAGCTTGTCATTATGGCTAGGTGTATTCAGGGGTACGGAGGGGCCTTGTCCAGTCAAAGTTTACTGTCCAAAATCTTAGAGGTTTGTATTCATATGTGGGCTGGACTGGCGTGAGTTGTATTTATATTATTGTACGGTTGTAGTGTTATACCCCGTAGTTCTGGCCATGCGTATGAGAGCGTACGAAAGGGATTAAGACTAAAATTTCAGAAGGATAGGTTGACGGTTTGTTTCGGGCGGGTTTTTAGTCAACTTTGGGGCGGGTTATGACCCGTTACATTAAGGGTTCCTAGGTGTTTCAAAGGCCTAGTACGTAGTTCGTTAAGTCTAGTTTCCAACACAACCAACCGTTCGTCGATAGGACATCAGAGTAGAAAGTTATGGGAGTTACAAGTTCAGTACGTACTTGGACGGAAAAGTATTTCGGTCAGGAGCCACAGGGCCGCGGCGCCGGATGCAGGGCCGCAACGCCAAATAATCTGAGTGTTCGCTGAAGTTGCTGCGCCGGAAAGCAGGGCCGCGGCGCCGGAAGTTCTGAGAGTCGGCAGAGGTCTCAGCGCCGCGGCGCCGAGGCGGGTTCTGCGAGGCTGAGTGGAAAAATCTGAATTGTTTTGTTTTAAAAAAGGCCATGGGAGGGTGACAAGTGTCCCCCCCCCCCCCATCTGATTTTGCATGTACTATTTATTGACCAAGTCTTGAAGACTTGGTCATTCTTCAAGCTCTTCTCTCTCTCTAAAAATAAAAGCTCTTCCTTCTCTCTAGAAAAGCAAGAGGAAATCAAGGATTGAGAAAAATCTGAAAAGTGTGGCAAGAAGGGAACTTATTTGCAAGCTTGTAGGAGTTATTGTGGTGGTGATTGTGGGAAGGAAGCTAGCAAATTTGTTGGATAAATTTGACTAAAGCTCTAAGGTAACAATTCTTTCTCTTGTTGCTAGTTTTTTTGGTGTTGCATGTGAAGAAGAAAGAACTTGTAGTTGAAAATATTGCTCTTAGATAAATTGCATGTAAGAAATATGGTTTGGATATGAAAGAATTGGATAAGAAGGTTATGTAAGCATGTTGTGGCCAAAATACTACCTTAAACTTGTTAAGTTAGTTGTTATGCATTATGGGGCAGAATTTTACACATCCAAGGTTAGGTGTGTAATCCCCTTTATATTGATTGGATTGTTGGGCCTTAAAAGTGGCGTTTGGATGTTGATTTCGGCCTTGAAAAAGGTGGCAAAGTATGTAGAAACAAAGGAAATGTTGCCCGATTTTCCATAGAATTTAGTGACTTTGCACTTGGAATATTCTACGTTGAAACTAGAGGTTAATAAACGTATTATGGTCATTATAGGTTGACGTATTACGTGCGGTATTTTGGACTTAGCAAGTGGATTGAACCGAAGAGGTATGTGGAACTTTCCTACCTCTTGAGCATGAATAGTTGCATCTATGTGGTACGGTAGACGTACAAAGGCTTTGATATCCCTTACTTGTTTTAACGATGTCTTAAGTTTCAAAGTTAAGGGACTTGGAGTGTTTTAAGTATATGATACTTGTTTCGTTTAAACAAGTATAAGTCTCTTGGATATAGGGAGATGTATTTGACTAATGTATAATGTTAATATAACGACTTTATGGGAAGTTGGTTGTATTGGCTTTATGCAAGGTTAACAAAGAAAGGTTTACTCCAAGTAAAATACGTACGGATGAATGATTTGAATTTGTAAAAGGAAAATTGTTTTTAAGGCATCAATTGCCTAAGGTTTTAAAAGAAATGAAGTCACTTGATTTAGAAGTCTATTATATATCTAAAGGTAAACGTGACTTGTCTTGAAAAGTAGTCGTGACTTGATACTACTGTTATTAGTATCTTGGGAGTTTTACATAAAAAGGAGTCATTTTCTTAAAAGGTTAGAGGTACGTGGTACTTGGGTTGAATTCCCGGATTTTCTCTTAAAATGACATGTTAGTGCCTTAAGTAAACTAAAATGAGAGGATATACTAAAAATGTTAATAAGAAGTTAGGGGATATTCTTAATTTGCTTACGTTATGATAAGCCGGTAGCGCTTATGTTATGTATGATAGCCGGTTGTGCTGATTTATGTATTATTATTATTATTATTACTACTTATGCCATGGATTTGCTACCCATGATGCGAGTGTGGCGCTTGTACTCATGCGGGCCCACCGGGTCCATGCGGGCGAAATAGTCTCATGCGGGTGAAATAGTTCCATGCGAGGCGGATGACCTCATGCGGGTGAAATAGTCCCATGCGGGTGAAATAGTCCCATGCGAGGTGGATGACCTCATGCGGGTCCACAAGACCTATGCGGGTGAAATAGTCTCAGGAGTAGGATTGCTTAATGATACTACGGGCGAGAGACCCTGTTTTGATCATGAGCCTCCTATTTTTATGCAGTAAAGTTTATACTTGTTACTCTCATTGTTAGTAAGGCACAGTGCAACGTAATTTGATTTTCATCCATGACTCCAGCTTATTTTAGACTTATGATATTATTACAGTATTTTCCAGTTTTACATACTTTGTACATATTGTGTACTGACCCCCTTCCTCGGGGGCTGCGTTCATGCCGCAGTAGGTGGTAGCAGTGGTGGATCCTCATTCTTAGGATCTTTCTCAGTGTCGAAGCTCCATTTCTCGGAGGCTCGACTTTTAGTATGCAGTTCTCCACAGTGTTGTAGATGTTTTGTACATTCAGGGGTATGACGGGGCCCTGTCCCGTCATAGTGATTACACATTCTTAGAGGCCTGTATTCCTGTTATAAATTGGGTTGTTAAGGATGTAACTGTTCAGTGTTTGTTATATTTAGAGATAGTCATTTTGGGTTAGCCTGCTTATATTCTATATGGGTTCTTGTTGTGAGTTTATTTTTCCGCTGGTTTTCTCTGATGTTGTATCACAAGGGTGCCCGGGGTAAGGCACCAGTCACGGGTCCGTGGTCGGGTCGTGACATGTAGTCCCATTCGGGTGTTATATATTATGACAGCCTTGTCGGCTTTGCCTTTGTTTAAAAAACAGAAAGAGTGTTATTTAGCTTCCGCGAGTTACATGTGTTGTACATATAGATGGGTGCCCAGGTAGGGTATCAGTCGCGGGCCCGGGATTCGGGGCGTGACAGAGTTGTATCAGAGCAGTTAATCCTGGGAATGTCTACAGACCGTGTCTAGTAGAGTCCTGGTTGTCGGTGTGTTGTGCACCACACCAATAAACAGGAGGCTACGGGATATTTAGGATTGGTTTTCCTTCTTCTCACTCTGAGATCGTGCGATAGAGCTGTGTTGTTAGGGTAGCCCCTCTCTGACGTATTCTTGTGTTGCAGCTATGAGAAAGTGACAACGGCCCAGAAAGGAATATTTGGACTTGGTATCCAGGTTGGTAAAAATTGTTGTAGAGTTGGTATAATGATGATGTATATCTATGCAAACATATGTATTTGGGTCACGTGTGTGTTGCCTAAAATGATTGTGGGTTATCATGAGTTGATTAAGCTTTGATAATGGCTTAGAAGGTATGAGACAGTTTAATGGATCCTCATCAAGGTTATAAATGTGCTAATTTGGAATAATTATGAGGTGATAAGTTGTCGGGAAGGGTGATGAACCCTTAGAGATCATGTTTAATTGACTTGATGACATACCATATGGTTAGATTAAGTTGTGGTGTATGCTTAAGTATGATGCACGAATAATATTAGTATGGAGTAAATAGGGTGGTTGTGATTAAGACAACACGATTTTGAGATATTGAGAAGCCATCTTGCCCGTATATGGGGAGAAATAATGTAAGCTTGGGACATGAAATATTTAAGGATCTTAGAGTATTGGATAATCGTTGAGACCTTAGATAGACAAGGCCTTCAAGAGTAAAGTATTTTATGTGTGATCGTGGTTAAAGTACATAGTATATGTGAAGTATTAGAGGTGGTGATTCCTTGGTTTGAGTATAAACCACTTGGGATTGATGTTGATGATGGTTGAGCCGATTGGGAATTTGTATAGCTTGATACCTTAGATGAACATTCGAGGACGAATACTTCTAAGGGGGGAAGGATGTTACACCCCGTAATACCAGGGCTACTAATTGAGAACGTGATTAAGGGTTTAAGATTTGAATTTTGGAAGGAAAGGATAATAACATTTTCTTAAGGAAAATTTCGGAAAAAATGTGACGACAAAAAATTATTAACTTGGAGTTTAATACTTCTAATTGGATTTATGGACTTAGTATTGGATTATGAAGTATCAGAATTGATAATATGGGGTCCGCCGAAAATTTCACAATTTTAGGGGGGGAGGGTTCGAAAATTATAGTATTTTGGACCAATATGATGGTGACACGTGTCACCCCTCCACTTGTCTTGGAAGACTTGGACTTTTAGATATTTTGGGAGACAAGTGGACAAGTGGGTCCCACTCCACTTGTCTTGCTACACTTGGAGATATTTATATATAGAGAGATCTTGCAAGACTTAGCTCACATTTCATTTTACAAATATCTCACACTTTGAGACTTCATCATTTCTCCATTTCTCTCCCAATGATTCTCGAAAATTATGAGACCAAAAGTGAAGATTAAGAGTTGCAAATCCTCCTAGATTAAGCACCTTAATTAGGTGTTAAGCCAAGATTAACTCTCCAAGTGTTCTAGCCAAGGTGTTGGCCGAAACTTGCCAAGAAAAAACTCTAAGTGTGTGTGAACTTTTTGGAATCAAAACATGAAAGGAAGATGGATGAAAGCTTGTAGGGAGTGTGTGTGTGTGATTGGAACTTGAAGAAGTGGTGCAAAGAGTGAGGCTAAGGTCGTGTGAGCTTGGGGCTATTTTGGGAAATTTTTGAGGTAAGAGTTCTTCTTCTCTTAAAGTAATTAGATATTACTTGTTGTTATGATTAGTAGATGAACTTGTGTTAAGGAAGATATGAAAAATAAGAAATGCATGTGCCATTTTGGCAAGTTGGCCGAGAACTTGGCAATTTGGAATGTCGTTGGATTCGTCGAATATTGTTGTTATTATCGTTACTCGTTGCATGATATTATGAAGGAATATTGTTATTACAAATTGATATGATTTATATAACATGTTGAAATGAGAATTGGATTAAAAAGGAATTAAGGAAAAGGACTTTGGATTGTTGTAGTTGTTGTTGGCCGAAAACTGCCCAAAACTGTTAGACGTTGTGATGTCATTTTTATGGACTGTTTTGGGGTGTTGTTATGCTGGAAAATCAGCCCCAAACATGCATGATTAATGTGGTAAAATGACTCATGAAAGTCCTAAGGAATAAGGGTGTTAAAGGCTTCATATTGTACCTTTAATGTTGATTTATTATGGACTATTTGTGGACTGTTTTAATATAGTTGTGGGGCAAAACTTTACACGTCTAGTGGGCGTGTAATCCCCTTTGGTTAACTGTAGGTTGTGACCTTAAGTGTGGCTTGATTGGTGTTGAATTCGGACCTTGGAAAAGGTGGAAAAGTACGTATAAACGGGGGAAGTTCTGCCCAATTTTCCGTAGAATAGAGGACCATTACTTGGTATAAGTCTTACACTTGAAAGCTTGAAGTTGAAAGAAGTGCTATTGTCATTTTAGGTTGAAGTACTACGTGTGGCATATTCTACTTGGCATGTGGAATAGCCGATAAGGTTGAAGTACATTGGGGCGTATTCTACTTGTCGTGTTGGTTAGTCCTCAATGAGGTATGTGAACCTCTTCCTTCTCTCTTTTAGCATGTTCTTCGTGTGAACCATAACTGTGGTATTGTTTCAAAAGTTATTCTACTCTTAGAAGTTAGGGAGTATTCATGTTATTGATTCTATGCTAAAGACGTGTCTAAATTATTTCTAAGCCCTTACCAAGTCTTATGAGAGATGTTGGTAAGAGTTTTTAGTAAACGTTGGAGTCGAATTGGTCTTGCTAGTTACAGCACTAATGAGAAAAGGTATCGAACGAGCCACTGCAGCGTTAATGAAAAAGGAAATCGACAATCTATATATTGAAATGAGTAGAATTTTTCATCTGCATAGAAGCTAAGATATAACCAGTTTGTTTTACATTTTCTAGGTTTTACAGCTGATTAGATAAAGATCATGATTAATATATAACCTAATGGCTCATAAAATAGATTAATTTGGCAATTTGGATCAGTTATTACCATGCAAATGTTTCCATAATGTTAGCTAGAGGAGCGAGACGAATTAGATTATCGAGTTGGTACAAACGACGAGTGGATCCTAATCCTTAGCGATACTTGACTTGATCTTTATAGAGTTCTATTGGAACATAATCCTTAGTGATATATCCTATTGATAGTACTTTGAGTTTAAAAATGAAAGATTTTCTATGTGATTGGTACATGATATGTGGTGCCACACATTTCTAAAAGGAAAGTTTTTTTATATTTGATTGGTACATGATATGTGGTGCCACACATTTAAGTTTTTATATGTGATGGTACATGATATGTGGTGCCACACATTTTCTAAAAAGATAGTTGATTAGATTATTGGGTGAATGATATTTTGGTGCCAGATTTTCTAAAAAGATAGCTGATTAGATTATTGGGTGCGTAATATTTTGGTGCCCAGATTTTCTAAAAAAGTGGTTACTTAGATTATTGAGTGCATGATATTTTGGTGCCCAGATTTTTTTAAAAGAGGTTACTCAAATTATTGGGTGCATGATATTTTGGTGCCCAGATTTTCTAAAAAGAGGTTACTTAGATTATTGGGTGCATGATATTTTGGTGCCCAGATTTTCTAAAAAGAGGTTACTTAGATTATTGGGTGCATGATA
Source organism: Przewalskia tangutica (assembly GCA_029844215.1). Lineage (NCBI taxonomy): Eukaryota > Viridiplantae > Streptophyta > Magnoliopsida > Solanales > Solanaceae > Przewalskia > Przewalskia tangutica. The sequence goes on along the minus strand of CM056724.1, from coordinate 96,275,612 downwards.
TTTTGGTGCCCAGATTTTCTAAAAAGAGGTTACTTAGATTATTGGGTGCATGATATTTTGATGCCCAAAGTTTTTATAAAAAGATAGTTCATTTTAATGATTGGTACACGACATGATGGTAACTTGGTTTTATTCCTTTGAGAGTAAAAATAGTATTTAAAGGCACAGTTAAATCTTATTTTTAAAAGAATACAATAGTCTGATGATCTGATGTCTGATGAAATCTGATGGTATAGTGATCTGATGGTACAATGGTACAACGATACAAGGTACAGTTGGCTCTTATTTTACATGGCACGGTAGGATCTAGTATTTGATTTTCATACTTGTCCCTATCATTTTTCTGCACAGTTATGATCTTGTTTACTGTACTTCATATTTACTGTTACACCCCGTGATTCCAGGACATATTTATAAGAACGTACGTAAGAACTCAAATACGTTAAGATTTGAGACTCGCAGAATTTACCGGAATTATGGAAATGTCGGAACACGAAACATTATGGACGAATGGGAGGGTGACACGTGTCAACCCCCCCACTCAAATGGGATTGGACGAAATGGACAAGGTCCAAATTGTCAAGTCTTGGAATGCTAAGGCTTGACATAGTTGACCAAGTCAACAAGCCCACCTAAGTCAAGATATTTAAATCCCTTTCATACTAACCCAACATGTGTTGTAATCTCAACCCTCCATTCAATTATATAGTCATATATATTGCAAGACAAGTCTCATAACACTTAGAAAAAAACAAGGAAACTTGAGAGTGAGAGATGTGCTCTCGGGTTTTCCCTCTTCCCTTCATGAAAAATTTTCATTTGTTGTTCAATAATCTCCATACGTTAAACCAAGGTTCCTAAGGGTATTGTAAGGGTATCTCAATAGAAATATCCCGGAAAAGTGGCGTTTTCGTATTAGTCGCAAGGTGAAACCCTAATCACTTTCCTAGGTTTGGATTTGGAATTGAAGGAAAGTTATTTGTGATCTTCTAAAGGGCTTCAAGTGGTGGATTGGAGTGTCAATGAGAGGCTCTAAGTTGCTAGGGAGCGGCTTCGGATCTTGAAGTAGATTAAGGCTCACTAAGGTAACAATCTTGTTTTCTTAAGTGTTACAAGATTACATATTGTTGTAAGCCTTACATTTTAACTAGCATGAAGTATATGTATTGAAGATTGATAAGTGATATGGATTGTAGTAGCCTAAATCCGAATTTACATTTGAAATTGAAATACAATTTGGTCATTAATTAGAATCGTCGCATGTTACCTACTTGAAAATTGTAGTAGTTATAATGGATTGCGGCTTGATAACATGTTATACTAAACAAATTGAATTGAAAAGGAATTGGAAAGGTTGATATGTTGATTACACCTTTGGCCGAAAATGACTTTGTATGTTGGACTAGTTTGATATTAATTTGTGAGGCGGAATTTTACACGTCTTGTACTTAGAATACCTCATGCGAGTCCGTAGGGCTCATGCGGGTGAAAGAGTCCTATGCGGGCGGACCAGTCCTATGCGAGGAATACCTCATGCGGGTCCACATGACCTATGCGGTCGGATATAGTCTATGAGAGGAAGTTACCTCATGCGGGTCCATACGGCCTATGCGGGTGAAATAGTCCCAGGAGTAGGATTGCTTAATGATACTACGGGCGGATGACCCTACTTTGATCATGAGCCTCCTATTTTATGCAGTAAAGTATATACTTGTTACTCTCATTGTTAGTAAGGCACAGTGTACTGTTATTTGAATTATCATACATGTCTTCTGTTTTATATTAGACTTTATGATTTTATTACAGTACTTTCAGTTTCATATACTTGGTACATGTTGTACTGACCTCCTTCGGGGGGCTGCGTTCATGCCGCAGGTAGAGTATACAAGTTGCTGATCCTCACTCTTAGGATCACTGTTCAGCTGTTGGGAAACTCCTTTACTCCGAAGGCTTATCCCTGGTTCAGATCCCTGGTATGGTCGGTTGTTGTATATTCAGGGGTATGGCGGGGCCTTGTCCCGTCACAGTTGCTATTCTTAGAGGTCTGTAGTCACATTGTGGATTGGTTTTTTAAGAACAGAAATGTACTGGTTTATTTTATTTTGGTTCATGTATATTTTACAGAAGGTGGCCTTATCGACTAGCCTGTTGATATTTATTGTTTTAGTATTTATGGGTTTTATATGTTCCGCTGATATTCTCTGATGTATACCATAAGGTGCCGGTGTAGGGCACGATCGCGAGCGAGGTTGGGTCGTGACAAAAGTGGTATCATAGCAGTTAGTCCGGAAAGAGTCTACAGACTGTGTCTAGTAGAGTTTTGATTATCGGTGTGTTGTGCACCACATCTATAACCAGGAGGTTGCAGGACATTTAGGATTGGTTTCCATTCTTCTCACTCTGAGATCGTGCGATAGAGCTGTGTTGTTAGGGTCGTCTCTCCCTAACGAGTTATGTTGATTGCAGCTACGAGAAAGGCAGCAGTGACCCAGGAAAGATTATGTGGATTGCGTATCCAGGTTGGTAATGATTTGTAGTATAGTTGGTATTATGACATACAACTATACGGATTTATGTATGAGGGTCACATATGTGTTGCCTAGAATGGTTTTAGATTACCCGGAATTGGTAAGGACTAAATAAATACAAGGAAGGTATGAAACAGTTTAATGAACTCTCATCAAGGTTTTACGTACTAATTTGTGATTATTGGGAGATGATGAGCTGTCTGATAGGGTAATGAACCCTTAAGGAGTCTTGTTGAGATATTTGACGGAAGACTATGTTAGTAACTTAAGCTACGTGGTATGCTTAAGGGAATGGTACGAGTGAGATCCGTATGGAGTAAGTATGGTTGTTGTGATCAAGACAACATGATTATGATATTATGAAAAGTTATTGTACCCGGTTATGAGGGGACTGATAAGGTAGGCTTGGAGCATGGAAATTGCGATCCTAAGAATGTTGATAACCGCCGAGACCTTAGGTATATAAGGCCTTCTCGGGTAGTAAAAATTTAAGTCAGACCAAGGATAAGAGTTAAGTACGACGCCGAGTCGGGTTGAGGGCCTATTAAGGGTCGCCCCATAGCCTGAAATGGAATGAGATCAGTTGGTAGTAGTCCCGCTACGTGACGGGGTCACGAGGGTGCAGGGCCCAAGTCTAGTTAATCGTTTTATGGGTTCGTGGACGTATTCCACCGGAACCAGGTTGTGAGAATCGGAATTGGCCTTATATTGTTAAATTAGTAACTCCAAAGAGTGGAGGCCAGATTTAGTATGGAAGTTATGTACGTAAGCTAGAATAAGTTTGGAAGTACGAAAAAGAGTACGACCGGTAAGAAAGTGAGCAACCAAGTGTAAAAGATAGAGTCAGAATCCATGAGAACCTTTAGAAGTAACTACACCCGTGAGTGATGGGTGGTAGCTGAGCGGGTGTATAATAATTGCCCAGTGACGATACAGTCGTCGGACCCTAGCAGACCTAGTAGAGCTGACATGACAGACCTTGAGGTCATTATGAGTACGGGTTAGTTGGCCTCTTGTTATGCCAACGTTGACTGCAGAGAGAGATTGGTTCGGTACCAGTTTTCCAGTAAACCGGTTATCGGGTGGAAAGGAAGAGAAGTGGTTGTAACCAGTGAATTATCCTTCCTTCTTTGACATAGTTGATGTAAATAAGTCTGTGTGACTTGTTCATTTGAGGTAAATTAATGCAGAAAGTAAGTAATACTCGAATTTGAAGGAGTTTATGTTAAGTGCCCTTGGAGGTACTTGGAGTTGGGTTGGTGTGGCGGTCAGGACCACGACCTTCCGGGTAATTTCAGGAAAATGCGCAAGGCAAGAATAAAATAAATACAGTCTTTGCTGTGGAAAAAAGAAGGCATCTTTGGTAGGTTTTGAAAATCTACACGATTTTAAGGCGGTGCGTGATGATTAGATATTTATAAGACCCCAAGGGGACCCTGTGATTAGGGTTGTGACTCCAAGGAAGGTTTATTTAAGGGAGATAAGTTATCTCCCCACGTAAGGATAGTTTTACGTATTATGGGGTTATGTGTACCCATGTTGTTAGACGAAGGATAGGAGACGGGTAAGGTCTTCACTATCGTCATACCATAGGTTACAGTTTTAAATAACTGTGGGAAAAGTTGTGTTGGGGTAATTGTGAACGACGTTACGAAATGGTCGAGGAAGGTTGTAAGGATATAAACATGGGTAGTACGCATGAATGAAACTGTACGATTACGAATCAAGATAGAAATACTTTTGCTAATAATAAGCATAAGGAAGGGTTATGACCCGAATAATAAAAGAGAATACAACTATGGTTATGTAAGTTGCACGAGATATGATTACCCCAGACTAGTGTAAAGACCATTAGTAAATGATGGGCAGTAAGAACACCTCGAGGAAAGATGGTAACATCTGTACTGACGAGAAGGATAGTAAGAAAATACGAAGGGGTAAGGGACCCCAGGACAACTTGAAATAACTTATAAAGGAAGACGAGTAGACACTCGAACGATAAGAAATCTTGACAAGTCATTGGATTATGTAATACCATGAATTGAGGTTGAACACCTGGCTGTAAGCTCTACGAGCTGGGAGAGAATAATAGGATTGCTACTTGACGAGATCAAGGAAATCCCCCCCCCCCTAAATTGTGATTGGCAGGAAGTCTTAGCCATGCGGCCGGCAAAGGAACCAAGTTTGAGTTTAGTGACCAAGTTGGTTGCAACAGAGAAAGGGAAACAGAAACCATAATCGAAATTAAGGATGCTGAATATTTCGCAAGTATGAGAAAGGTTTCCAGTTATTGGAAAATAAGTTGACTCGACTACAGTTCTAACCCCTCCTGAGAGACTAGAGGGTTAGGTTATTATTATAACACGTTGGGTGTTGGGCTAGGTTGTGTGCTGACGCAACACGATAAGGTTAGAGCCTATGTCTCCCGACAGTTAGGGAAGAATGAAAGGAAATTACGCCACTCACGATTTAGAGTTGGCGGCAGTTAATCATGCCTTGAAGATTTGGAGGCATGACGTATATATAGACTTCATGTGGATATTTGTGCAGACCACAAGAGCCTCCGGTATATCTTCAGACAGAGGCAGCTGAATTTGCGACAGAAACGGTGGTTAGAGTTACTCAAGGATTGTGTTATTGATATCCTATACCACCCGGGAAAAGTCGAGACGGTTACAGATACTCTTAGTCGTGGATCTATGGGTAGTGCAATCGGATGGGCAGATAGGCGGGGCGTGGTCCGTGAGATTCATCAGCTACCGAGCCGGGGGGTTCGATTATTTGTTTCCGAGGTGAATGAAGTTTGGATCCGAGAAGTTGCCGAGTCTTCCTTCGTCGAGGAGGTAAAGAGGCGACAATATGAGGATCCAATTATAATACGATATCGAGATACGGCTCTCCGAGAAGAGAAGAGCCTGTTTGAGTAGCACCGGATGGGGTGCTGTGATATGAGGATAGATAGTGTGTACCCGGTACTGCAGGACTAGTCAGCAGGTTTTAGGGGAGGCACGCAGTGCTTATTGCTCTAATTGTTCAGGGTCGACTAAGTTGTGTCGTGACCTCAGATATATGTATTGGTAAGATGGCCTGAAGAGGGACATAGCAGAGTTGTTGCTTAATGTCCGAATTAGTGACAGGTCAATGTTGAACACCAGAAGCCCAGTGGGCTATTACAGGCAATTGAGACCCCGACTTAGATATGTGAGGTGATTAATATGGATCTTGTTACAGGGTGGCATTTTACTCAGAGGAAGTGCGACTCCCTGGGGGTCTTAGTAAATAGGCTGGCGAAACCAGCCGTGTTCTTCCGGTTAGGACCACTTACTCGGCTGAGGATTATGCTAGCTTGTATAGCAGGGAGGTTGTGAGACTACACGGGGTTCCTACTTTTATGATGTCAGTCAGATGAGCTCAGTTTACGGCTGACTTCTGGAGGTTTTCCAGAAGGTATTAGGGACACAGGTGAGTCTCAGTGTGGCATATCACCCTCAGACCGACGGACATGCAGAGCGTACTATCCAGGCACTTGAGGATAGGTCGCGGGCCGGTGTAATTGATTTCAGGGGTAGTTGGGAGGATTATTTCCCTCTTGTTGGGCTTGCTTATAACAACAGTTACCGTTCTTGCAGTCAGATGATGCCATATGAGGTTTTGTATGGGCGGAAGTGTAGGTCGTCGATTGGTTGGTTCGACATGGGCGAGGTACATTTAGTTGACCCAGACTTGATTCAGCAGGCTGTGGATAAGGTGACGCTTATCCAGGAGAGTCTGTTGGCAGCTCAGAGTCGGCAGCAGCCTTATGCAGATATTTGGTGTCGACGCTTGGAGTTCAGGTTGACGTTTTAGTATAAATGTTGTTATGTGGCCACGTGTGGCATTATTGGTATGTGGGGGTTGTAAAAGGAGAATATGTCGCTATCTATAAGTTTGACTCCGAAAGAACATTTAGAACTCAAGTCAAAAGACATCAAAGTGAAACCAAATTTAGTTAATACACGTATGTCTACCGTACTATATATTTACAAATATCATGCTCAAGAGGATAGGAAGAATCACATACCTCTTTGGCTAAATCCACTTGCCAAGTCGAATATTCCGCGCGTAGAGTATCAACCTATAATAATCAAATACGTCTATTAACGTCTAGACTTCTTCGTCGAATATTCTAAGTATAAAGTTCCTTATTCTACAGAAAATTGGACAGCACTTCCTTTGTTTCTACATATTTTTCCACCTTTCAAGGTCCGATATCAACTACTAAACGCCACATTTAAGGCCCAACAATTCAGCAATACAAGGGGATTACACGCCTAACTTGGACGTGTAAAATTCTTCCCCACAATACAAATTAAATAATCTAATAAGTTTAAGGTAGTATCTTGGCTAAAACATGTTCACATATCATCCTTATCCAATCCTTTCAAATCCAAATTGTTATTCCTACATGCAATATACCTAAAAGCAATATTGACAACTATAAGTCCTTTCTTCCTCACATGCAACACAATTTACTTAAAAAGGAGAATGGATTATTACCTTAGAGTTTACCCAAATTAGTCCAACAAATTTCACTTGCCTTCTTTCCACAATTACCTCCACAAACCTCCTACAAGCTTGTCAACATATTTCCTTCTTGCCACCTTGTCGAAATTTCTCTAGGCCTTGGTTTCTTCTTGAATTTTTAGAGAGAAGGGAGAGGAATTTTTAGAGAGAAGGAAGAGGAAATTTTTAGAGAGAAGGGGGTTTTGTGAAGAATGACCAAGTCTTCAAGACTTGGTCAATAAATAGTGCTTCCACACAATCAGATGGGAGGGACACTTGTCACCCTCCCATGGCCATTTTAAAAATATCTTGATTTTTCCCCAGTTCGCAAAAATCCCGCCTCGGCACCGCCTGCAATCGAACGCGGCTGAAACCTCAGAATTTCAGTACTTCCGCGCGCGACCCTGCGTCGTGTGGCTCTGACGAAAATACTTTTACGCTCATTGCAAGCCGAACTTGTAACTTCTATAACTTTCTACTCTGATGTCCTATCGACGAACGGTTTGTTGCGTTAGGAACTAGACTCAACGAACTACATACTAGGCCTTTGAAACACTTAGGAACTCCTAACGCAACTGGACATAAACCGCCTCAAAGTTGACTAAAACCCGTCCGAAACATTCCGTCAACCTATCTTCCTAAAATTTAAATCTTAAATCCTTTCGTATGTTCTCATAAGCATGACCTGAATTACGGGGTGTAATATTCTCCCCCCCCCCCCCCCTCTTAGAAACATTCGTCCTGAATGTTCCTTCTAGGCTTACTCAAATCACAATATCGACATAGACCCTCTTAACTATTCCTCTTGCAAATAAGGACGCTCTACATGGCCAAAACAATACTTAAGCATATATGTCAAATTAAAACTAACAAGCAGGAATAGTGGGTTACCTGGAGGTGTAGGGAACAAGTGTGGATACTTCTTTATCATGTCCTCCTCTGCTTCCCATGTCATTTCTTCCCTGTTCTCATTCCGCCATAAGACCTTGACGGAAGCCACATACTTTGTCCGTAGTCGCCTAACCTGACGATCGAGTATCGCTATGGGACTCTCCTCATATGATAACCCCTCTGTCACCTGGACATCGCAAATCGGGTGCACTCTAGATGGATCTCCAATACACTTTCGCAACATAGACACATGAAAAGCGGATGTCGCCTCCGGATCGGACGACAGATCAACTCATAGGCAACCTTGCCACCCTACGGACAATCCGATAAGGCCCAATGTACCTTGGGCTAAGTTTCCTTCTTCCCAAATCTCATCACGCCGCCATGGGTGATACCTTCAGAAGACCCAATCATCCACCTCAAACTCCAAGTGTCGGCCGATGATCTGCGCATCGACCACATCGACTACGGTGACAATAACCGCTCCTGTATAAGCTTCACCTTATCCACCGCCTGCTGAATCAAGTCTGGCCCGACTAACTGAACTTTGCCCACATCAAACCAGCCTATTGGTGACCTGCACTTCCTCCCGTATAAGGCCTTATAAGGCGCCATCTGGATACTAGAATGATAGTTGTTATTATACGCAAACTCCACAAGAGGTAAATGATCCTCCCAGCTACCCCTGAAATCAACAACACAGGCCCGCAACATATCCTAAAGTGTCTGGATAGTACGCTCGGCCTGCCCGTCGGTCTAAGGATGAAATGCAGTACTGAGACTCACCCGTGTCCCTAATCCCTTCTGGAAAGACCTCCAGAAGTTAGCCGTGAACTGGGCTCCTCTGTCTGAAATAATCGATATAGGAACTCCGTGCAGTCTCACAATCTCTCTGATATACAATCTAGCATAATCCTCGGCCGAAAAAGTCGTTCTGACTGGAAGAAAGTGGGTTGATTTCGTCAGCCTGTCGACAATAACCCAGATAGAATCGTGCTTCCTCTGAGTGTGAGGTAACCCTGTAATAAAGTCCATATTGATCACCTCCCACTTCCATGCCGGAATCTCTATCATCTGCAACAACCACCAGGCTTCTGGTGCTCCACCTTGACCTGCTGACAATTCGGACACTGCGCAACAAACTCTGCAACGTCCCTCTTCAGGCCATCCCACCAATATATACACCTGAGGTCATGGTACATCTTACTCGACCCCGGATGAATAGAAATGCGAACGCGTGTGCCTCCCGAAATCTGGCGAAGTCCTGCTACATCGGGAACACATAACCTGCCCTCAAATCTTAGCACCCCATTAGGTGCTACCTCAAATAGACTCTTTTCATCTCGAAGAGTCGTATCTCGATACCGTACCACAATTGGATCCTCATACTGTCGCCTCTTCACCTCCTCGACGATGGACGACTCGGCAACCTATCGAACCCGAACCCCACTACTATCAGAACCAACCAAACGAACCCCAAGGCTCGCTAGCTGATGTAACTCGCGGACCATGCCCCTTTTCTCTGGCTGCATATCTGACAGACTACCCATCGATCTGCGACTAAGGGCATCTGCAACTACATTGGCCTTCCCTGGGTGGTATAGGATATCGACATCATAATCCTTAAGTAGCTCTAACCACCATCTCTGCCTCAATTTCAGCTCCCTCTGGCTGAAGATATACTGGAGGCTCTTGTGGTCTATGTAAATATCCACATAAACTCCATATAAATAATGTCTCCAGATCTTCAAGGCATGAATCACTGTTGCCAACTCTAAGTCATGTGTGGGGTAGTTCTTCTCATGCTTCCTGAGCTGTCGAGATGCGTAAGCTATAACTTTACCGTGTTGCATCAGCACGCACCCAAGCCCTACACCTGACGCATCACAATAAACCACATATCCGTCTAAACCCTCTGGAATAGTAAGAACTGGGGCGGTCGTCAATTTCTCCTTCAGTAACAGGAAGCTCTCCTCACAAGCATCCGTCCACTGGAACATAGCTGCTTTATGAGTCATCCTAGTCAAGGGTTCCGAAATGGAAGCAAATTTCTCCACAAATCTCCGATAATAACCCGCAAGGCCCAAAAATCTACGCACCTCCGTCGGTGTAGTGGGTCTAGGCCAAGTCTTAACTGCCTCAATCTTTGTTGTATCAACCCGAATACTATCGGCCCCGATAACATGCCCTAAGAAAGCCACTGAAGCTAACCAAAACTCGCATTTCGAGAACTTGGCATACAATCATCGGTCGGAGGACTCGATGCCGTCGCCGAATGATCTGCATGCTCTGCTCGTGCGCGAATAAACCAGATATCATCAATGAATACTATAACGAACATATCCAAGAATGGCTTGAACACCGGTTCATCAAATCCATGAATCTTCTTTGGGCGTTGGTCAACCGAAAGACATCACCGGAACTCATAGTGCCCATCTAAGGTCTGAATGCGATCTTTGGGATATCTGTCTCTCTAACTCGCACCTGATGATAACCAGACCGCAGGTCTATCTTGTAGAAACACCTCGCACCCTTCAACTGGTCAAACAAATCATCAATCCTGGGGAGGGGGTATCTGTTCTTGATAGTTACCTTATTCAGCTGTCTGTAATCAACACACATACGCAGCGTCTCATCCTTTTTCTTTACAAATAAAATCGGCGCCCCCCAGGGAGAAACACTAGGCCTGATAAAGCCTTTTTCCAGCAAATCCTTCAGTTGGTCCTTCAACTCCCTCAACTCAGCAGGTGCCATCCTGTATGGTGGAATAGATATGGGTCGAGTGTCTGGCGACATATCAATGCCAAACTCAATCTCTCTCTCAGGAGGGATACCCGGGAGATCGTCTGGGAATACGTCTGGAAACTCTCTGACAACCGGAACTGACTGAAATTCTGGTATCTTGGCCTCAGTATCGAATACCCGAACAATATGGTAGATATATCCCTTCTGCACCATTTTCTTAGCCCTGAGGTAAGAAATAAACCTACCCCTCGGCGACGCAGTATTCCCCTTCCACTCGATAATCGGCTCCCCAGGAAACTGGAACCGTACCAATCTCTCTACAATCCACATTGGCATAGCAGGACACTAGCCAATCCATACCCATAATCACATCAAAGTTCGTCATATCCAAATCTATCAAGTCGGCTAGGGTCTGACGACTGTATATAGTCACTGGGCAAGCCTTATATACCCGCTCAGCTACCACCGAATCACCTACTGGCGTAGCCACCTCAAAAGGTTTTATGGACTCAGGCTCTATCCCTATTCTACCAGCAATATGAGGAGATATATAGGACAAGGTAGAACCTGGATCTATCAAAGCATATACATCACAACATGAAACCAATAATGTACCTGTGACGACATCTGGTGACGCCTCCTGGTCCTGACGGCTGGACATAGCATAAATGCGGTTCTGAGGACCGCTGGAACTAGGACCCTTGCCACGACCTCTGCCGCGACCTGCTGGCCCATGAGTACCCTGCCCTCCGAGGCGAGTAACCGTAGGAGATGAAGACCCGGTGAATGACCCTGTAGGATGAACCCTACCATCTGCGCTGCCTCTTGTCGGACAGTCCCTCAAAATATGACCCTGCTGGCCACAACTGTAACAAGGCCCCACAGTATTACCACAACTCCCTAAATGGGATCTACCACATCGACCACACCGAGAGGGGGGGTATCGATCGGGTAGCATCCTCGCTTCCTGAAGCTTGAAGCCTGAGGCCACGACTTACGAATTCCACGGGCGTCCGGAAGACGCGGTGGAGGCGCTCGACCGGTGAGGTGCAAATCGATCTGCTTCGAGGTCGTCCGCCTCGAAAACTACCAGAGGACCATGCTGTCCTGGCCTCTTACCTGGTATCTATCAATCCGTCGGCCCTCGTTCGCTCACACCGTGCATAAGCCTGCATGCGGGCAATGTCCATTCCCGGCTGAAGAGCTACTCCCGAGCAACCCTCTGCTAAGTAATCATCGAGCCCTGTGACATAGCGGTGCACTCTGTCCTCCATGTCGGCCACTAAAGCGGGGACGTACCGAGCCAACGAGTCAAACTCTACGTTGTACTCCCGGACCGTCCGCCCGCTCTGTCTCAACGTCAGAAATCTATCGGCCCGAGCTCTCCTCATCTGTGGAGGCAAGAAATGGCTAATAAACGTCTCTGAGAACTCATCCCAAACAACTGGAAGCGCATGCTCCCGGGGCGATTCCCGTGAATCAAACCGATCAAGCTGCGGATCACGCATCCGATGTGAACCCAATACTACCGACTCTGTCTCCGAGGCCTTGATCACTCTCATGATCCGCTGTAGTTGTCGGATAAACTCCTGAGGATCATCCTCAGTCCTCGACCCATAGAACTCCGGTGGGCTGCAACTCAAAAAGTCCCGAAGTCTCAAGCTATCAGATCTGGGGTGAACTACGGGTACAATTTCGCCGAACATTGTCTCCGTCGTCCTCGCCTTGCCACGATCACGGCTAATAATCGGGTCATCTCGCGTAGCCCATATCCTCTGCTCGGTACGTATGGCGGAGGCTCGAGCCTGCGCGGTCGATGGCGATGATCTTTGCTCGAACTCTGCTTTGGTGGCGACGTCGTGGAACTCGCCGTCCGAAACATCACCTTAGGTAAAGACGGGCTGTGCCCTCGTAACTCTATCGTCCTACTAGCGGCTCCTCGGTGCCCTTGCCGCCAGGCGCGGTTGTCTTGCGTGGAGGCATAACTGATACATAAAAATATGTCAGAAGGAGTTCACCTATAACACAAATCTATTGCACGATCTTAGAGTGAAAGAATGAAACAATCCTAAATATCCTGTAGCCTCACGATTATAGGTGTGGTGCACAACACACCGATAATCAAGACTACTAGATAATCGCCACTGTAGACACTTTCCGAGGATTAATCGCTCGATACCACTTTTGTCACGACCGACCTCGGGCGTGGTAGTGTCTTACCCCGGGCACCCTAGTGATACAACATCAGAGAAAAATCAGCGGAAGTAAACTCATAAACATGAAACAATATAAAATAAGAAACAGGCTAACCCAAAATAGTTATCTTTCGGTAACTATACATAACAAAAGCTGAACAGTTACATCCTTTACAAAACCCAATTTACAACAGGACTACAGACCTCTAAGAGTTTGTAACAACTATGACGGGACAGGGCCCCGTCATACCCCCGAATGTACATGAATCTACAATGACAGGGAATCATACCAAAAGATAAGCCTCCGGAGAAACGGGGCTTCCCAAAAGCAGAACGGTGATCCTAAGAGCGGGGAATAACAACCGATGTACCTCGACCTGCGGCATGAACGCAACCCCCCGAAGGATGTCAGTACAACAGGTACCAAGTATGTGAAACTGAAAATACTGTAATGAAACTATAACATTTCCAAACCAAATCCACAAATATGTATGAAAAACCAATTAACCGCACACAGTTCCACAACATAAATAAGAGTAAACAGGTGAAACGCAACCGGTCTTTTCTAGGCAGCTAAAGATCGTAGCAGGGCCATTCGCCCATAGTATCATTATACGAGCCTAATCCTGGACTTCCGTAGTCCGCATAGGTCCCGTGGACCCTGTTACACCCCATAGTTCTGGCCATGCGTATGAGAGCGTACGAAAGGGATTAAGACTTAAAATTTTCGAAAAATAGGTTGACGGATTGTTTCGGACGGGTTTTAGTCAACTTTGGGACGGGTTATGACCCGTTACATTGAGAGTTCTTAGGTGTTTCAAAGGCCTAGTACGTAGTTCGCTGAGTCTAGGTTCCAACGCAACCAACTGTTCGTCGATAGGACATCGGAGTAGAAAGTTATGGAGGTTACAAGTTCGATCTGTGATCGGACGAGAAGAATACCTCGATCGAGAGCCACTGGCGCCGGCTGGAAGCGAGGCAGCGGTGCGGAAGTTAAGAGAAGCTGCAGAGGTTTCAGCCGCGGCGAGGCAGCGCCGCGCGAGGCGAAATTTACAGCTCGGGGAAAATCCGATCTTTTCTTTTAAAAAGGCCATGGGAGGGTGACAAGTGTCCCCCCCCATCTGATTTTTTGCATGCACTATTTATTGACCAAGTCTTGAAGACTTGGTCATTCTTCAAACTCTTCTCTCTCTCTAAATTAGAAGCTCTTCCTTCTCTCTAGAAAATCAAGAGGAAATCAAGGATTGAGGAAAATCTGAAAAGTTTGGCAAGAAGGAAAATTGTTGGCAAGCTTGTAGGAGTTATTGTGGTGGTGTTTTTGGAAAGAAGGCTAGCAAATTTGTTGGATTAATTTGGCTAAAGTTCTAAGGTAACAATTCCTTCTCTCTTTGTTAGTTTATGGTGTTGCATTTGAAGAAGAAAGAACTTGTAGTTGAAAATATCACTCTTAGATAGATTGCATGTAAGAAATATGGTTTGGATATGAAAGGATTGGATAAGATGGTCATATAAGCATGTTGTAGCCAAAATACTACCTTAAACTTGTTAAATTAGTTGTTATGCATTGTGGGGCAGAATTTTACACACCCAAGATTAGGTGTGTAATCCCCTTTGAAATGTTTGGATTGTTGGGCCTTAAAAGTGGCGTTTGGGTGTTGAATTCGGCCTTGAAAAAGGTGGCAAAGTATGTAGAAACAAAGGAAATGCTGCCCGTTTTCCGTAGGATTTAGTGACTTTGCACTTGGAGTATTCTATGTTGAAGCTAGAGGTTAATAAACGTATTATGGTCATTATAGGTTGACGTACTACGTGTGGTGTATTGGACTTAGCAAATGGATTAACCGGAGAGGTATGTGGAACTTTCTTATCTCTTGAGCATGAGTAGTTATAACTATATAGTACGGTAGACGTACGTGATTTAAATGAAGTAAATCCTTTTGGTATCTTTGTCTTATTTTTAAAGAATGTCTAGGTTGGTTGAGTTAGAGAGTTAACTCACTTGTTCTTGAGGAATGGTTTATTCTAATAAGGTAGACAAGGATTTCTTGACAGGAAAAAGTATTTTGAAAATTGTGTAAACTGATTTGAAGTATAAGTCTCTTGGTTAAATAAAAGAACGAAATTGTTTATAAGGAGTTATAACGGCTTTATGGGAAGTTAGTTATAACGGCCTTATGAAAGGATAAGAATGTCTTAATTTCTAAAGCATAAAGTTAGTATAACGGTTTTATGGGGAGTTGGTTATAATAACTTTATGGAAGGTTAAAGGAATGGTCTTCTTGAGTAAGGGAAACAAAGATGAAAGAATCGAAGTTAAGTAGGGCAAATTTGATTTAAAAAGGCATCCATTGCTTAGAGTGTAAAATGGGAACTTTTATGTGAAAAAGGGGTCTTTTGAAAGAGTAGAAGTACATAGTACTTCGGGTTAAATTCTCCGGATTTGATTAAACAATAAGAAGGTGTCTTAAGTTCAAGAATGAGATTTATTTTGTAGATTAATGAAAGTCTAAAGAAGTTATGAAAGTACTTGGACGTACCGTCAGTGATGGAGGATTCCACGGGTATGCTTCCATTGTCTTAGTATGAGTTTACTTGGACGTACCGACAGTGATGTGGGATTCCACGGGTATGCTTCCATGGTCGTAGTATGAGCTTACTTGGACGTACCGACAGTGATGTGGGATTCCACGGGTATGCTTCCATGGTCATAGTATGAGCTTACTTGGACGTACCGTCAGTGATGGAGGATTCCACAGGTATGCTTCCGTGGTCATAGTATGAGCTTACTTAGACGTACCGACGGTGAGGTGGGATTCCACGGGTATGCACCTTGGACATGCTTACGATGAGGGATTCCGAGGCATGCAGCACGAGGTTACCTGGACGTACCGACAGTGATGTGGGATTCCACGGGTATGCTTCCAGTGTGGTTGTGACAGTTGTATATTCCGTGGATTTGCTACCCACGATGCGAGGAATAACTCATGCGAGTCTGTAGGACTCATGCGGGTGAAATAGTTCCATGCGGGTGAGTACAGCCTATGCGAGGAATACCTCATGCGGGTCCACATGACCCATGCGGGTGAAATAGTCCCAGGAGTAGGAGTGCTTGATGATACTGTGGGGCGGATGACCTTGCTTTGATCATGAGCTTCCTATTTTCATGCAGTATAGTATATGCTTGTTACTCTCGTTATTGGTAAGGCACAATGTTCTGTAAACTGATTTTCATACATGTCTCCAATTATTTTAGACTTATGAGGTATTTTCAGTATTTTCCAGTTTCGCATACTTAGTACATATTGTGTACTGACCCCCTTCCTCGGGGGCTGCGTTCATGTCGCAGGTAAGGGTAAGCAGGTGGTGGATCCTCATTCTTAAGATCACTGGTTTGGTGTCTGAAGCTCCATTCTTCCGGAGGCTTGTTTTGTTGGTACGGTTCTTCCCGGGTGCTATAGGTATCATGTACATTCAGGGGTATGGCGGGGCCCTTTCCCGCCACAGTTGTTATTCTTAGAGGTCTGTAGTCACGTTTGTGGTTTGGGCTGTAAGGACAAGTTGTACTGTTTACTTTTGATTAAGTTTAATTTATGAAAGGCGGCCTTGTCGGCTAGCCAGTGATGTTTGCTATATTCAGGTTTATGTGTATGTATGTTCATTCGCTATTCTCGATGTATACGACGGGTGCCGGTAGGCACGATCAGCGGCCGGTCGGTCGTGACAGACCCGCATGAGGTACTCCTAGCATCGGGGGTGGCTAACCCGCGGCATTTCCTGGACTACCGTAGTCCGCATGGCCACTAGGACCGCATGAGGTATTCCTCGCGTCGGCGTAACACACCCGGAGTGATTCCTGGACTACCGTAGTCCACATAGGTCATGTGGACCCGCATGAGGTACTCCTCGCATCGGGGGTAGCTAACCCGCGGCAACATAACAAGTAGGGGGGGGGGGAGTAGGTGATATACACAAGCACAACCAGCTTATCGTAAACGACATAAGCACAATGAGAGAACCCCCTTACCACAACAAAACTCAAGGCGCTAACACCCATAGTAACATAACATATTTACTTCTCAAACAAACTTAACACACATTCAGACATCATTGCAAGGCTTCTACAAACAAGTAAGTAAACCATTCTTTTTATCTTCCTTAAGTCACTATAACTAACTTCCCATAAAGTTAGTATAACACTTAAACTTTGTAATAAATCAAAACATTCACATTTGTTTAGAAAACCAAAAGAACTTGTTCTTTTAAAACCAAGTATTAATTTCCTTTCGAATAATGATTCATAACTTTTTTCGAAATATTTCAAGATTCTTAACATTTAGAACTCAAGTCAAAAGACATCAAAGTGAAACCAAATTTAGTTAATACACGCATGTCTACCGTACTATATATTTACAAATATCATGCTCAAGAGGATAGGAAGAATCACATACCTCTTTGGCTAAATCCACTTGCCAAGTCGAATATACCGCGCGTAGAGTATCAACCTATAATAATCAAATACGTCTATTAACGTCTAGACTTCTTCGTCGAATATTCTAAGTATAAAGTTCCTTATTCTACGGAAAATTGGACAGCACTTCCTTTGTTTCTACATACTTTTCCACCTTTTCAAGGTCCGATATCAACTACTAAACGCCACATTTAAGGCCCAACAATTCAGCAATACAAGGGGATTACACGCCTAACTTGGACGTGTAAAATTCTGCCCCACAATACAAATTAAATAATCCAATAAGTTTAAGGTAGTATCTTGGCTATAACATGTTCACATATCATCCTTATCCAATCCTTTCAAATCCAAGTTGTTATTCCTACATGAAATATACCTAAAAGCAATATTGACAACTACAAGTCATTTCTTCCTCACATGCAACACAATTTACTTAAAAAGGAGAATGGATTGTTACCTTAGAGTTTACCCAAATTAGTCCAACAAATTTCACTTGTCTTCTTTCCACAAACCTCCTACAAGCTTGTCAACATATTTCCTTCTTGCCACCTTGCCAAAATTTCTCTAGGCCTTGGTTTCTTCTTGAATTTTTAGAGAGAAGGAAGAGGAAATTTTTAGAGAGAAGGGGGTTTTGTGAAGAATGACCAAGTCTTCAAGACTTGGTCAATAAATAGTTTTTCCACACAATCAGATGGGAGGGACACTTGTCACCCTCCCATGGCCATTTTAAAAAAATATCTTCTGATTTTTTTCCCCCAGATTTCGCAAAAATCCCGCCTCGGCGCCGCGGCGCTGAAACCTCCGAGAATTTCAGTACTTCCGGCGCCGCGGCCCTGCATTCCGGCGTCGCGGCGCTGCAACTCGAGGACTCGATGAATCCGTGGCCATGCGTGGCTCTGGCCGAAAATACTTTTACGCTCATTGCGCGAACTTCCATAACTTTCTACTCCGATGTCCTATCGACGAACGGTTTGTTGCGTTGGAAACTAGACTCAACGAAATACATACTAGGCCTTTGAAACACTTAGTAACTCCTAACGCAACTGGACATAAACCGCCTCAAAGTTGACTAAAACCCGTCCGAAACATTCCGTCAACCTATCTTCCTAAAATATAAATCTTAATTACTTTCGTACGTTCTCATAAGAATGACCTAAATTACGGGGTGTAACAAAGGGTATCTCAATAGAAAGATCCCGGAAAAGTGGCATTTTCGTATTAGTCGCAAGGTGAAACCCTAGTCACTTTCCTAGGTTTGGATTTGGAATTGAAGGAAAGTTATTTGTGATCTTCTAAAGGTCTTCAAGTGGCGGATTGGAGTGTCAAGGAGAGGCTCTAAGTTTCTAGGGAGCGGCTTCGGATCTTGAAGTGGATTAAGGCTCACTAAGGTAACAATCTTGTTTTCTTAAGTGTTACAAGATTACATATTATTGTAAGCCTTACATTTTAACTAGCATGAAGTATATGTATTGAAGATTGATAAGTGATATGGATTGTAGTAGCCTAAATCCGAATTTACATTTGAAATTGAAATACAATTTGGTCGTTAATTAGAATCGTCGCATGTTACCTACTTGAAGATTGTAGTAGTTATAATCGATTGCGGCTTGATAACATGTTATACTAAACAACTTGAATTGAAAAGGAATTGGAAAGGTTGATATGTTGATTACACCTTTGGCCGAAAATGACTTTGTATGTTGGACTAGTTTGATATTAATTTGTGGGGCGGAATTTTACACGTCTTGTTGGCGTGTAATCCCCTATTGATAACTACATTGTTTAGTCTTAAATGTGGCGTGTTTGGTTATTGAATTCGGGCCTTAAAAAGGTGGAAAAGTATGTAGAAACAAAGGAAGTGCTGTCTAATTTTCCGTAGAATTTAGTGACTTTGCACTTAGAATATTCTACGTTGAAACTAGAAGTTAATAAACGTATTATGGTCATTATAGGTTGACATACTACGTACGACATATTGGACTTATCAAGTGGATTGAACCGAAGAGGTATGTAGAACTTTCCTATCTCTTGAGCATGAATAGTTATAAATATGTAGTACGGTAGACGTACGAGACTTTGACGAATCTAGTCCATTTGATATCCTTGGTTTATCTTAAGAATGTTCAAGTTGGTTGAGTTAGGGAATTAACTCACTTGTTTAAAAATATTAAGGATACCTTGGTTTCTAAAAGTTAAGGGACTTGAAGTATTTTAAAAGTATATGATACTTGTTTCGTTTTAAAAGTATAAGTCCCTTGGATATAAGGAAGAATGTAATTGTCTAAAGTATAAAGCTAGTATAACGGCTTTATGAGAAGTTGGTTATAATAGCTTTATGGAAAGTTAAAAAGAGTGGTTTACTCTAAGTAACGTAAGTATGATAAATGACTTGAAATAATGAAAGACAAATTGATTTTAAGGTATCAATTGTTTAAGGTTTTAAGAGAAAGAAGTCACTTGATTTAAAAGCCTATAAATGTATTTCTAAAAAGTATTGTGACTTGTCTTGAAAAGTAATTATGACTTGATACTACGGTTATTAGTATCTTGGAAGTTCTATATGAAAAAGAGTCATTTTTAAAAGAGTAGAAGTACGTAGTACTTTAGGTTAAATTCCCGGATTTTATATAAGTAAACTAAAATGAGAGTGTTTATGAATAAAGTCAATAAGAAGTTAGGGGGATTTCTTAACTTGCTTATGTTATGTATGATAAGTCGGTAGTGCTTATGTTATGTATGATAAGTCGGTAGTGCTTATGTTATGTATGATAAGCCGGTAGTGCTTATGTTATGTATGATAGCCGGTTGTGCTAGTTTATGTTATTCTTACGGGGTCATTCCCCGGGTTTGTGGAATTTGCATATTCCGTGGATTTGCTACCCATGATGCGAGAAATACCTCATGCGAGTCCGTAGGGCTCATGCGGGTGAAATAGTCCTATGCGGGGCGGACCGGTCTATCACGAGAATACCATGCGGGTCCACACGACCTATGCGGGTGGATACAGTCTATGGGAGGAAGTTACCTCATGCGGGTCCATACGGCCTATGCGGGTGAAATAGTCCCAGGAGTAGGATTGCTTAATGATACTACGGGCGGATGGCCCTACTTTGATCATGAGCCTCCTATTTTTATGCAGTAAAGTATATACTTGTTACTCTCATTGTTAGTAAGGCACAGTGTACTGTTATTTGAATTATCATACATATCTCCAGTTTTATATTAGACTTTATGATTTTATTACAGTACTTTCAGTTTCACATACTTGGTACATGTTGTACTGACCTCCTTCGGGGGCTGCGTTCATGCCGCAGGTAGAGTATACAGGTTGTTGATCCTCACTCTTAGGATCACTGTTCAGCTGTTGGAAAACTCCTTTACTCCGGATCTCTGGTTCAGATCCCTGGTATGGTCGGTTGTTGTATATTCAGATGTATGGAGGGGCCCTGTCCCGTCACAGTTGTTATTCTTAGAGGTTTGTAGTCACATTGTGGATTGGGTTTTTAAGAACAGAAATGTATTGGTTTATTTTATTTTGGTTCATGTATATTTTACGGAAGGTGGCCTTATCGGCTAACCTGTTGATATTTATTGTTTTAGTATTTATGAGTTTTATATGTTCCGCTGCTATTCTCTGATGTATACCTGTAAGGGGTGCCCAGGTAGGGCACCAGTCGCGGGCCCGGGGTTGGGTCGTGACATTTACATACTTGGTACCTATTGTAATGACCCCCTTTGGGGGGCTGCGTTCATGCCCTCATGTATAGATACTCAGTTGGGTGATCCGTGAGCTTAAGATCCTTGTTCAGCGTGTTGGGAGAGCTCCAGTGTTCCGGAGCTTGTCATTATGGCTAGGTGTATTCAGGGGTATGGCGGGGCCTTGTCCCGTTATAGTTTCTTGTCAAACTTTTAAGTGCGTGTTCGTATGTGAAATTTGGGTCAGGCGTGAGTTGTATTTATATTGTTGTATGGTTGTAGTCCCATTCAGGTGTTATATATTATGGCAGCCTTGTCGGCTTTGCCTTTGTTTAAAAAAAAAGAGTGTTATTTAGCTTCCGCGAGTTACATGTATTGTACGAGTAGATGGGTGCCCAGGTAGAATACCAGTCACGGGCCCGGGGTTCGGGGCGTGACACTACACTTGCACCCCTGCATCTTAATTGTTGTTACCTGTCATTGTTGCTCTCTTGACATCAGCTGCGGCATCCTTGAGATGCTGAATTTTGAAACTTGCTGGCCTGTTGGTTTCTTGTGCCAACTTACAATTTTTAACCGATAAATGCAGTCGTCATGTTGTATATTTGTAAAAAAAAATGAATTTTTTGTATTGCAAACTCCTCTTGGAATTTTTGTCTCTTTAATTTCATCATCCTTTTCTATATAGAAGTTATTAAATCATATTGAATTCTCTATTAGGATACTAAACTAGATCATACAGTAACTTTTGTATTCTTTAATTAAAATATTTCTTAATAGAATATTCCTTTTAATTTCTTAATAGAATACAGTAACTTGAATTCTCTATTAGGCCACTACTGATTTTCAGTCCTGCATGTTACTGGTTTTTTACTGTCTTCGGACTGATTTTCAGCCCTTTTGGCTACTGGTTTTTGACTGTTTTCGAATTGATTTTGATCATTTTTCGGACTGATTTTAGACCAATTTTTTGACTGATTTTCAGCCCTTTTGGCTACTGATTTTGGTCATTTTTCGGACTTTTGGGCAAATTTTGGGACTGATTTTCACCTTTAGGCTACTGGTTTTTGGTATTTTGAATGATTTTGGTCATTTTGGTGATATTCACCTTGTTATTCTTGGTTTCTTGCCTTGGACAGATTTTTGGCCATTTTTTGGACTGGTTTTTGGGCCATTTGCTACTGATTTCTTGACCATTTTGCATCTGATACCTTGAAATGAACAGATGCTTTACTTAAAAGTGTTGATTCTTACTGTTTTGCTGCTACTACTACCTCTGAAAATCCAGTTTGATATTTACAATGACAAAGTAATTACTTTTAATATTTCAGGAAGAACTAAACAAACATGATAATGAGAATGAAACTTCTCAATTGGTCCAAAAGACACAAAGTCATATTCCTTGGAAGGATGACATGTATTCCCAAGTAAAAGGACCTGAAAAGAGAGGATGTGTGTGTTGTATGGGCAAGATTCCCAAATCTAAAAAATCAAAAGCTTCCTTGTCTGAAAAAATCAAGAGTTGCGGGATGAACTTAAGAAAATGCAGGAAAGTCAAGAGAAAATACGAGAAAGTCAAGAAAGGACAAATGTGTTTATGGCAAATATGATGACATTGATAGAAGATCGATTATCTCGAGAAGATTTGAATGTTATTTTACAAGCAGCAAGACATGTATATTATATTTTACTCTTCGAGTTCATATTCGAATATTATGAAAACATCTATTAAGTTGAGTGTGTAACTTATTTTCTTTTATTTTCAATAGGCTACATATGCTTCTAGTGTCCCCAACCAAATAAATTCTCCAAGTACATACACTGATGAAGATGGAAGAGAGGAAGATTGGAAGCTTCTTTTATCTTAAATAGGTTTTTGCTCATCTACTGTATTGTGTGATTTTGCTATCGTAGAACTTGTTTGGTGGTTATTATAATTAACATTACTTTGTTAGTTTGATATGATTGTAAGACTTGTAAGTTTTACACGTTTGTAAGACTTGTTAGTTTGATAATATAATTAAAATTTTCTTTTATTTTGCTTTAAATTTTGTGTGGTGCATATAAAAAATATTCTCAAACGTTTATTATTAAAAAATATATTTATTTGAGGTAAAAATATTATTTATAAAAGAAATCAGACCTATACCAACGGATAATGTGGTCCTATACCTACGGAAACAAGTGGTGGGTAAATTTATTAAATAGGTGTCATTAGCCGTTGGTATAGCTCCAAACTTTTGTCCAACGGATTGAAACTGTCGTAGGTATAGGCTATATCAACGACTAATTTGTCGTTGGTATAGCGAATCAAAGTTGACGGAACTAAACTTTCATTGGTATAAGTTTTATGACCTATACCAACGGTTTGTGGACCTTTACCTACAGATTTCTACCGTTGGTATATGACAAATTTCTTGTAGTGAAGTATATGTATGTCCTAGAGACAATTTATATTAGGACAAATGTACTTTATACACATTCATATTTATATTAATGGAGATTAATATTATGGCATTTGTAGTTATTGAATTATTAGTTGATTGTTTATAATATTTTGTAATTGCATCCCTAAGAGGTTACATGATTATTAATATCGTGAGAGATTAATATTATAACGTAACTCTTAAAATTGCCTCGACTAATGATCATCGAGAATGGGATATCGTACGTCGACACGTGGTCTGCATCATATCCTTAGGGATGTAGTATGTCTCACCTCTTACGAGTTATGGAAACTCGTGATGGACACATGGATACTTGTTGTAGTATTGGTATACCCTGTTGATTTACTGTTTGTTATATATGTCTAAAGTGTCATCAGCGTGTGGGAGATAGAAGTCCTTAGACTTGAGGTCGATACCACCTTATTTACAGAGTAATGTACTTTGATCCTGTCCTAAGCTCAAATACCTTATAGGTTGAGACGTGGCTTGTTTTGGGTACATTGTCAAGTGGATTAAAGGTGGTAGTTGAGTCAAGATTAAGATTCATTCCTCGAATGTATCTTCGAGAGAACACTCAGATTCTCATATGGTATTAGGTTGACTAAGTCGTTGGTCAATGCAGTAGACATATCTATGATATGGTCTTGTTGTTAGCTAATATAGATGACATATAATGATCAAGCTATTTGGATGGACACTTGGCAGATCCTAGGCTTGATCGAGTGTGTCGTGAATGAAAGGATTTTATCTACCCATAGAGAGGTTAAATGGCACACGCTACATGAATCCAGCAAACATAACCTTTATGTGAGATGATAAATTCCTTTCATTCGCGACACACTCGATCAAGCTTAGAATTTTTCATGTGTCTATCCAAATGGCTTGATCACTTTATCTCATTTATATTAGTCGACATCTAGACCATATTCTAAATATGTCTATTGCATTGGCCAATGACTTGGTCGACCTAATATCATTGAGAAGTTGAGTGTTCTCTCGAATATCCAATTGAGGAATGAATCATATTCTTGGCTCAACTACCACCTTAGTTTACATCGTAATGCACTCAACACAAGCCGTATATTATCCTATAAGGAATTTAAGCTTAGGACATGGTCAAAGTACATTACTCTGTAAACAAGGTGCGTATTGACCTCAAGTCAAAGGACCTTTATTTCTCACACGCTTATAACACTTTAGACATGTATAACAAATAGTTTATCAACAGGGTATACCAAAACTTTCCAAATGTATTCATGTGTCCATCACTAGTAACCATTACAGTATTAGGTGAAACATATTACATTCTCCAAGAATGTGATGCAGACCCACATGTCGACTTATAACATATTATCGATATTTTATTCTCGATGATCATTATTCGAGACTACTTTGAGAGTTACGCTCTATTATTAATATCTCACTCTATTAATGACAAAGCTCAAGGGATGCATTAATGAATAATTACATATAATTAAATAATAATTCAATAATCACAAATGCCATAAATATATTAATTTTATTAATAGTATAAATATGTTCAAATACATTTGTCCCTAAAATGATTCTCTTTCGAATATACATACTTTGATCAGCTCGTTTATATCTCTTCAAATTTATATTCAAATGAAAGTCCACCGCTTTTCTTGTTTAGTTGGTTATTGTGGACTCATTTTGATGTTCTTCAAAAGAAGTTCAAAAGTGGATGATAGGCTTTAGATTTTAATCATACTGATTATACTAGTTCTATAACGGTATTAATAATAAACAATAGCAAACAATATATAGACCAATAGTATATGTAAGACCTTTTTCTTCTTATTCAAAGGTTTTTATGCTTCTTCATTTGTTGAAGTTTGACACCGTTTTACCAAAGAAAAAAAAAGTATACACCGTGAATTGTATTAAGGGAATCCATTATACACCAAATTTCTAATTAAGAAAATTCCAATTATTGAAAATAGTATACTGATTATATATATTATTATGAGTACAATTCAAGTTAATATAAGAGTACAATTCAAGTTAATTCAATTCAAGAACATTAATTTACAAAAAAAAAGGATCGACAAAATAGACAATTTGCAAAACCACTGCTGAATATTATGTGTATATGAATGGAACCTCATAAAAATAATCAAAAAGAGAGTTGCAAATTGTGCATCCAAACAAAAGAGGTTTTCGGCCGTATCAACCAGAGGTTGAACCACTGCAGGTAAATTTTTAATTATGTGTGCGCGCAAATTTGTGAAAGATGTTTAACATGTTTGGTAATTATGCGGTTAACATGTTTGGTAAATAGGTGTTGATAAGCACTTTTTCGTTAATTAAAATGTCCTTAAACTATTTTAAAACATACAAGTGTAAGAGTATTTTCACATAAAAAAATAAATGACGGAAATAAAATAAAGAGATAATTAAAAGTTAGTATATTTTAGGAAGAGTATTTCGGAATTACAAAAGATCGAGACAATTATCATATAAGGTCAAACTAAAAGTGAGTACCTATAACTTCTAAATCTATACATTTATTGCTTTTGATTAATTTTGATTATAAGCAATTCAATTTATAAGCATTTAGTCTTTGTATACCAACACAAAGACGATCAATCAGAAAGTGCTTATAAGCTAAATTGATCAATTTATAAGCTTAACCAAACATTCTCTGAAACTGTTTTACCAGTCTAATTTTAACGAATAGTCAAATTTTGACAATAAGCTGATACCAATATAAAATTATTCGTACGTCACTCAATGCAGGATGTACTTTTCAAGAAGCCGCCAATATTATGGCGACGAGCTGAGCATGGTGACAGACGACGATGAGAGCAGCCAAGGACAGGAGTATCTCCAACAATGCTGCCAGGAATTAAGTAACATTGACACTCAATGCCACTGCCAGGACGTTAGGAGGATGGTGTCGCAGAAGCGCGACACCCAAGTCCAACAGGCTGAGCGCATGCTAGGTCGAGCTCGTTACCTCCCCCGAATGTGCAACATCCAGCCTACACATTGTCGCTTCTAATTAATATATAAGCTGAGTATAAAAATGGCGTTAATTAGTAGTATAAATAAACACACCATCGTGTGTATGTAATGTAAGCCAGAGTTAATTTGCTTTAGTTTATTTCGTTTTATATGTTATGGAAAGTTTAAGTAGTATGTATGTTGAAAAACGATAATCCTTTGATTATTTTCATTAATTGAAAGAGAATATATACAATTTATAATTTTCATAATAGGAAATCATATTCTTATACTAGTAGTACAAGAATCCTATAATTATGATAAGTGTACAATACTAATTAATACAATTATTTTACATTACAAAATCAACCCAAAACCGTGATATACACTTAATTTGGTAAGTGTATATCACGGTACAATTAAGTACCAAAAATTGTGATATACACTTCATATGGTAAGTGTATATCACGGGTATACCTTATTTATCACACCCCCGCAGTCATAGCGGACGGTCTTTATACGTTGAGACTGTCCCTAAAATCTTCAAAAAGGATCGAGGGAAGATCTTTGGTAAAGATGTCTGCAATTTGATACCTAGAAGGGACATGACAGACGCGTACTTGTCCAAGAGCTACCTTTTCGCGAACAAAATGGATATCCATCTCTATATGTTTAGTGCGCTAGTGTTGAATTGGATTCCCAGAAAGGTAGATGACACTAACATTATCACAATAAACCAAGGTAGCTTTCTGAATAGGACAATGAAGCTCTAAAAGAAGATTACGTTACCAACAGGATTCAGAGACCACATTGGCTACCCCTCGATATTCGGCCTCTGCACTAGAGTTTGATAATGTAGACTGACGCTTCGTAGACCATGAGACCAAGTTATTACCAAAAAAAAATTATAACAGCCAGAAGTGGAACGTCTGGTGTCTGAACAGCCACCCCAATCATCATTTTTTTATGAGACAAGTGTCGATGTTGATGAAGGATATAAATGTAAGCCATAGTCAAGTGTCCTTTGGATGTATCGAATAATGCGTTTGAGCACATTCATGTGCTCAATCCTGAGATCATGCATAAACAAACACACCTTCTGTACGACATACGTAATATATGGTCTCGTAAAAGTAAAAGTAAGTTACTGAAGAGTCCCAGACTGTGATAGCGGGTTAGGTCCTTGTAAGGTGAGCTAGCTGCAGCCCCTAGCTTGAGTTTAGTATCAACGGGAGTGGACGTAGACTTGCATGAGGACATACCAGCACATTCAATAATCTCGGTGGCATACTTTTATTGTGATAAGAATAGCCCACATGCATGACGAGTAACAGCATCCCCAAAAAGTAACTCAAGGGCCCCAAGTCTTTCATAACAAACTCAGAACTGAGCAGTGTCATGATAGAATGGCGCAACGCATCAGAAGAGACAATCAAGATAATAGCATATACATATAATAGTATATAAGCCAGGAAAATACCACGATAATATATGAACAATGAATTATTCGTCTACCTGAAGATGTACCTGAAGATGCAGCCTCCACCGTGAAATATTTTCCCCATTCTTCGTCTTCAGTATGACCTTTTGATTCCGCTACATTTGTTTCCTTCAGCTTGACTCGACAATCTCTTTTGAAATGCTCAAGTTTCCCACACCGATAGCACTTGAATCGTTTCTTATCTCCAGTAGAATATCCTTCCCGTCCATCATTGTTCTTTGTACCACCATCCCTGGGTTTGGCTTTGAAGCTTTGTTGTCTCCGAGCTACAAAAGCGCTTCCCGAATCATCATGAATTTTAACTCCGGCCATTTGCATGGCTAGTGATTCTTGCAAAGCTAGAAAGTTTTCAAATTCCTCCAAGGAAGGTTGTGTAGCCCATCTTTGAACTGAAGTAACAAACGATGTATATTCGGGTCGTAGACCACGAATAATAGACCACTTCAACTGAGCTTCCAAAATCGACTCCTCCGGATTAAGAGTATTAATCTCAGAGCAAAAATTCTTTACCTTGATAAAAAATTCTGAGATTGAAGACTCCCCCTGCTTCGCATTCGCCAACTCGTTCTCTAACAATTGTAGCCGAGCGTCGTTCTTCTTGTTGAACAATTGATCTAACGCCTGTCAAATAGAACTAGTGGATGTACACTTTGAGACATGCTCAAATACTCCCGAGGATATTGACGTCTTCAAAGCAACCCCGCCTTGACATTCTTGGTGCCCCTCGGCGCGCTCACTGTTGCGGCGTCTCGCTGGTGGTGTTGTTACGCTCTGCGTCGACGACATTCCATAAGTCCTCACTCACCAAGTATAACTTCATACATGACTTTCATAACCGGTAGTTAGATTGGTTTAAGATCTTCATTCTCAATCCAACGATACGACTCATTGATTCCATACTTAGAGTAACCCCGAGTTCTCCTAAACCCCGATCTTGATGAACACAAGAATAGAATGACTCTGATACCATGTAGAGAAACCACCGATAGTGCTTAGCACTAGCCCAAGACCGTAATACTCGAGAAACCCGAGAAAAATCAAGAGAATAAACCCTCTAAGTATGAAGAAGAATATGGAAGAACACTTAGAGAATACTTGAAAGACTCTTAGAGAGGATGAGAAAAATTATGATGAACACTCTTTCTTTGAACTTGTTTTTATTTCACTTGTTCAACTTTTCTACATATTACAAATGAGCGATGAAGAAGCTATTTATAGGCTCCAAAACTACAAAATATCTAACAAACCTTCTCCTAATCTCTAAAACTTTCTATCATAATATCTAGATTATTAACTAATAGAATTCTCTAGAACACTTAAAGGAGGTGATTATGTTTCTAGAGAAATTTTAGAATTTGGGCTTAATTTTAGGTTTGGTTCAAAAAGATTAGTTGGATTATGAATTCATAATTAAGCTTAATCCAAAATCTAGTTTAATTTCATTATTACCCTGTAGCAATACTGATACAACATTAAGCTCATTGGAGAAAACAGGGAAAGTACTACCACCAACGTCATTTACATGAGCTTCGTGGCTTCTGAATTGCGTAGCGTGCTTGGTTTGGCTTTTGTTATTGTTACCTGTTGGCATTGGCTGCCTATTTTAAGCAATCATCATCAGAAAATGAAAATTCATAATCAGTCTACTAGAAATGATGTCCGAGTCCTATTTACTTGTCACTTTATCATTTTGCACCCCTTTAAGAAAACATTAATAATAAAGAGTTATTTAACTAATTTTCTCTTATTTATTCTTTGATCTCACAATCTTTTTACTTCTTTCTAGAGCATCTATTTGAGTAGTAAGGGTAAAATTAAAATATATATATATATATATATATATCTTAATTTTCTAAACGACAAGTATTTTGGAACTATTTTTTAGCAAAAGTGACAAAGTTAATAGGACTGAAGGGAGTAGTACTTGTAATGTTTCATCTGAGTTAGATGGATATTTCACATGTCTCCATTAACTGCTTCGGGACATTACCTTTTTAAGATATTTCTTGTGAAGTTTCATTGCACACGTGCAAGCCTTTTTGGCGTCCAAGTTCGGCAAAAAAATCCTAATGCCATTTTTTTTTATCATTTATGTATCAAATTATCATTAAATAACTCATGTTTTGTAGTAAATAACCAATCCAAATTTTAATAAGATAATCAACTACTTAATTTAATGGTCTAACTGAACAAAAAAATTTAGACACAAAATTTATTTATTTATTCAGTTTAAGATATTAAAATTTGATTTCACGGTAGACCTCGAAAGGCGAATGTG
Organism: Przewalskia tangutica; assembly: GCA_029844215.1. Lineage (NCBI taxonomy): Eukaryota > Viridiplantae > Streptophyta > Magnoliopsida > Solanales > Solanaceae > Przewalskia > Przewalskia tangutica. The sequence continues at coordinate 96,245,354 of CM056724.1, read as the reverse complement.
TGATTGTGGCGAATTTCAAGCATTACACTATCCGTATTCACATGCCATCGCTGCTTGTTCATCTATCCACCATGCCTACATGATTTATGTGCCTCCCGAGTGCACATTACAGTATGTTTTCAACACTTACTTGGAAGAGTTCCCAGCAGTGCCTCATGATTCATACTGGCCAGAAAACACTGGAACTGAATTATGTCACGATTCAACGATGAGGAGAGATCCAAAAGGTCGTCTCCAATCTACTCGGATCCGTACTGAAATGGATCAAAGGGAGAAGAGTAGGCACCGAAACAGATGTGGTCTATGCCGGAATGAGGGACATAGCCAGAGAAATTGCCCTAACTGTATCAATGTTTCTAGAGAAAACTAAACCATTGTAAATTTATTTAAGTGTGCAATTAACTATCTAATTGTTGTAATCGACAATATTTATTTAAGTGTGCAATTTGTTCCCACTTTGTTCTTTAATAATTATATCTTAAACTAAATAAATAAATAAATTTTGTGTTTAAATTTTTTTGTTCAGTTAGACCATTAAATTAAGTAATTGATTATCTTGAATTGGTTATTTAATACAAAACATGAGTTATTTAAAGAAAAGAATTTAAAGTAGTTAATTATTTAATTAAAATTTTAGTTGACTATCTAATACAAAACATGAAAATTAATTTAAACCAAAACATTCTTTATAAAATATGTTGAACAAATAAAAAAAAAAGCAAAAAAGTTATTATTAAAAAGAAAAAAAAGAAAAAACTCAAAAAGTGATATTTTGATACATAAATAGAAAGTAATATTAGTTTGATACATGAGTCGTAAAAAAATGGCATTAGATCAAAAAGTGATATTTTTTTTTTTGCCTCTGTGAGCAACTTCTTGCTCTTGTCTTTCAGGACACTGGCTACTAGAAAAACGGAAATTGGGAGTGGAGCTTCAGCAGCTTTGCCTCCGTTTTTCAAATTCTCTCTCTCAAACTTCCCACACTGCCCAATATTTGAAGGTGCAACTCAAAATATAACTATTGAAGTATGTCATTTCCACAGAAATTTACAAATGAGGTATGAACTTGGAATAAAAAAAATTAGAAAATAATGTAATCCCATATTAATCGAGTTAGTATTTGGAAAATAACTTTTTGGCGATTCTAATTTTTCAATATTATCTTTTATACAACCTGAGTGGCATAACAAGATACTCTTTATCTTATGTCGGAAATATGATTTACACCATTAGAATAATGAAACAGGTTATGTGAGTAAAGAAATTTTAATATATACCAGTCTCCTCATTAGGCGTTCAAAGCACCAAAATGCATCGGCTTCATCATCAGAAGAATTATCATGGGAGAGCAGAGATCGCTCATTCCTGCTCAGCATTGTCAAAAGCTTAATATTAAGTACAGAAAAAGGATAAAGAACTGCTAAAACAAAATAAAATAAGGAGACTGTAATGCATTGAAAAAGAAAATGGAATGAATGTTGTTTTTTTCCTTTTTCTCTTTTGATTAGTTGGAAAGATGTTTGCTTCTATGTGCTGATAAATTGGTATAGATAATGCTGACGATATCACATACAAGTTGCCTTATAGGTTGAGATAATTCTTACAAACACATATGCTAAGTTTGAACTGTTTCAGATAAATGTCATTTCCCTGTAGTCAGCAATTATCGGATCAAAGAGAAGCTAAAATACTGGAAAATTTCATATCACGAAGATAATATGACAACCCACCTTGACAATAATTAACATTTTTTTCAAACCACGCATAAACAGACAGAATATCCCAAAGCTTGGGTAGAATCTCCTGTTTCTCATAAAAGACAAGTGTCCTGTTGGTCCGAACAACATCTAATGAAAGTATATGTATCTCCTAGAAACATATTAGGACAAAATGTACTTTATACACATTCATAATTATATATTAATAATGATTAATATTATGACATTTGCATTTGTTGAATTATTAGTTGATTGTTTATAATATTCTATAAATGCATCCCTAGAGTTTACGTGTTTATTAATGTTGTGAGAATTAATATTATAACGTAACTCTTAAATCGCCTCGACTAATAATCATCGAGATTGGGATATCGATGATATGTGATACGTTGACCTGTGGTCTGCATCATATCCTTTGGGGATGTAGTATGTCTCACTTGCTACGAGTTATGACAACTCGTGATAGACGCATATATACTTGTTGAAGTATTGATATACCCTACTGATGCACTGTTTGTTATATGTCTAAAGTGTCATCGGTGTGTGGGAGATAAAAGTCCTTAGACTTGAGGTTAATATGCACCTTATTCACGGAGTAATGTACTTTGATCCTGTCCTAAACTCAAATGCCTTATAAGTTGAGACGCGACATGTTTTGGGTACGTTACGAAGTGGATTAAAGGTGGTAGTCGAACCAAGATTGAGATTCATTCCTTGAATGTATATTCGAGAGAACACTCAGATTCTCATAAGATATTGGGTTGACTAAGTCGTTGGCCAACACAATGGACAAGTATTTGATATGGTCCTGTTGTCAACTAATATAGATGAGATATAATGATCAAGTCATTTGGATAGACACTTGACAAATTCTAAGCTTGATTGAGTGTGTCGTGAATGAAAAGATTTTATCTTCCCACATATATGTTCAGTTCACATGTTTCGTGTAGCTAAACTTTATATATTGAGTTCGTCTTCCGATGCAGTCTAGGAGTTTCGTGAAGACCCTAATGTAATTAGTGTCGATATGTAAAGGCCTGAAGGATAACACTAAGTCGAATGTTTCGTCAATTGAAAGATTAATTAGAAGGAGATTATTTATATGTTCGGTTGATAACCGGGACATTAGAAATGAGATAGGGCCGTGGTGCCTTGATTCAGGACCGCGGTGCCAAAACACGTGCCAGCGCCGCGGTGCCACTTATGCAGGGTCGCGGTGCCGAGGCGCCTTCTGGCTGTCCAAATTTGACCCAGTCCATTTTCTGCTGGGCCTGACCCATGGAAACCCTAAAGCTTCTATTCTCAGCTATAAATAGAGGGTTTCCCCCTCCCATTTCACTACACCAAAACCAAGAGAGTATTCTCTTCTAAATCTCTGCTGAAATCCCTAGCATTCTAGACTTAGCAATTACATCAAAGTTTTCCAGAAACTTGCAAATCGAGGGACGTTTGCGTGTGCATCCTCGGACTACACAAAACTTTCAGATTTGAAGAGTGTTATCTATAAAATGTAAGTCTTCGTTCGAAGTATTACATTATTATTTTATGTTAATTTTACATCATATATTCATACTACAGTTTGACTGAATGTCGGATTTGAAACATAAATTTTTAAATTTCGTTGCGTGTACGAATCTGTCAAAACGCCTACAGTGGTATCAGATCATGAGCTGTTTTGTGTGTTTATATGATGAATATTAATGATAATATGAGTTAGAATTTGTTTAGATCTATATTTTATGTTGTTAAAAGCTTTAAAATCCTAAATCTTTAGAACACATGGTCCTTGTGCCCAGATATGTTAAAAACAAATATGTATTTGAGGAAGTCATTCCAATAAATAACTCTTCTAAAGTTGATATGCGTTATCCGGCTCGATTTAGAGCATGGTGCACTGAAACGAAGAACGAAAAGAAAATTGGATTTGATGGTCGATGAACATATTGTTTTAATGGTGATGGAGATACAAGTGATACATGTGAAGATCTGACCCTAAACCAGTTTTAGGGGTTCAGATTTTTCAATTCTTGTGTTTCTGGAGGTAAGGCACCGCGGCTCCACGATGGAGCGTCGTGGTGCTGCTAGGGTTTTTGTGGCGGCACCGGGGCTCCACGATGGAGCGCCGCGATGCTGCCCAGATGAAGCCAGAGGCACCGCGACTCTGTTCAAGAGCACCGCAGTGCTGTTCATCCAAAAAGCTTAAAATTCATTTTTTCGGACTCTGAGGCATCGCGGCGCCGACGACGATAATTTACGGGATATGCTCTCTGCTTCTGAGGCACCGCGGTGCCACCTGTTAGGACCGCGGCGCCGACGGCGGTAATAATTAAAAAAAAAATCAGAAACAAAAGTTTAAAAGTTTCAGATTCTGAGTCTGAAGTTTTAAAAGTTTCAGTTTTTGAAAATAAGTTTTTAAATTGAACAGATTTGGTCCCTTTCGGGCAAATATGTTATTAAAGTTTTTGAAAATATATTTTAAGTTCTGGAAATTGCAGACATGTCCCAGAAACTTGAAAAATATTTTCTGCGAATTGAAATTGTATTTTCTGAATTTATAGGGGTTCAGAATTGAACTTTTAAATTCTTAAGGGACTAACTGTAAATTTTTAAAGTTTACAGAATTCCAGAAAATCAGAATTTTGAAATCAGAAAATGTTTAGGGATTGTTTGGCATAGTCATAGATTATAGAGTTTAGATAAATAGACTCATGATTATCAGTAATGGTATATTATTGTATAATATATAAATGTGCTAAGTGTTTTTAAATGTGATGCATTTAAATTATTAGTATAGCGTCCGCAATTATTGTCTAGGTAGGCGACGCCCAGTAATTGTTTAAATTCAATTACCGCTATAACTGTCTGGGTAGACGACGCCCAGTATGTGATTAAAATCATCTTATATCATGCATATTGGGTTTGATGATTTTCCATCGAAATATGTTTAGAAATTGCATGATAGGTTGTCATATGATGTATGGTGTGATTGTTGATCTTGACTGAAATCCCCGAAAACTGAAAACTGAAAATGTTCCCCATATATTTAATACAAGTCTAAATTAAAACGTGTCGTCCATTATAATTGTTAGGGTGAAAAGTCCTTTTCGGCGATACTAGTATTTATGCCAAAGCATTTGCGCTAAGTCTACGGGGACTCGGGCCCTTTCATAGATGTGTTAATGTGAAAGTAGATGATAAACTTTTGTGGGTATTTACACCAAAGTGTTTGCTCGCAAAGGCTAAATTTACTTAGGCACTTAAACGCAGTCGCGTAATGGAGTTTGCTTGTTTAGATAAATCTTGGCGCCAAAGTGTCGGACTAATCTAAAGACGCAAGATTAAAATGAAAGATATTTGATCAAACCAAGAGTTGTAGAAATGTTTTACAATTGGTTGGGGACCTACCAAAGAGTGCTATTGAAGTTATCAGCCAAAGCAAATACGGACATAACATATGTTTGGTCTTGGCCCATTATGACCTTAAAATGTTTTAGGTCTGTATTTTACCTTGGGGTCGTTGAAGTATGAAAATTAGTGGGAGATAATTAAACAAAAGGTCATGTTAAATTGGCATATAATGAATGTGTATAAATTAGGAGAATGAATGTTGATTGCATTTTCCTGTTTCTATCTATATATTCAGATCTTCAAAATGTCGAGTTTTTCGTTGAAAATGCTTATGGAGTCCAACAGATTAACTTGACCCAATTTTATAGACTGGATCAGGAATGTAAGAATTGTCCTGAGACAAGAAAAAATTGAATATACATTGGACCAGGTATTCCCTACAGCTCCTGCGGAGGACTCTGCTGAGTATGCCACCTTCGATAAGGTTGCCTACGAGAAACATTATCAGGATGCCACTTCAACTCAACGTCTAATGTTGTCTTCTATGTCTCCGCCATTGCAAAGACAGCATGAGGACATGGGGGCCAACGAAATGTTAGTACATTTGAAGAGTCTCTATGACTTGCAGTCTCAGACAATGGAGTATGATCTGCTCATAGAACTTTTCAAATGTAAGCTAAATGAAGGGGGTCGGGTGTCTCCACATGTGTTAAGGATGATTGAGTTGATATATAGTGTAACGACCCGGCCCCGGGCCCGCGACTGGTGCCCTACCTGGGCACCCTTACAGGTATACATCAGAGATAACCAACGGAATATACATAAAACCCATAGTCATGAAACAATATGAAATAAGAAACAGGCTAACCGATAAGGCCGCCTTTCTGCATGTATACAAAAACACAAACTACATCTTTTACAAGTCCCACCCATAAAACATAGCTACAGACCTCTAAGAGTTTTGACACAACGACTACGACGGGACAGGGCCCCGTCATACCCCTGAATGAACATGAATCTACAACAACAGGGATCCATACCAAAATATAAGCTTCCGGAGTAATGAAGCTTCCCAAAATCTAAACAGTGATCCTAAGAGCGAGGATCAAAAAACTGTGTATCTCTACCTGCGGCATGAGCGGCCCAGGAAGAAAGTCGATACAAAATATGTACCAAATGCGTGAAACGAAAATCAGTAATGAAATCATATGATCTAAATATAAAGTGGAGACATGTATGATAACAAAATAACGATTACTCTGGTGCCTTGTCAACGTAAAAGTAATGAAAGTCAATTTTTTTACCTTTTAAAGACCACTTCAACACATATAAATAGTCACCCAAGGTCAGGGACACAAGCCCTCATAATCATTGCGCAATTTAAACAAGGGTCTTAAGCCCGCAATACAAAGCGTGCCCGTGGAATTATTCGTCCCTGTCGGCAGGCGCAAATGTAATATATATATATATATATATATATATATATCATGCCCGTGGAATCCTGCATTTCGGGTACATGACTTCATGGAGATCTAGTCCATGGAATAATAATAATATACAACATGCCCGTGGAATCCTGCATCTCGGGTACATGTCTTCATGGAGAACTAGTCCATGGAATAATAATATCATCCGGGAATTGAACCCGCATCATGGCCGCATGCCCCCGAAATCCTTCATCGATGTAAGCATGTCCATGGAGCAATATAGTGGAAGCATACCCGTGGAATCCTTCATCACTGTCGGTATGTCCAAGTAAATTATACAACAAGATGGCCGACCCTCCAATTGAGAGACGCGGTAGCATAGAAATACAACACTTGCACAACAAAGGCTATCACAAGCTAGCATAGGCAAGTTAACATACTCTTAGACTTTCATTAATATGTAAAAATGAATTATCATTTTTATAAACTCAAGACACTTTCATTTTATGTAAAATCCGGGGATTTAACCCAAAGTACTATGTACTCCTATTCTTTGAAAATGACTCTTTTCACAAAATAAGGATAAGATACTAACACTCGTAGTATCAAGGCATGTCTACTTTTCAAATCAAGTTACTACACTTTTAGATATTTAATTCAAGGCTTTAAACCAAGTAACTTCTACTTTTAAAACTTAGGCAACTTATACCTTTAAATCAAGTCGCCCTTCTCTAAAATAATTCATTTATACTCTTTTAAATCAATTGAGTAAACCACTCTTTTAACTCCCCATAAAGTCGTTATAACTAACTTTCCATAAAGCCATTATAACTCTTTATGTCTTTAGAAACTACGGCATTCACATACTTCAAATAAAGTGAGTACACTTTCCAATTTAACCAAACTTGCACATTTTAAATCAATTCAAGGGTATCAAAATGAAGCCGAATTCATTTAAGACTTGTACGTCTACCGTACTATATATTTATAAAACTTCATGCTCAAGAGATAGGGAAAGTTCCACATACCTTTTCGGCTTAATCCATTCGCTAAGTTGAATATGCCGCCCATAGAATGTCAACCTATAATGACCATAATACAGCTATCAACTTCTAGCTTTTCAAGGTAGAATTCTAAGTGTAAGGTCTCTTATTCTACGGAAAATTGGGCAACACTTCCCCTGTTTTTACGTACTTTTCCACCTTTTTCAAGGCCCGAAATCAATAACCAACATGTCACATTTAAGGCGCAACAATTCCGCAATTCAAAGGGGATTACACGCCTAATAGGACGTGTAAAATTCTGCCCCACAATTCAATTATAAGTCCAACATCCTTTAGGCCATTCTCGGCTACAATATGTGACAACATGTAGCCTTTTTCAATTCCTTCTTAATCCAAGTTGTTATTGCAACATGTTATATCAATTATAACAACTATATTCCCTTTCTTATATAACATGTAACAATTATATCTAACAACAAAATTGATTAAAAACTTTAATGGCTAGCATGCCAATTTTCGGTTTAACATCTCCATAAGGTCCAAATCTTTTCAATCTTCATTCCACATATCACATACTCATTTATATACTACTCTAACATGTAATCTCCAATTACATTAGAAGGGCAAAGATTATTACCTCAATAAGCCCAAATTATTCCAAGATCTAAAAGTCGATCCTTAGCAACCTTAGCTCATATTCCTTACGTTTCAATCCATTCCAAGCAACCCTTAAAAGTTCCTAAACAACTTCTCTTCAAGCTTCATCCAAAAATATGAAGATCACCTTAGGGTTTAATGTTGCGACTAACGAATTAACGTAGTATTTTCGGGATTTTTGTGTTGGGATATCCTTAGAATACTACTAGGTACACTTGGTTTAAGTATTGAGATTTATCAATAACAATTGAAGAATTTGTTCTTCAAAGGGGGGGGGTGTTGCCGAGAGCTACACAAAAGAGGGAGTATAATTCTTGAAATTTTTCTAAGTGTTAAGTCTTCAACCTCTATGTGTGTATATATAATACAACCAAGGGCTAGGATTAAAACAAATGTGTGGATGAGATTGGGGACAAGTGTGTGTGGGTCCCATTAGTCCACTTGTCAAACAAATATCTTGAGCCACTTGGCTCCTCATTCTCTCCCAACTTGGGCCCACACGGGGGTGACATGTGTCGCCCCCCTATTGGTCCAAAATATTTTATCTCCCCAAAATCTCAATAAATGGTCAAAATATCGAAAACCTTGTGGGCCCCACAAAATTGTAAAATTTCCCGGGTGGGCCCCACATGACCAAATTTGGAATTAAAATTTCATACTTCTTATAAATCCTATAAGTCTCAATACCAAATTTTGAAACCCAATTCCCATTAATAAACCTTTTTCCTTCACGAGGTTCGGAATATTTTTCGTAGGAAAAAGAAATCTTTCTTCTGTTTCAAACTTAAAGTTGTATTCTCTTACGTACGTCCTCATATATATATCCTGGAACTACGGGGTGTAACATTCTCCCCCCCCCCCCCCCTTAGAAACATTCATCCCGAATGTTCCTTCTAAGTTCAATCTAGGCAGATTTCGGCATAGTCCTCTTTAACTATACCCAACACAATTAAGAATGCCACACATGACCACAATATAACATTTAAGCATATACGTCAATTAAAATCGACAAGTAGGGAAATGAATTACCTGAAGGTGTAGGGAACAAGTGAGGATACTTCTTCATTATGTCCTTCTCTGCTTCCCAAGTCATCTCCTCTCTATTTTCGTTCCGCCACAAGACTTTGACGGAAGCCACGTCCTTTGTCCGCAGTCGTCTTACCTGGCGATCAAGTATCGCTATGAGACTCTCCTCATACGATAACCCCTCTGTCACCTGGACCAACCGGGAAGACTCTGGATGGATCTCCGATACACTTCCGTAACATAGAAACATGGAAGACCGGATGTACTGCCACCAAATCGGACGGTAAATCTAACTCATAGGAAACCTTGCCTACTATACAGACAATCTGATATGGCCCAATATACCTCGGGCTAAGTTTCCCCTTCTTCCCAAACCTCATCACACCCTTCATGGGTGACACCTTCAAGAAGACCCAATCGTCAATCTGGAACTCTAAGTGTCGACGTCGATTATCTGCATAAGACTTCTATCGACTCTGAGCTGCTAATAACCTCTCCTGGATAAGCTTCACCTTATCCACAGCCTGCTGAATCAAGTCTGGGCCAACTAACTGAACCTCGCCAACGTCGAACCAACCAATCGGTGACCTACACTTCCTTCCATACAAGGCCTCATAAGGCGCCATCTGAATAATGGAATGGTAGCTGTTATTATTGATCGGTGTATTTTATATACACATTTTGAGTCATTTTCTGTTAGTCTTTTTCTTCTTTCTGTATAAATTTGTGTCGTGTTAGGATAGATTTTCTTTCTTTTGAGTCACAGTGGTTTACAATGGCACATGGGAAGAAAGAAGTGAAAAGAAGGCAGATACAGAGGTTCCAGAGCACAAAAGGTCGAATAGTTGGCAATCCGGGCGTAATTCAGGGCGGCGCCGTGGCGCCAACCAACCAGGACCAGCAGAGCCACGATGCCCAAGACGCAGCCCCACTCGCAGAAGTTTCGGCGCCACGGCGCCAGTTGTATGACCGTGGCGCCGACGCGGGAAATCTGCCAGATCCGAATAGGATTGGGCCAAGGTCGAAGAGGAAAAGGTTTTACACGTTTTGGGTGATATAAAATGACCTTTTTAGGTCAGTTTTGGGGGTTCCACACCTTACCATTCATCACAACATTAGATCAAGATTGGAGACTGATTTTTGAGTAATTTCTTGTTCTTTACTTTATTTCTTTCTAGTATATGTTGGATACTATTTTAGTTCTTGGCATGTCTATGGCTAGGAACTAACTTAATTTAGAGCTTTCCATGTCGAATCGCTTGAACCTCGTTTTATGAATTAATGCAAAATTTTGGTTTCTTCTTATTATTGTTGAGATTTATTCAATAATTGTTTTAATTGCTTAGTAATTAATTGATCACTAATTATCATCACTTATATGATTTCTAATCGAAATCCGAAAGGGGAGATTGTGAATATGCTATAGTTGAATAAACATAGGTTAAAATCGTGGACGAAAGTACCGCGATACTTGTGTAGTTTAATAGGTTATTTCTCTTAATCCTCCTTTGTGGTAAATCTTGTCATCGAAAGATAGAAGGGTTCTACATTGGGGTTGAGTGTTTATATTACCTTAATAGGAGTATAAAATGGCTTAGTTAACCTGCTATCTCAACATAGAAGAAGAACCTTAATTATTTGCATTAACGAGTAAAACGAGCGGATAGTCGAGGAGATTTGGAAGCCCTATTTCCACCATATCTAAAGTAAAGTAAAGTAATTTAGTTAGCGTCTATAATCATAGCTATAAACAAACCATCAAATTATCGGTCACCAAATAGATACTACAGAATAGAGGTTGATAATTGGACACTAATCCCTGAGGATGATAACTCGGTCTTCTAGACTATATTACTTGTCACGATACGTGCATTTGCGTTTAGCGTGTGTATAAATCGCATATCAAGTTTTTGGCGCCGTTGCCGGGGATTGGCGTAGTTCAATATCAGATTATCTATTCTAAATTTCTAATTTGGTTTTTATTTTTCTTTATTTTATTTTCTTTTATTTGTGGAACCGTGCGCTGTGATTTGTTTGTTGTTTGTGATTAATCTCAGGAACTTAGTTTATGCGAAGTAGGAGAGAAGCTGACATTCCTATCCCTCTGAATCTTGAGATTGAGAGATTGTGCAGACAGAACAGGAAAGAGAAAAGAGCAGTTGATTCCTTAGCAATGGGAGATCAGCGAAAGAATAATTTGGGGGATGATGAGTTACCACCGGTTTTAAGACAAGTCCCTGCAGAAAGGAGCTTGGGGGACTATGTGATGCCAACCATTACAGGGATACAAACTTGCATAAGGCTTCCAGCTGTTGAAGCCAACAATTTTGAAATCAAACCAGCCATATTGCACATGGTTCAAGTTCAGTTCATTTTGGGGGATTACCGTTTGAAGATCCTTACTTGTATCTAGCAAATTTTCTGGAGTTGTGTGCAACCTTCAAATATAATGGTGTTACTGATGATGCCATTCGGTTGAGACTCTTCTCATTCTCACTCAGGGATAGAGCAAAGTGCTGGTTGAACTCATTACCGGCGAACTCCATCACTACATGTCAAGACTTAGCCCAGAAGTTTCTTGCCAAGTTCTTTCCTCCAGCTAAGGCAGCAAAGCTCGGAGGTGAGTTGAATAATTTCTATCAGCTGGAGAGAGAGCCATTATATGATGCATGGGAAAGGTTCAAAGACTTACAGATAAAATGTCCACATCATGGGATCGAGAAGTGGATGCTAGTCCACATATTTTACAATAGGCTGTGTGGTACAACTCGTACCATCATTGATGTTGCAACAGGAGGTACATTCATAAAAAAGAGTGCCAATGAGGCACATGATTTTCTAGAGGATATGGCCACAAACAACCATCAGGGGGCAGATGAGAAAGTAGTGAACAATAGGAAGATGACTGGGATTCATGAGCTAGACGCTATCAATGCATTGACTGCGCAGGTAGCCACTTTGACAAAGCAGATACAGCAGGGTACCATGGCAGTTAAAGCTGTGCAGACACCAGTGAGTTGTGAGATCTGTGAGGGCCCCCACACTTTTGATAGATGCATAGCAGTGGACCCAAATAATGTGCCCATGGAGCAGGTCCAAGCAATGGAGAATTTTCAGAGGCCCTACAACAATGCATACTCCAATACTTATAATCAGGGGTGGGGAAATCACCCCAACTTTTCATGGAAAAATGATCAAGGGCAGCAATCTCAATTTCAGGGGCAGTATCAACAGCGCACTCCACAACAATCCTTGAATCCAACATTTTCTTCCTAGAAGTTCAGCCCACCAGCTCCCCAAGAGAAGTTAGACGAAATAAGAGAAATAAGAGCACACTGATGACATTGGCTAAACACCAGGCTCAATCCACTGAGTCACATACACAACTGATCAATTCCCAGGCCCAATATATGACAGAGACTAGGTCAACCATTAGTAACTTGGAGTCTTCAGTTTCATCTTTGGTGTCCTCACTTTCACAAATGACCAACTTCCAGACTCAATTCATGGCGGAAACCAGGTCATCCATTAGTCACTTGGATACTTAATTGGGGCATTTGGCAGAGAAAGTGACTGACAGACCTCAGGGGAATCTTCCCCCTAATAATGTGGTGAACCAAAGAGAACAGTGTCAGGCAATTAGCTTGAGGAGTGGGAAGCAGTTGGAACAGTCCATACCCCAGCCTGTGGTAGAACAGAGGGTTGATACAGAGAAGGAGGGGGTTACTGATGACCGCCCTATTGTAGAGAAGGCTCCACCAGCTCCAGTGAGGGAGTACACGGAGAAGATCCCCTATCCTCAGAGGCTTCAGAGGAAGACCCAAGATAAGCAGTTCTCAAAGTTTCTAGATGTCTTCAAGAAATTGCATATCAATATCCCCTTCATCGAGGCGTTGGAGCAAAAGCCTACCTATTTTAAATTTATGAAGGAGATCTTTGGGAAGAAGAGGAAGCTAGTGGAATATGAGACCATAGCACTAACTGAGGAGTGTAGTGCTATATTGCAGAAGAAGTTACCCCCAAAGTTGAAAGATCCGGGGAGTTTCACCCTACCTTGCACGATATGGAATGTGACTTGCAACAGGGCATTATGTGATCTAGGGGCTAGCATAAACTTATTTCCCCTATCCGTGTTCAAGAAGCTAGGTTTGGGAGTGAACACGCCAACTACAGTGAATCTGCAGCTAGCAGACAGATCAATGGTGCATCCCTTAGGCATCATTGAAGATGTGCTCGTCAAAGTGGGGAAGTTCTACTTCCTGACAGACTTCCTCATCCTTGACATGGAGGAAGACGATGAGATTCCCATTATCTTGGGAAGGTCATTCCTTGCCACTGGAAGGGCCTTGATAGATGTGGAAAAAGGCGAGCTGAAACTCAGAGTTGAGAATGAGGAGATGGTGTTCAAGGTGTTTAAACACACCGTCAAACCCCCAGTCATGAGCAAGTGCTTTGCAGTCAGCACTGTTAGCACATTAGTTGAGCCAGAACAGGCCCAAGCCAAGGTGAAGCGATCGCGTAGCGGTATGTAATTCTAACCCTCCTCTTGAGAAAAAGGAGAAAAAGAAAAATAGAAGGCGGAAAAGAAAGATGATTATAAAATGGGTAGACTGTGGGGTTAAATTACCACATGCTTCTTGATAAGGAACATGCGTCCGGCTAAAAGACGTTAAAGACAGTGCTACTTGGGAGGCAACCCAAGGTTTTTAAATTTATGCAATTTAGTTTTAGTTAGAACAGTCTCACGGGAGGTATTGTTTACACGTTGTGATGACAGGTACATGGCCAAAAATTGGAGGACGAAAAACGCGAGAGGGGAAGAAATCGGCTCGGCGCCACGACGCCCATCAGAGAACCATGGCGCCAAAAAACCAGAATGTTGCGGGAAGTTAGGCGCCACGGCGCTATGGCACCGAAAGTCCAGAGGGTCTCTGAAGTTTGGGCGCCACGGCGCCAAATCAGAGAGCCACGACGCCGGAAGTTCAGAGGGTCACAGATGTTTGGGCGCCATGGCGCCGATCTCAGGGACGTGGCGCCGCGACGAAAAAAATTAAATTAAAAGAGCCCTAATTTGATTCCCCTCTCCAAATCAAAACCCAAAACCCTTCCTCTCTCCAAAACCCACGAAATCAGCCTCCATTACTCAAAATCTTCCACAAACCAAACTCAATCACAACCAAATTACTTCAATTCCTTACACCCTTAACCATTTCAAACAACAACCCTCATTTCATTGCCTCAATCCATCACTAGGAACAAGAAAATTTTGAAAAACACCTTCCAAGGTAACTTTCATCATTTTTCTTAAAATTTTCAAAGCAATTAGGGAAGGTAATTCATAAATTTGGAGATGTGATTTATTGGTGGATATTGTGGGGGTGTGTTGAAGTTTGGTGTTGGAAATTTCGCGGTGAGATTGTACGTAGTGATGTAGGGTGTTGTACCTGTGATTTGAGTGAAGTTTGGGGGTTGAATTGTGTTGTATTTTGCTGATTGTGTTGTGTGTTGATTGGTGTAATTGAAAGTTGCTGGGTAATCTCACTAAAACAGAGGAAACGTTGCTGAAAACTTTCCAAAATGTCTGCCAGAAAAAGGAGAGCTTCCACATCCGTCTCCGTTCCACAATATGACACTACTAGGTTTGTTAGTTAAAAATCAGAAGACAGATATTAAAAACTTAGTACTAGACCCTTGATACCTGAGCGAGGAATGAAGTATCAAAGGGAGCCATTTGAGGATGGCGATGTCTATGAGCCTATTCGGGCAATGATAAAGGCAATTAGGTGGAAGAGATTTGTTAATCCGGAGAGAATAGTACCACAGAACACTGTAATGGTAAAAGAATTCTATGTTAACTTTCCGGAACGGGTAGATGGTAGATGTTTTGTGAGAGGACAGTATGTGTCTGTGACGGCTGAGGTGGTGAATGAGCTATTGAGAACAACTAATGTTGAAGAAAGAGGCGATGATCGAAGTTATTTCAGAACTTGGTCTAGATATGCCAGCAACATCGATTGAGATATCGTCACAAGCACATTATGCTACCCTGGGGATGAGTATGATATTGCACGAAATGGATCAAGAGGACTAAGCAGATTTCAGTTCAACAAAACAGCCAAGGGTTGGTTATATTTCGTCAGTGCCCTCCTGATTCCATCGACGCACTTCACCAGAGTGCCAGCGGATAGAATAAAGATGGTATATGAGATTATGGAAGGGAAGACGATTGATGTTGGGAAGGAGATATTGCAGAGCATTGGAGAAACCAGTAGGTTGGTCACTACAGGTGGATTGGGACATGGATCACTTATTTGAAGTTTATGTTCTAGACATGGAGTCTCAACCCTATCTACTGATACATATGAGAAGGGTCAACCTCCTGTGACATATGGGATAGTGCATACCTTCCCGAACCGATCCCTCCAAGCGGCGAAGAAGAGGCACTGGCAGCAGAGGCTGCTATGGATGAGGATGAGCCTGAGACAGAGGCTCAGCATGAGGCAGGTAGCAGCCGCAAATAGCCCCTGGAATTGGAACCTCCGATGACTATGATGGAGCAGTTGCTCATGAACCAGCGGAGGATGATGCAGAGTTTTGACACGATGATACAAGGTCAACAGGACCCGAGGCAAGGACATCAAGAAATAAGGCAGGATCAACAACAGTTGAACCAGAGATTTGATGAGATGAGTTCCTTATTCAAGGCATTATCCGCCGCCACCGCCACCATTTTAAACCAAGTCTGTAAGTTGTCCCGTCTTTCTTTTATTTTTGAGTCTTGCACACATTAGGGACAACGTGTGATTTAAGTTTGGGGGGGGGGGGGGGGGTTCTTAGTTTATTTTTTATGTTTTTGAGTCTTTATGTGTTATTTTCTATGTTTATTTGAGTCTAATTTTTTTTATGATCATGCATGCTGTAGTTACTTGAAACGCCTAGTGAAGTAAGGTTGAATAATGTAATGGAATTATAAGCAACCATCTGAACACTTAGGTTAGATATGCCAAAAATTCATGAAGTCAAACTATTTGGGGTATCTTGCTTGATTTATGCATTGTTAGTGATTAAACCTATGTGTCTGCATGCTTGCTATTTGAGGCGAAATAGTTAGGATATGCATGTTAGGGATATGACTCAGAAATTTCTTTGTTAGCCCTTTCTTACCATTCTTTGTCTATCCCTGACATTTAAATTGTATCCCTAGTCAGCCCCTTTGAGCCTAAAAATAATATCTTTATTTGACACCCTATAATTCCATACTTGTGCCATAAGTGAAGAAATTGATGTGTTTGGAATATAAAGTGTTGAAAAGACACAAAAAGAGAGTGAACAATTTTGATGCACCCCAATGAAAAGTAATCATAAATAGGCAAAAGCCTAAGTTTGGGGGTGCCTACTATTCATCATATACCTCATTCTCTCAAAATAAAAGAGGGAAAAGATAGGTGTGAGGTTAAAAAGAAAATCAAAATAAAAGGGAAGAATTGAAAGCAAAAGAGCTTATGGTATGTAAATTGAGCCTAAATGACGATTTTTACCTACCCCTGCCTAAGCCTACATTACAACCCTGAAAAGCCCTGAGGATCTCTAATATGTGCATCTATGATTAGTGGAGAATAGCAAGTGAACATGTCATATGATTGTGAAATTGACATGTATAGTTATGTATTCCTACTTCCATTGAACATGATTAAATGGAATTTGCGAAATATCTGACGTGATGTGTTTAGTATGCTGAAAATCCATGTTATATGTTCTTGCATATTAATTCTACTAACCTTCATATTTTTCTAAGTAACAATTGTGCAGCAAGGTGATCAATATCTTTGAGTCATTCTGTTTTCCTTTCTTCATGTCCTTATTCTTATCTTTTTTATCTTTACTCGAGGGCGAGCAAAGGTTAAGTTTGGGGGTGTTTGATCGGTGTATTTTATATACACATTTTGAGTCATTTTTTGTTAGTCTTTTGCTCCTTTCTGTATAAATTTGTGTCGTGTTAGGATAAATTTTCTTTCTTTTGAGTCACAGTGGTTTACAATGGCACATGGGCAGAAATAAGTGAAAAGAAGGCAGATACAAAGGTTCCAGAGCACAAAAGGTCAAGAAGTTGGCAACCCGGGCGTAATTCAGGGCGGCGCCGTGGCACCAACCAACCAGGACCAGCTGAGCCACGGCGCCCAAGACGCAGCCCCACTCGCAGAAGTTTCGGCGCCACTGCGCCGGTTGCAGGGCCGTGGCGCCGACGCGGGAAATCTGCCAGATCGGAATAGGATTGGGCCAAGGCCGAATATGAAAAGGTTTTAAACGTTTTGGGTGATATAAAAGGACCTTTTTAGGTCAGTTTTGGGGGTTCCACACCTTACCATTCATCACAACATTAGATCAAGATTGAAGACTGGTTTTTGAGTAATTTCTTGTTATTTACTTTATTTCTTTCTAGTATAAGTTGGATACTATTTTAGTTCTTGGCATGTCTATGGCTAAGAACTAACTTAATTTAGGGTTTTTCATGTCGAATCGCTTGAACCTCGTTTTATGAATTAATACATGATTTTGGTTTCTTCTTATTATTGTTGAAATTTATTCAATAATTGTTTTGATTGCTTGGTAATTAATTGATCATTGATTATCATCACTTATATGATTTCTAATCGAAATCTGAAAGGAGAGATTGTGAATATGCTATAGTTGAATAAACATAGGTTAAAATCGTGGACGAAAGTACCCCGATACTTGTGTAGTTTAATAGGTTATTGCTCTTAATCCTCCTTTGTGGTAAATCTTATCATCGAAAGATAGAAGGGTTCTACATTGGGGTTGAGTGTTTATATTACCTTAACAGGAGTATAAAACGGCTTAGTTAACCTGCTATCTCAACATAGAAGAAGAACCTTAATTATTTGCATTAACGAGTAAAGTGAGCGGATAGTCGAGGAGATTTGGAAGCCCTATTTCCACCATATCTGAAGTAAAGTAAAGTAATTTATTTAGCGTCTATAATCATAGCTATAAACAAACCATCAAATTATCGGTCACCAAATAGATACTACAGAATAGAGGTTGGTAATTGGACACTAATCCCTGAGAATGATAACTCGGTCTTCTAGACTATATTACTTGTCACGATACGTGCACTTGCGTTTAGCGTGTGTATAAATCGCATATCAATTATACGCAAACTCCACAAGAGGCAAATGATCCTCCCAGCTACCCCTGAAATCAATAAAGCAGGCCCGCAACATATCCTCAAGTGTCTGGATAGTACGCTCTTCCTGGCCGTCGGTCTGAGGGTGAAATGCAGTACTGAGACTCACCTGTGTCCCTAATCCCTTCTGGAAAGACCTTCAGAAGTTAGCCATAAACTGAGCTCATCTGTCTGATATAATAGATGTAGGAACCCCGTGCAGTCTCACAATTTCCCGGATATAAAGTCTAGCATAATCCTCAGCCGAATAAGTAGTCCTGACTGGAAGAAAATGGGTTGATTTCGTCATCCTGTCTACTATAACCCAGATGGAATCACACTTCCTCTTAGTACGAGGTAACCCTGTAACAAAATCCATGTTGATCGCCTCCCATTTCCATGTCGGAATCTCAATCGTCTGCAATATCCCACCAGGCTTCTGGTGCTCAACCTTAACCTGCTGACAATTCGGACACTGAGCAATGAACTCTACTATGTCCCTCTTCAGGCCATCCCACCAATACATACATCTGAGGTCACGATATATCTTAGTCGACCCCGGATGAATAGAGTAACGAGAGTTGTGTGCCTCCCCTAGAACCTGCTGACAAAGTCCTACAACCTCGGGTACACACAATCTACCCTCGTACCTTAGCACCCCATCAGGTGCTACCTCAAATGAACTCTTCTCCTCTCGAAGAGCCGCATCTCGATACCGTATCAGAACCGGATCCTCATACTGTCGCCTCTTTACCTCCTCAACGATGGAAGACTCAGCAACCTCTCGAACCCGAATCTCACTATCATCAGACCAATCAAACCCCAAGGCTTGCTAACTGATGGATCTCACGGACCATTCCCCTTCTATCTGGCTGCACATCTGACAAACTACCCATAGATCTACGACTAAGAGCATCTGCAACCACATTGGCCTTCCCTGGGTGGTATAAGATATCAACATCATAGTCCTTAAGTAACTCTAACCACCGTCTCTGCCGCAAATTCAACTCCCTCTGGCTGAAGATATACTGGAGGCTCTTGTGGTCTGTATAAATATTCACATGAACTCCATATAAGTAATGCCTCCAAATCTTCAAGGCATGTATCACTGCCGCTAACTCCAAATCGTGAGTAGGGTAGTTCTTCTCATGCTTCCTGAGTTGTCGAGATGCGTAAGCTATGACCTTACCGTGCTGCATCAACACACATCCTAGACCGACACCCAAAGCATCACAATAAACCACATACCCTTCCAACCCCTCGGGAAGAGTAAGAACTGGAGCCGTCGTCAATTTCTCCTTAAGTAATTGAAAGCCCTTCTCACAAGCATCCGTCCACTAGAACCTAGCCGCCTTCTGAGTCAGCCTAATCAAAGGTGCTGAGATCGAAGCGAACCTTTCCACGAATCTTCGGTAATAACCCGCAAGGCCCAAAAAGCTGCGCACCTCAATCGGTGTAGTAGGTCTAGGCCAAGTCTTCACCGCCTCAATCTTCGCCGTATCCACCTGAATACCATCGGCCCCAATAATGTGCCCCAAGAATTCCACTGAGGTTAACCAGAACTCACACTTAGAGAACTTGGCATACAACTGCCGTCTCTGGAGGACTCTAAGTGTCACGACCCGAACCCGGGCCCGTGACTGGTGCCTTACCCCGGGCACCCTAGTGATACAACATCAGAGAAAATCAGCAGAAATAAAAACATGAACATGAATTAAGAGACAAGATAAATAAACAGGCCAACCAAAACAGTTGCCTTCATCATATATACATAAATACCCGAACAGTTATCTTTTTTACAAACCACGCTTGCTGCAATTACTCTGAGACCTCTAAGATTTTTACAACAGCTATGACGGGACAGGGCCCCGCCATATCCATGAATGCATAAGAATCTACAGACACAGGGTAACATACCAAAAGATAAGCCTCCGAAGAAATGGGGCTTCCCGACACGCTGAACTGTGATCCTATGAGCGAGGATCCACAACCGATGTACTTCCACCTGCGGCATGAACGCAGCCCCCCGAAGGAGGTCGATAACAATACCAAGTATGTGGCATCAGTAAAGCGTAAATGAAATCATAATAGTCTATATAAAGCAGGAGACATGTATGATAACCAGATGAAATACGTGTCCCGGCCCATCCCGTGGGACTCGGTGAATAATCAGATGGAATACGTGTCCCTGCCCATCTCGTGGGACTCGGTGTATAATCAGATGAAATACGTGTCCCTGCCCATCTCGTGGGACTCGGTGTATAATCAGATGGAATACGTGTCCCTGCCCATCTCGTGGGACTCGGTGTATAATCAAATGGAATACGTGTCCCTGCCCATCTCGTGGGACTCGGTGTATAATCAAATGGAATACGTGTCCCTGCCCATCTCGTGGGACTCGGTGTAGAATCGTTCATAACAAATCAACCGGCCCTCCATCGAGAGACGCGGGGGTACAGAAATACAACAAAGGTTATCACAACAAACATAGGCAAGTTATACACAACTCAAAGTACTTTCATTTTATGCCAAAGTCCGGGTTTTAACCCTAAAGTACTACGTACGTTAAATTCCTTTTAAAGATCCATTTCTTTTACAAGGTCATCCGATACCCGTAGTATAAAAATAGAGTGACTAACATTGTTAAGTAAACCAAAATGCTTTCCTTTGTAAAATCAAGTAACAACCTTATTTTCCAAACGTTCAAGTTTGCCTAATTTGGATGCTCAAGTTTCTCATTTTAGAAAAGGTTTCGTAGTTCATAGTTTTAATCCTTTAAAACATAATTCTCCTTTAAACGTTTTGAGAAACATATGTCTTATATGTGAGTAGGTTATTCTTGTTTATAATCAATCTTATTAAGCAGCCATGATCTAGGAAAAGTAATATCATTTTGTCTCATCTTAGCTTCTATGCAGATGGAGGTTTCTACTGGTTTTAATACCATACTTCATTATTCAATATATTTTCCTTTATTAACGTGCGGTGGTTTGTCGATACTCATTCGATTTCAAATCGAGAAACATTATTCCTTTTAAAACCAAGTACTCATTACTCACGAATGAGGTTTCACACTTTTAACAAAATTCATATCAATACCATTAAGTCAAGTCTTACTCTTCTTTCAAAAAGGTCTTTTTGAAACAGTTCAAGTTCTTTATTACTACACATCAAATCCGTTATAAGTCAAATCAGTTACCCTTCGAAACCACAAAGCATTTTCTTACCTACATAAAGCTGTTATAACCAACTTCCCATAAAGCCGTTATAACACTTTATGTTTCAAACCAATCAAATACATTAAACACATGTACGTCTACCGTACTACATAGTTATACACATATCATGCTAGAACAGATAGGAAGAGGTTCACATACCTCGCGACGATTATCGACTAATAGCAAAATGCTCCAAGTACCTCAAACCGTCGGCTACTCCTTAAGCCAAGTAGATCACGCCATACGTAGTACTTCAACCTATAGAGGCCACAAGGCGCCTATTAACATCCTAGATCTCAATGTAGAATATTCTACAGAAAATTCGGCACCTCCCCCCCCGCAACAGCGTAAATCTCCTCCTCTATCGAGGCCGGCTACCAAGCCAACCAGGGGGGGTTTACACGTCTAACCGGACGTGTACAACTCTACTACACAGTAATGCTACACAAGTCTACTGTAATACAGTCCTATGTAATTACAGTTTAGTTCTCTTATTTAAATTCAGGCTTAAGTCGCAAGACATTGCCGTAAGTATTATTCAGGCTTAAGTCAAAAGACATTGCCGCACAACTATGTTCAATTCTATATATAGTATACTTCAACTATATATTCCAACAACATGTAATTTCCAATTACAATAGAAGGTCAAGAGTGTTTACCTCGATAAGCCCAAAATTATCCGAGTTTAAATGTCGATCCTGAGCAAGGTTTAGCTCCTACTCCGTGCGCTCCGACCCGCTCCAACCAACCCTTAGAAGTTCTAACCAACTTCTACTTAGCACTTCAACCGACTATGAAGGTTTCCTTAGGGTTTCGTTTAGTGGCTAAAGGAAAGTATAATAGTATTTTCCGGGCTTATCGTATAGAGGGTACTTTGGAAATACTACAAGGTATTTGGGCTAAAGTATTTTGGGCATTATAACAATACTTGGAGAGTATTTCTATACCACAAAAGGGGTATTATACGAGAACCATACAAGGCAGTGGGTACCCCTTAGCACCCACAGGAAGGGGTGGGCACCTCTCGGCCTGAGGCCCAACTAAGGGGGAGGGGGAAGGCTAGGACGAGAAGCTCACAAAGGGGGGGAGAGGAGGATTTCAAGACTTAGAAAAATTTAGGATGAAGAAGTCTTCCACAAGGGAGGGGTATTTATAGGTCAAGAAATGGCCAACCAATGGCCAAGATCTATCCAAGTGTAAGGCAAGTGTAAGGTCAAGATGAAGCCATGTGTTTGTGGGTCCCACTTGCTCATCAACTACACAAAATATCCTACCTAACCCTTGACCACAATTTTTGCACAAAAAACGTGCCAACTATTCCCCTTTGGTCGTCCACTTCCTTCCAATGTGAGGGTGACACATGTCACCCTCCCGTTGGTCCAAAATGTTTCGTCTCTCGGAAAAATCCGCAAAAATTATAAATGACATAGCCGGAATTTTCCCTACGTAAGCTGTGAAAACGTTTCGTCGGAAAACGACTCTTTTCGGCACTTGTGCCTAAATTCGAACCTATGCCTACTTTAAGGCTCAAATTGTATACGTACGTCCTCACGTACATACACTGGAAATACGGGGTATAACATTCTCCCCTCCTTAGAAACATTCGTCCCGAATGTTCCTTCTCAAGACGGATAACGATAAAGTTCTTCTAACAAGTTGCCAACGCCACAACTGGCCACGAAATAACACATGCGCGCAAATACTTACATCCAAGTCCACGAGGAAACACCTCTAACATCACAAACTTTTGTCACTTTGCCGCGAGGTTCTAGTGTCACTCCGGCGACCCAACAAATGGTACCGGACTGCATGCGATCCCTGAGGTCTAAAATATACATCCTTCGCACCTTCTCCCTTCACAAGAAATGATCATATCTATGCTCGCAATACATGCTCGCCTCTACCCTTACTCGTCGTACTCTTCTCGAACACTTGAACTCTTCTAGTATACGTACCACACTTCAGTCATCGCTTCAGTTTTCAAAACCTTGGAGTCACCACCTCCAACTTGGTTATCTTACTAGCCTCAATCTTCCTTAAGGCCATTCCCGGCCTTCACGATCTGCTTCTGGTCGAACACACCCACGAACTCATACGATGGTCAACTAAACTTGGGCCTAGCACCCTCGTGACCCTACCATCTGGCGGGACCACCGAGAGCTGACCCCACCTCGAAACAGGCCGCGGGTTGGCCCGCAACATGGCCCCAACCCGACCCACTTAACGCATCACGCTCTAGTTTCCCGATCCGGAACAATCTTACCTATACAAGTCATGAAAGCCACCACTTCCATTTTACACTACCCAAGGAATTATCCTGAACACATTTATACTCAAACAAAGTATTTCAATTAATACTAAATGTAATATATTTTATTCAAGATGACCTTACCTCTAAGGTCTCAACACGAAATATTCTAAGGTTCACACTTTCCATGCCCCCATACATATCCTTTCAACTAACCATGCTTTCTAACTCATAACCAACATAACGCTATCCGAACGTAGCACACAATAAGAAGGTCATTATATCATGCATACAAATCTCTGAGGTTAAGGATATACAGAATCTACCGCTCCACTCTAATCATAAGCACGCCTGCGCAGGCATTGTAGAAAGCGATGAACACGCCATCGACCGGTAGGTGAGTCATTCTGTTTGCATCCTTCCTACTAGGGCGGTTTCTCGTCATATGGCCACGACGGCGCAGAAAAACAAGCACCCGATAAAAGCGACATTCCCGGGATGGCGTGCGCCACATCGTGCTGCACCGAGAAAACTCAACCCAACCGGCTAGAACCCGTATATCGTGAACCGAAGCCACGGAGCTCGACCGGCTCGAATACCAACGTCCCGACGATCGCGGGGACCACTGCATCGGTGGAGGTGCATAACTAGATCGCCGAGGCGGTCCGCCTCGAAAGTTACCAAAGGACCCTGCTGTTCTGGCCCTCTTCTGCTGATCTCGGTCATTCCGTCGACCTCTCCGTGCCTCACATCCTAGTGCATGAGCTTGCATGCGGGCAATGTCCATGCCCGGCTGAAGAGCTACACCGTACAAGCCTCGCGAGTAATCATCCAGCCGGTGATGTAGCGGTGTACTCATCCTCCATATCGGCTACCACGGCGAGAACATACCGAGCTAATGAGTCGAACTCACATTGTACTCTCTAACCGCCCGCCTGCCTGCCTCAACGTCAAAAATCTGTCGGCCCGAGCCCTCCTCATCTGTGGGGGCAAGAAATGTGCAAGAAAAGCCCTTGAGAACTCGTCCCATATGGCTGGAAGTGCATGCTCTTCCCGGGACAACTCCCACGAATCAAACCAGTCAACTGCAGTATCACGCAGCTGATGCGAACCCAATACCACCGACTCTGCCTCTGAGACTCTGATCACTCTCATGATCCGTCAGCTGTCGGATAAACTCACGAGGTCATCCTCGGCTCGATCCATAGAACACCGGGCTCTGACTCGTAAAGTCCGTAGCCTCAAAGCTGCGCTCGGGGTGAACTACGGGTGCTCTTGGGCCGGAATCACTGCGTCCAGCTATCCTCATATCTCGACCACGGCGATGGCGAATCGCCATCTCCTTGTACCCATCTCATCTGCTCCAGCCGTGGGGACCGGAGGCTCAGTGCGTAGTCTCGGCAGCCGACCATCGCGCTCTAAACTTCTTTGGTGTTGGCGGCGTCGCGAAACTTCGCCGTCGAAGCATTGTCTTAGGCACCGACCGCTGCGCTCGCACTCTCAGTATCTCACTAAGCTCCTCGATCGCCTTGCCCATCGGGCACAGGTTGCCTTACGCGGAGGCATAACTGGTAAAGGAAAGGAATACGTCAGAGGGGTCCAACTTATCACACAGCTCTAGGGCACGATCTCAGAATGAGAAGAATGGAAACCAATCCTAAATGTCCTATAGCCTCCTGATTATAGATGTGGTGCACAACACACCGATAATCAAGACTCTACTAGACACGGTCTGTAGACACTTTCCGAGGACTAACTGCTCTGATACCACTTTTGTCACGACCCGAACCCGGGCCCGTGACTGGTGCCTTACCCCGGGCACCCTAGTGATACAACATCAGAGAAAATCAGCGGAAATAAAAACATGAACATGAATTAAGAGACAAGATAAATAAACAGGCCAACCAAAACAGTTGCCTTCATCATATATACATAAATACCCGAACAGTTATCTTTTTACAAACCACACTTGTGCGATTACTCTGCACCTCTAAGATTTTACAATGGCTATGACGGGACGGGGCCCCATACCACAGAATGTATAAGAATCTCTGCACTGTGGTAACATACCAAAAGATAAGCCTCCGAAGAACGGCGGCTTCCCGACACGCTGAACTGTGCTCCTCTGAGCGAGGATCCACAACCGAGGGACTTTCACCTGCGGCATGACGCGGCCCGAGGAGGTCAGACAATTACCAAGTATGTGAAATCAGAAAAGCGTAAATGAAATCATAATAGTCTATATAAAACAGGAGACATGTATGATAACCAGATGAAATACGTGTCCCGCCCATCCCGTGGGACTCGGTGAATAATCAGATGGAATACGTGTCCCTGCCCATCTCGTGGGACTCGGTGTATAATCAGATGAAATACGTGTCCCTGCCCATCTCGTGGGACTCGGTGTATAATCAGATGGAATACGTGTCCCTGCCCATCTCGTGGGACTCGGTGTATAATCAGATGGAATACGT
This sequence comes from Przewalskia tangutica, assembly GCA_029844215.1. Taxonomy (NCBI): domain Eukaryota; kingdom Viridiplantae; phylum Streptophyta; class Magnoliopsida; order Solanales; family Solanaceae; genus Przewalskia; species Przewalskia tangutica. The sequence goes on along the minus strand of CM056724.1, from coordinate 96,219,050 downwards.
GTCCCTGCCCATCTCGTGGGACTCGGTGTATAATCAAATGGAATACGTGTCCCTGCCCATCTCGTGGGACTCGGTGTAGAATCGTTCATAACAAATCAACCGGCCCTCCATCGAGAGACGCGGGGGTACAGAAATACAACAAAGGCTATCACAACAAACATAGGCAAGTTATACACAACTCAAAGTACTTTCATTTTATGCCAAAGTCCGGGTTTTAACCCTAAAGTACTACGTACGTTAAATTCCTTTTAAAGATCCATTTCTTTTACAAGGTCATCCGATACCCGTAGTATAAAAATAGAGTGACTAACATTGTTAAGTAAACCAAAATGCTTTCCTTTGTAAAATCAAGTAACAACCTTATTTTCCAAACGTTCAAGTTTGCCTAATTTCAGATGCTCAAGTTTCTCATTTTAGAAAAGGTTTCGTAGTTCATAGTTTTAATCCTTTAAAACATAATTCTCCTTTAAACGTTTTGAGAAACATATGTCTTATATGTGAGTAGGTTATTCTTGTTTATAATCAATCTTATTAAGCAGCCATGATCTAGGAAAAGTAATATCATTTTGTCTCATCTTAGCTTCTATGCAGATGGAGGTTTCTACTGGTTTTAATACCATACTTCATTATTCAATATATTTTCCTTTATTAACGCTGCAGTGGTTTGTCGATACTCATTCTGATTTCCGAAATCAGTAAAACATTATTCCTTTTAAAACCAAGTACTCATTACTCACGAATGAGGTTTCACACTTTTAACAAAATTCATATCAATACCATTAAGTCAAGTCTTACTCTTCTTTCAAAAAGGTCTTTTTGAAACACTTCAAGTTCTTTATTACTACACATCAAATCCGTTATAAGTCAAATCAGTTACCCTTTGAAACCACAAAGCATTTTCTTACCTACATAAAGCTGTTATAACCAACTTCTCATAAAGCCGTTATAACACTTTATGTTTCAAACCAATCAAATACATTAAACACATGTACGTCTACCGTACTACATAGTTATACACATATCATGCTAGAACAGATAGGAAGAGGTTCACATACCTCGCGACGATTATCGACTAATAGCAAAATGCTCCAAGTACCTCAAACCGTCGGCTACTCCTTAAGCCAAGTAGATCACGCCATACGTAGTACTTGACCTATAGAGGCCACAGGTGCCTATTAACATTCTAGATCTCAATGTAGAATATTCTACGAAAATTCGTGGCACCTCCCCACATGACAGCGTAAATCTCCTCCTCTATCGAGGCTGCAAGCCAACCGGGGTTAACACGTCTAACCGGACGTGTACAACTCTACTACACAGTAATGCTACACAAGTCTACTATAATACAGTCCTATGTAATTACAGTTCAGTTCTCTTATTTAAATTCAGGCTTAAGTCGCAAGACATTGCCGTAAGTATTATTCAGGCTTAAGTCAAAAGACATTGCCGCACAACTATGTTCAATTCTATATATAGTATACTTCAACTATATATTCCAACAACATGTAATTTCCAATTACAATAGAAGGTCAAGAGTGTTTACCTCGATAAGCCCAAAATTATCCGAGTTTAAATGTCGATCCTGAGCAAGGTTTAGCTCTACTCGCTGCGCTCAGGCCAACCAACCCTTAGAAGTTCTAACCAACTTCTACTTAGCACTTCAACCGACTATGAAGGTTTCCTTAGGGTTTCGTTTAGTGGCTAAAGGAAAGTATAATAGTATTTTCCGGGCTTATCGTATAGAGGGTACTTTGGAAATACTACAAGGTATTTGGGCTAAAGTATTTTGGGCATTATAACAATACTTGGAGAGTATTTCTATACCACAAAAGGGGTATTATACGAGAACCATACAAGGCAAGGGGGGGTACCCCTCGGCGTAGCACCCCTAGGAAGGGGGGGTGGGCACCCTCTCGGCCACAAGGCCCAACTAAGGGGGAGGGGGAAGGCTAGGACGAGAAGCTCACAAAGGGCAGAGGAGGATTTCAAGACTTAGAAAAATTTAGGATGAAGAAGTCTTCCACAAGGGAGGGGTATTTATAGGTCAAGAAATGGCCAACCAATGGCCAAGATCTATCCAAGTGTAAGGCAAGTGTAAGGTCAAGATGAAGCCATGTGTTTGTGGGTCCCACTTGCTCATCAACTACACAAAATATCCTACCTAACCCTTGACCACAATTTTTGCACAAAAAACGTGCCAACTATTCCCCTTTGGCCGTCCACTTCCTTCCAATGTGAGGGTGACACATGTCACCCTCCCGTTGGTCCAAAATGTTTCGTCTCTCGGAAAAATCCGCAAAAATTATAAATGACACAGCCGGAATTTTCCCTACGTAAGTTGTGGAAACGTTTCGTCGGAAAACGACTCTTTTCGGCACTTGTGCCTAAATTCGAACCTATGCCTACTTTAAGGCTCAAATTGTATACGTACGTCCTCACGTACATACCCTGGAAATACGGGGTATAACACTAAGTACTGTTCTCAAATGACCCGCATGCTCCTGTTCTGTGCGAGAATAAACCAGGATGTCATCAATGAATACTATAACAAATGTATCCAGAAATGGTTTGAACACCCGATTCATCAAATCCATAAATATCGCTGGAGCATTGGTCAATCTGAAAGATATCACCCTGAACTCATAATGCCCGTACCGGGTCCTGAATGCAGTTTTCGGGACATTTGCCTCCCTAACTCGCACTTGATGATAATCGGATCGCAGGTCTATCTTGGAAAAACACTTCGCACCCTGCAGCTGATCAAACAAATCATCAATCCTGGGGAGGGGGTATCTATTTTTGATGGTTACCTTGTTCAGTTGCTTGTAAACAACACACATACGCAGCGTCCCATCCTTCTTCTTTACAAATAATACCGGCGCTCCCTAAGGTGAAGTACTAGGCCTAATAAAGTCTTTCTCCAGCAAATCTTTCAGCTGGTCCTTCAACTCAGCAGGTGTTATTCTGTATGGCGGAATAGATATAGGCCGAGTATCTGGCAGAACATCAATACAATACTCTATCTCCCTTTCTGGAGGAATACTGGGAGATCGTCTGGGAATACATCCGGAAATTCTCTAACAACCGGAACTGACTGAAGAACTGGCACCTCAGTCTCTGTATCGAATACCCGAATAAGATGGTAGATATACCCCTTCTGAACCATCTTCCTAGTCTTGAGGTAAGAAATAAACCTACCAATCGGCGATGCAGTATTCCCTTTCCACTCAATAACCGGCTCACCGGGAAACTGGAATCGAATCAATCTCTCTCTACAGTCAAAATTGGCGTAGCAAGAAGCCAACCAATCCATACCCATAATAATATCAAAATCCGTCATATCCAACTCTATAAAGTCTGCTAGGGTCTGACGACTGCATATAATCACCGGGCAATCCTTATATACCCGCTCGACTACCACCGAATCACCTACTGGCGTAGCTACCTCAAAAGGTTCTATGGACTCAGGCTCTATCCCTTTTCTACCAGCAATAAGAGGAGATATATAGGACAAAGTAGAACCCGGATCTATCAAAGCATAAACGTCACAACATGAAATCAATAATGTACATGTGACAACATCCGGCGAAGCCTCCTGGTCCTATCGGCTGGCTAAGTCATAGATGCGGTTCGGAGGACCGCTAGAACTAGGACCCTTCCACGACCTCTGCCGCGACCTGCTGGCCTGTGAACACCCTGCCCTCCGGGGCTCATAACCACAGAAGATGAAGATTCGGCAACTGACCCTGTAGGCTGTGCCATACTACCCGTGCTGCCTCTGGTCGGATAGTCCCTCGCCAAATGGCCCTGACGGCCGCAAGTATAACAGGCTCTCATAGTAGCACGACACTCCCAATAATGGGATCTACCATATCGAACACACCGAGGTAGGGTGGCCTCATCTGGCTAACACCCCTGCTCCCCTGGAAACCTGAAGCCCTGACATACTCCTGAATACCCCGAGCGATCAAATTTCCTGCCCGTAGACTACGAAGGTGCCTCCTATGCTGGCTGGACCGAAGACCTAGCAGACTGTTGAGGTTGTCTGCCTCGACTATCACCATGATACCCATCCCACCTGGCCTTCTTAGGTTGGCCTTGGTCTGGCTGATCCTCTCTCTCTTCATTCCCCGAGTGTATTCTCGCATCTCCGAAATATCCATACACTGAAGAGCCACTCCGACATCGATAGCAGTGTAGCAGTCTAGCCCCATCACATAGCGATGAACTCTATCTATTATGTTAGCCACTATAGTGAGCGCATACCTAGCCAATGAGTCAAACTCTAGGTTATACTCTCTGATGGTCCTTCCACCATGTCTCAATGTAAGGAACCTATCAACCCGGGCCCTCCTCATCTCTAGAGGCAAGAAGCAATCTAGGGAGGCCTCCGTGAACCTGCCCCAAACGACTGGAGGAGCATCAACACCCCTGGACAGTTCCCACGACTCAAACCAGTTCACCGCAACATCGCGTAGCCGGTAAGAAGCTAGTACCACCGACTCGGTCTCTGAGGCCTTAAGTACCTACATAGTCTATTGTATATGCCGAATGAACTCCTGAGGATCATCCTCAGGTCTCGACCCATAGAACTCGGGAGGATTGCAACCCAAAAAATCCCGAATTCTCAAATTGTCGGCTCTAGGGTTAGCTACCGGCTCCTGTCGGTGCTGCCCTGCCACTATGCTGGTCAGTAACCTGATTTGCTCTCCATAGTCTCTATACTCTGCCTCTGGAGGCTCTGGTGTCTGAGTCTCTGAAACTGCAATGCTCAACTCCTGCCGTGGCGGCGGCAGAACGAACTAGCCGACCCGCGCCACCTCTCGCATGCATCGGGATTGTACCCTAGTAACCCTCTGTGTCCCACTAGCAGCTCCTACTGCTGCCTTGCCCTTCTGGGCCGCTGTTGCCTTGCGTGGAGGCATAACTGATACACAAGAGTATATTAGAGAAAGATCAACCTAATAACACTGCTCTACTGCACGATCTTAGAATAAGAAGAATGGAAACCAATCCTAAATATCCTGTAGCCTCCTGATTATAGGTGTGGTGCACAACACGCCGATAAGAAAGACTCTACTAGACACAGTCTGTAGACACTTTTCAAGGACTAACTGCTCTGATACCACTTTTGACACGACCCGACCCCGGGCCCGCGACTGGTGCCCTACCTGGGCACCCTTACAGGTATACTGTTACACTCCGAAATTCCAGGACATGTATAAAAGAATAGACGTGAGAACACAAGACTTGAAAATTTGAACGAAAGAAAGAATTGTTAATTCTAAGGGAAAATCTTCCGAACCTCGGGAAGGAAAATTGTTTGTCAGTAAGAATTGGGTTCTCAGAATTGTTATTTGAGACTGATGGAATTTATCGGCACTATGGAATTTTATTTTCGGATTTGGACACGTAGGGCCCACCCGAGAAATCTTACGTTTTGTGGGGCCCACAAGGTTTCCGATATTTTGACCAATTATGAAAATTTCGGGAAACGAAATTTTATGGACAAATGGGAGGGCGACACGTGTCACCCCCCTACATAGGCTTGTTCGAAAATTGTGACCAAGGTTAAGTGGTCAAGTGACCAAGGTTAGTAGTCAAGTGGATGATCAAGTCTTGACAAGCCAAGCTTGATATAATTGACTAAGTCAAATAAGGCCACTTGACTAGATATTTAGATTTCTTCATCCAAGCCACACAAATGTTTTAATCTTGACCCTCCATTGTTTTATATATGCACTCTAGTAAGCAAGACAAGTCTCCATACTTAGAGAAAATTTGAGAAACTTGAGAGAGGGAGATAGAAGCTCTCGGCTAAGGGAGAAAAGGAAAAGAAAAAAATTTCATTTGTGGTTCATAATTCACGATACTTTAACCCAAGGTTCCTAGAGGTATTGTAAGGATATCTCAATAGAAAGATTCCGGAAAAACGACGTTTTCACGTTAGTCGCAAGATGAAAACCTAAGTTGTTTTCATAGTTTTGATTGGAAAGTGAAGGGAAGTTGTTTGTGAACTTCTAAGGGCTTCAAATAGCGGATTGGAGCGTGAAGGAAAGGAGCTAAAATTTCTAAGGAGCGACTTTAAATCTTGGAGTTATATAAGGGCTTATCAAGGTAACAATCTTGTCGTTTTAATGATTGAAGATTACTTATTGTTGCAGTTATGGATATAAACAAGAATGAGATATGTATAATGAAGATTGATAAGTGTTATGGATATTGGAACCACTAATCCGAAACTAGCATGTTTAGCCCTTGAAATTGTAATTCAATTTGGTTATTAGTTTAGTCGTCGCATGTTATATAAAGAAGGAATTATAGTTATTAAAGTTGTTTACGACTATATAACATGTTAGACTTAACAACTTGGGTTGAAAAGGAATTAAGGAGAAGGACTTAGGATTTGTGTTGTGGTGGTCGAATGCCCTTATAAATGTTGGACTGTTTTATATGAATTGTGGGGCAGAATTTTATACGTATTGTAAGGCGTGCAATCCCCTTTGATTTGGTTGATTTGTTGAGCCTTAAATGTGGCATATTGGTTATTGATTTCGGGCCTTGAAAAAGGTGGAAAAGTATGTAGAAATAAAGGAAGTGCTGCCTAATTTTCCGTAGAATAAGAGAATGTATACTTAGTATCATTCTACGTTAGAAACTAGAAGTTGATAGTCGTGTTGTGATCATTATAGGTTGACAATTCTACGTGCGGCGTATTCGACTTAGCGTGTGGATTAAGCCAAAAAGGCATGTGAACCATCTCCTCTTCTTCTAGCATGATTCCTTATGGTAAAGTAAGTAAATCTTACTCCTTAAATGATCTACTCCTTGATTGTACTTGGATTTCCTAGTATAGAAGTTGTTCTATATACTTCCTTGATGGTACTTTGGATGTTTAAATTAGAAGTTGTTATAATCCATTCCCTTGATAATATTTGGATTTTCAAAAGTGAAAGTTGTTTTACTTGAAGTATTTAGAATCTTAAAAAGGAAGTGGTTTCCTAATCTCTTGGATAGTGCCTTAGTTCCAAAACCTAAAGGTTGTTATAATGGCTTTATGGGAAGTTTGTTATAACGGCTTTAGGGGAGTCAAAGGAGTGATTTACTTAATTGATTTAAAAGAGGAGAAATGACATGATTTACAGAGAAGTAACTTGTTTTAAAGGTGTGAGTTACTTGGAATTTAAAAGTATAAGCTACTTGATTTCTAAAGTTAAGAGACTTGATTTCTAAAGTTAAGAAACTTGATTTGAAAGTATATGATACTTGGTTTTAAAAGTATAAGTCTCTTGGTTATAAAAAGAATAAATTTGTCTAATACATAAAGAATTATAACGGCTTTATGGGAAGTTAGTTATAATGGCTTTATGAAAGGTTAAGAGAGTGGTCTATTTGATTGATAGACATGAGTTGCCTAGGTTGTGAAATTAGAAGTTACTTGGTTTCAAAGCCTTGAAATGAATTTCTAAAGGTGTAGTAACTTAATTTGAAAAATAGACATGCCTTGATACTACGGGTGTTAGTATCTTGGGGTTTTATATAAAAAGGAGTCTTTTGAAAAGAATGGACGTACGTAGTACTTTGGCTTGTTTAAATGAGAATTTTTCTATGTGTGCCTTGATAGTACTTTGACTTGCTTAAAGGGGAATTATTCTATTTGTGCCTTGATAGTACTTTGGCTTGTTTAAATGAGAATTATTCTATTTTGTGCCTTGATAGTACTTTGGCTTGCTTAAATGAGAATTATTCCATTTTGTGCCTTGATAGTACTTTGGCTTGCTTAAATGAGAATTTCTCTTGGTTTGTGTAAAAAGGAAGGCATGGTAATTGTCTTGGTTTGTGTAAAAAGGAAAGGCATGGTATTGTCTTGGCTTGTGTAAAAAGGAAAGGCATGGTATTGTCTTGGCTTGTGTAAAAAGGAAAGGCATGGTATTTTCTTGGTTTGTGTAAAAAGGAAAGGCATGGTATTGTCTTGGTTTGCTAAAATGATGGTTTATTCATTTTATAAATAAAGGTCAAGAATGGTTTGCTTGCATATGGGTTGCTCATATAGACATTCGTGCAAGTGTCGTATTTCCACATATTCGCGTCCCTCCATAAAGGGTCGGCAACTTGGTTAAAGAGATATCATGGAGTAGCTCCCCATGGTGTGAGTGGTACACACTCACGGTGGGTCGAATAGACTCAGGCGGGTTAAATTCTCGGGATATATAAGTCATGGATTAGCTATCCGTGATGCGAGTATCGTGTACCGATGACTCATTGCGGGTCCACGTGACCTATGCGGGTGAAATAGTCCCTTACGGGTGAAATAGTCATATGATAGGTTGCATTATAATACAGATGGTGGTTGACCCTGGCACTGGCACGACCTTCATGTTTTGAAACGGTAGTGGTTTCATTAATGAAAGGGTGCAGTGTGGTTATGACTTAAAGTGGAACAGTTAATCTCATTGTTAAAGACATAACTTAAAAGGTAAAAAGGATTGCATTACTCTCATATTTGCAAGGTTCAGTGTGCTGTTGTTTTGAGTTATCATACTTGCTTCCTGTTATATGTGGACTGTGTGATCTCCTTTACAGTAGTTACCGTTTCATATACTTGGTACATTCTTCGTACTGACCCCTTTCTCCGGGGGGCTACGTTCATGCCACAGGTTTAGGTACACAGTTCGGTGATCTGCAAGTTTAGGACCCTTGCTCAGAGTTTTGGATAGTTCCATTTGTTCGGGAGCTTATCATTTTGGTATAAATCGTTCAGTACAGGCTTTTGTACAGTTATGGGTACGGCGGGGCCTTGTCCCGTCATAGTTCAGTAAAACTCTTAGAGTTCTGTATTCATATGTGGGATTGGACTCGTATCCAGTGTAGTGCCTTTTGATTATGTATATTATATGGCAGCCTTGTCGGCTTTGCCTTTGCATATTCGTTGGTTTTAAAAAGAAAAAAGAAACAAATGAGGTGTTATTTAGTTCCGCGGTTTAATTATGTCATATAGGTAGGAGGGTGCCTAGGTAGGGCATCAGTCACGGGTCCGGGGTTCGGGTCGTGACATATACATCAGAGATAACCAGCGGAATATACATAAAACCCATAGTCATGAAACAATATGAAATAAGAAACAGGCTAACAGATAAGGCCGCCTTTCTGCATGTATACAAAAACACGAACTACATCTTTTACAAGTCTCACCCACAAAACATGGCTACAGACCTCTAAGAGTTTTCACACAACGACTACGACAGGACAGGGCCCCGCCATACCCCTGAATGAACATGAATCTACAACAACAGGGATCCGTACCAAAAGATAAGCTTCCGGAGTAATGGAGCTTCCCAAAATCTGAACAGTGATCCTAAGAGCGAGGATCAGCAAACTGTGTATCTCTACCTGCGGTATGAATGCAGCCCCCGAGGAAGGGGGTCAGTACAAAATATGTACCAAGTACGTGAAACTGAAAGTACTGTAATGAAATCATAACAGTCTAAATATAAAGCTGGAGACATGTATGATAACCAAAATAACAGTACTACCGTGCCTTGTCAACGTAAAAGTAATGAAAGTCAATTTTTTTACCTTTTAAAGACCACTTCAACACATATAAATAGTCACCCAAGGTCAGGGACACAAGCCCTCATAATTATTGCGCAATTTAAACAAGGGTCTTAAGCCCGCAATTCAAAGAGTGCCCGTGGAATCCTTCACATCGCTGGCAAAGAATGTAATATATATATATATATATATATATATATATATATATCATGCCCGTGGAATCCTGCATCTCGGGTACATGACTTCATGGAGAGCTAGTCCATGGAATAATAATAATATACAACATGCCCGTGGAATCCTGCATCTCGGGTACATGTCTTCATGGAGAGCTAGTCCATGGAATAATAATATCATTCGGGAATTAAACCCGCATCATGGCCGCATGCCCCCAGAATCCTTCATCGGTGTAAGCATGTCCATGAAGCAATATAGTGGAAGCATACCCGTGGAATCCTTCATCACTGTCGGTATGTCCAAGTAAATTATACAACAAGATGGTCGGCCCTCAAATTGAGAGACGCGGTAGCATAGGAATACAACACTTGCACAACAAAGGCTATCACAAACTAGCATAGGCAAGTTAACATACTCTTAGACTTTCATTAACATGTAAAAATGAATTATCATATTTATAAACTCAAGGCACTTTCATTTTATGTAAAATCCAGGGATTTAACCCAAAGTACTACGTACTCCTATTCTTTGGAAATGACTCTTTTCACAAAATAAGGATAAGATACTAACACCCGTAGTATCAAGGCATGTCTACTTTTCAAATCAAGTTACTACACTTTTAGATATTTAATTCAAGGCTTTAAACCAAGAAACTTCTACTTTTAAAACTTAGGCAACTTATACCTTTAAATCAAGTCGCTCTTCTCTAAAACAATTCATTTATACTCTTTTAAATCAATTGAGTAAACCACTCTTTTAACTCCCCATAAAGTCGTTATAACTAACTTCCCATAAAGCCATTATAACACTTTATGTCTTTAGAAACTACGGCATTCACATACTTCAAATCAAGTGAGTACACTTTCCAATTTAACCAAACTTGCACATTTTAAATCAATTCAAGGGTATCCAAATGAAGCTGAATTCATTTAAGACTTGTACGTCTACCGTACTATATATTTATAAAACTTCATGCTCAAGAGATAGGGAAAGTTCCACATACCTCTTCGGCTTAATCCATTCGCTAAGTTGAATATGCCGCCCGTTGAATGTCAACCTATAATGACCATAATACGGCTATCAACTTCTAGCTTTTCAAGGTAGAATAATTCTAAGTGTAAGGTCTCTTATTCTGTGGAAAATTGGGCAGCACTTCCCCTGTTTCTACGTACTTTTCCACCTTTTTCAAGGCCCGAAATCAATAACCAACATGCCACATTTAAGGCGCAACAATTACGCAATTCAAAGGGGATTACACGCCTAATAAGACGTGTAAAATTCTGCCCCACAATTCAATTATAAGTCCAACATCCTTTAGGCCATTCTCGGCTACAATATGTGACAACATATAGCCTTTTTCAATTCCTTCTTAATCCAAGTTGTTATTCTAACATGTTATATCAATTATAACAACTATATTCCCTTTCTTATATAACATGTAACGATTATATCTAACAACAAAATTGTTTAACAACTTTAATGGCTAGCATGCCAATTTTCGGTTTTAACATCTCAATAAGGTACAAATCTTTTCAATCTTCATTCCATATATCACATACTCATTTATATACTACTATAACATGTAATCTCCAATTACATTAGAAGGACAAATATCATTACCTCAATAAGCCCAAATTATTCCAAGATCTAAAAGTCGATCATTAGCAACTTTAGCTCCTATTCCTTACGTTCCAATCCACTCCAAGCAACCCTTAGAAGTTCCTAAACAACTTCTCTGCAAGCTTCATCCAAAAATATGAAGATCACCTTAGGGTTTCATGTTGCGACTAACGGATTAACGTAGTATTTTCGGGATTTTTGTGTTGGGATATCCTTAGAATACTACTAGGGACACTTGGTTTAAGTATTGGGATTTATCAACAACAATTGAAGAATTTGTTCTTCAAAGGGGGGGGGGGGGTGTTGCCGAGATCTACACAAAGGAGAGAGGTTGACATGTGGTGGCCATCCTATTGGTCCAAAATATTGTATCTCCCCAAAATCTCAATAATTGGTCAAAATATCAAAAACCTTGTGGGCCCCACAAAATCGTAAAATTTCCTGGGTGGGCCCCACATGACCAAATATGGAATTAAAATTTCATACTTCTTATAAATCCTATAAGTCTCAATATCAAATTTGGGAACCCAATTCTCATTAATAAACCTTTTTCCTTCACGAGGTTCGAAATATTTTCCGTAGGAAAATGAAATCTTTCTTCCATTTCAACTTAAAGTCGTATTCTCTTACGTATGTCCTCATATATATATCCTGGAATTACGGGGTATAACAGAGAGGTTGACCTCCATCGACAAAAAGTTTCATGACAGAGTCTCCACCACCCTCATCCTGCATTCACTTCCAATGTCGTTTGAGAGTTTCAATGTTAATTATAATATGAATGGAACTAAAGCGATATTGCCGGAGTTGCATAATATGCTGAAAACCTTCGAATCTTCGATCTCCCAGAGCAAACCGGTACTTTTGGTTGGCTCTTCTATCATCCCAAACCGAAAGGAAATGGACAACAACAAAAGAAGAAGGGCAAAGTTGTGGCTACGGCCCCAGCAATGAAGCCCAAGGTAGTGGCGAAGAAGAAGAAGAAATTGTCGGCATTACATGTGTGCATGAACTGCAACAGGAAGGGGCACTGGAGAAAGGACTGTACTGCTCCAGGCGGAGGAATGTCACCAGGTGCCTTAGCCTCTACTGGGCAAGGTATGTTTGTAATTGAAATTAATATGTCTATAAATGATTCTCATTCCTGGGTACTGGATACCTCTTGTGGCTCACATATTTGTACAAATGTGCAGGGGCTAACTGATAGCAGGAAGGTCGGGCCTCGAGAGGTAAACCTGCGCGTCGGAAATGGAGCACGAGTTGGTGCTGAGCGCGTGAGAACTTATAGACTAGATTTACCTTCCGGCAAAATTTTAATGTTAAACAATTGTTATTATGTTCATTCTTTGACAAGGAACATTATTTCCCTTCTTGTACTTGACACTGAGGGCTTTTCCTCAAGCATTAAAATTGGCAATATGGTTTTGGCTTTTGATAATGTTGTGTATGGAATTGCGCCTCTTGTGAATAGATTGTATACATTAAACTGCTGCAGGGAAATTTTCAATGTACAAAATAAAAGAGCTAAGTTAAATAGTCATATCAATCAAACGAGGATTGAACGGTTGTGGAAATTAAATTACATCAAACCATTTGACTTACAATCTTATGGTAACTGTGAATCCTATTTAAAAGATAAGATGACCATTAAACCTCTTTCTAGAAAGAGGATCCGTGCCAAAGAGGTGCTTGAGTTGGTGCATACTGACATAAGATCATATAGGGCTTGTCACAGGCTTGTAATGTAGGCTTGGGGAAAGGAATGTATATCATTTGGGTAAAAGTGGCTAATCATTCCTCGAGAGTTGGACTACGTCCGTGCTTGATATTTGTGCGTTTTGATGCTGACTTGCTTTCTTTTTGTCCCAGTTTTTCTGTACTGACTTCTTTTGAATCTTTCATTTGGAGCCCCTTTTTTTCCGGGATTATATATTCCCTTTTTTTTATCGGGGCTTTTGATTTCCTCTTTGTGTGAAGTCGTCTCTGCTTTTGTTTTATTTTCCTTTTTGGACTTTGACAACTTTTGTCTTTGGAAACTTCAGCTAGAATTTTGTCAGTCACTTGCACATTTCTAAAGCACTCAAGGAGGTCGGGCCAAGAGAGGGACAGTGCGTATGCACTCAGAAAGGGTATAGGTGTAATAGGCGGTTGTCGAAAGAAATAGGTTTAGGCTCAAAGGGGTGTACAAGGGATAATGTTATTTGGTAGGCTGAAAAGGCTCAAACGGGTCAAAGAAAGCCTACGATCATTTCCTACACCGAGTGTTACTCAAGATTTCGCCTCAACAAACATTCAGGCCAATTTCTAGATCACAATGCAATGTAATTGAAATTATTCTAAAAACTCACCACACAATGCATATGAAACGATGAGGTTAGTTTCATCCTTATCTTGGAACCACGCAATACAATGTCATTTACAGGTATGAATAAGAAGTACCAAAAGAATCTATGGTTTACCACAAAGTCAACCCATACTGATTATCACTTTTTTTTTACGCACACTCCTAACTGTGTTGGTATCAACAAAGTCAAACAATGATATTTAAAAATGTTTTGTATTTTTGAATAACACATTTTTTTGTATTTTTTGAATAAAATATTTCTTTTTTGTATTTTTCGAATAATTGTTTTTTTTTGTATTTATTTTTTGAATAAATGGTACCGAACCCGAATAGGGCTGCCTACGTATCCCGTCGAGGGAATCAGGTGCGCGTAGTTCATTCAAATATGTTATAAAATGTATGCTTAGAAAAAATTTATCAATGAAAGGATAGCAATATAAAGTTGTGCAAAATAAATGATTGTCCATTGTGGACGAATGCAAAGTAAAATGAATGTCCGAAAACATGATGAATGAGATGCATGAGTGAGAAATGCGCTCTTTATTATTATTATTATTATTATTATTATTATTATTTATGGTTTTTATTTTTGTGGTGTCGAACCCAAAATGAGTTGCCTACGTATCACACCGTGTGGTGAGAATCAGACACGCGTAGTTCGGAATGATTATGCTGTAAAAATGCATGATAAATAATTATGTAATCAACAATAAACATATCAATTGAATTTGCAAATAAAGATACAAAATATAGAAGAACTGAGAGCGATGTCTCGTTGAATCTGGTATAAACTAACTTCTATTAATCAACATAACTACCGCTCATTTTGTGATGATTGTTTTTTCTTCGACCGCCCTAGACTGATTGCGAGGACGACATTCCTGCAAAAAATATGAGAAATAGGTGAGTAGGAAAATGACAAAAATAATAAAAATGCAAAGGTGTGACAATATAGTCAAAGACTCCCCTGATTGGTTCGACCGAACTGGTGGTTGATGTTTCACAAAGTCCAAGTCGCGCTATTCAAGAGTGATGTACGCAGTAGAAGTCTTGATTTCAATGTGACAGCAAAAGTGCAAAAATGCAAATGCTCGAGCCCGGAATCACAAAAGGATAATTATTGCATTAAATAATATGTACATAGTTGCTAGCGACAAACAATAGTAAACAAAGCATGCAAATCAAGCGCGCGCCCTAATATGCATGGGACCTCCCTTATGCCAGAGGTCGGCCTAAACGCCAAATATGCGAGATTATGATAAATAAGTCCAATTCGTTAAACTGCAATGTTTTGTTGGAAATGGCAACCAAATGACGGTGCACTTTTTCCAATTTCGGCGTGTCATGACCAGGCTTGGATCCGTCTATCATTATCACTCTACACATATATGCTTATTGGTCGTCGGGTTGTGAAACCCAACGATAATTTGGTGGATTTCCTAATCGTGGAGACAATACCAAGGATCGACCCACCTAGGGTGTATGCATGCATGACTTAAAATAAAGAGGGTGGTATAGCTCTGTCTTAAATTTTCTAAAATTTGGCTTACTAGACACAATGGTTCCCGAGAGGACTACTCGAGTGAGAAGGCTACGCGGCCACCGATTGGATCAGATTCTCCGCGTAAAATGCCAACTCTCCTAAATTTGGATATTTGAAAGAAATTTGCGGGTGTGCAAAGCACACCTCGCGTGCAGTGTGTGATAGTGTCAATTTTCCGGAATGGAGGAAATATGAGCGGAATGACAATTTAAGAAAAGCAGTAAAAAAATGTAGCAATTAAAGTAGTTAATTACAAAATAAAAGCAAACAATATAAAACATTTACAACAAATATAAAGCAAAATAAAGCAAAATAAAGCGCAATATTTAATTAACCTGGGTTTGCTATGATCAAGAACCTGATATCCCCAGCGGAGTCGTCATGCTGTCGCGCCCATTTTTTACCTCGGGGTCTGAACGGTATCCGCAACGTTGCTCTTTGGCGCGGTTCCCTGGATGGAGCAATAACGTTGTTTTTAAGGAGTCGCCACCTAATTATTTAAGTGAATTAAGACACTTGATTTATTGCAATAAAAATACTGCAATTGACTTCCATTTAATTGTCTGTGAAATTAGTGAGATTCTGAATCAGGGTTCTTTATTATCCTAAAGGGAAGGGGTTAGACACATTTTAAGATCCGCTAACTTGCGGTTATTCGTTCAAACCTAGGTTAATTATTTATTGCCTTTTTTATTCTACGTATTCTAAGCATTTTTCTTAATTTATAATTAAAATAAAATGCAATACAAAATAATAAAAACTAAAATTAAATGCGACATAAAATAAAACTCCGGGACATCTTTTAGCCCTTTTTAGGCCTTCTGCACAAGATGATCTCCGGGTACCTGCATAAACACTTAGTAAAAGTGTTAGTAGTAGAATAAATAATTTTAAAGCAATGACAAGAATTAATAAGTAAAGCCAAAAAAAAAAATCCGTCTTTTGCACAGAGGAGGCCTTGAAAATCAGACGGAGATTCCTTCATCGGCCAATATTGTTAAAAACAATAAAATAAATAAAACCTTCAGATCCGCGCCAAAACAGTAATAGTTTTAAACACGAAGGGCTCAGATATATAAAATAAAGTGGGACATCCTAAACAAGTGCGACATGAATTCGCCCTACCATGCACGTTGGTTATCCTGTAAGTAGAAGAAATCATCAACGCCCAGAAAGCTTCATTTATTTTATTTTTCGTCTTTGCAACTGTGGAGGCCTCAAAAATCGACGGATAACTTTTTCATCGGCCAATCAAGTGTAGTACCTTGCTCATTATCAGAAAAATACCAAATATTCAAGTGCAGCAACTAGCAATATGTTCAAAATCAGTAAATACATAAATCATAGGGTAAAAATTGCCAAAGGACTGTCTGAAATAGTAGAAGCAACCACAGCAACCCAGCGAACACGAAATGGCCCGCGAACAGTGGTTTAAAAATAAGAAAATTCATCAATTAATCATAGCGCACAAATAGATCGCAGAAATAAAGTCAACGAAGGTCGCTGGAATTTTTAGAAACTCCGTCCGACAAACAACAGTAAAGTTGTAACCAACAGTCGAACGTCGCCAGAATTTTAAGAAAAACTCCGGCCAAAAAATCAGAAAATCAAGTTAAATCAGTCCAACAACACAAAAGCAAACCGACGAACATCGCCGGAGTTTTGCAAACTCCGGCCAAATACCAAAAGCGGGAAATCAGTCTGACAACCAACAACAGAAACCAAAAATTAAACCAACAGGGGTCGCCGAAGTTTAAAACTCCGGCGAGATACAAAATTTCCAAATCAGTCCAACCAAACCACAATATCTATAATAGAAACAAAAAGAAGAAACCAACAACGCCTCCGCCAGTCGCCGGTGGCCAGCTCCGACGAGGCAGAGGCGATGCTGCATAGCAAAGGGGGATTATGGGGGTTGTGGTGTGGTGGTGACAGTGGGTTTGATGGGAACAACGGTGAGGTTCGCCGGAGCTTCGAGCTTTGGCGATGGGGTGACGGAACCAGAATGGGAAGAGGCGACGGCAACAGGCGTGGGGTTCGCCGGTGGATCGCGGCGACGGAATCGCATGAAGGAGATAGTGAGGAGAGAGGGTTTTGTTGGTAGGGAGAAGATGATAAAATAATGAAAGGGAGAGGGAGATGTGATGCTGCTGCCGATGAAGTAGGGCTGCCCCCCTCTTTTTAATAAAAGGGGGGTAATGTTTATTATATAGGGTAGGTTTTTAGGGTTTGGTATTTGGGGGGGGGGGGGGGGGGGAATGAAAAGTGGTATTTGATTTTAGGAGGGAAAATAAAATAGTGTTGGATTAAAATAAAAAAAATAAGAAGAGTGTTGGATTGGACTGATCCGAATTGTATCTCGCACTGGACTGGTTTGACAAAATGCAAAGCGGGTTAATTATTTAAAAGAAAAATTATTTAAAAAGATGCAAGATTATTAAAATGCAAATGCCGACGCAGTAATAATAATAATAATAAAAACAATATTTAAGCAAATGTTTAATGCCTAATTACAACGGGATGTCAATTAATTATTTAAAGAGATGCAAAAATATATAAAATAAAACGACGGTGTAATAATAATAAAAACATAATATTAACAAAGACATAATGCTTAATTTAAAATAAAAAGATAAAAAATGCAAAAAATGCTGATTAAAATGCGATGTCCTAAAACACATAAAATTGCAATAAATATACGAAAAATGGGTCAAAATTGACTGTCAACAATTTGTATTTGAGTCTTGTACATTTATGGGTACGGCGGGGTCTTGTCCCGTCATAGTAAGTGTCCAAATTCTTAGAGGTATGTATTCATATGTGGGCTGGACTGGTGTGAGTGGTATTTACATTGTTGTACGGTTGTAGACCCATTCGGGTGTTATAAATATTATGGCAGCCTTGCAGGCTTTGCCTTTGTTTGTTAAAATAAAAAAGTGAGTGTTATTTATCTTCCGCGGATTACTTGTGTTGTATGGGTAGAAGGGTGCCCGGGTAGGGCACCAGTCGCGGGTCCGGGGTTCGGGGCGTGATAGAGTGGTATCAGAGTAGTTAGTCCTCGGAATGTCTACAAACTGTGTATAGTAGAGTCTTGTTTATCGGTGTGTTGTGCACCACATCCATAAACAGGAGGCTATAGTACATTTAGGATTGGTTTCCCTTCTTCTCACTCTGAGATCGTGCGATAGAGCTGTGTTGTTACGGTAGTCTCTCTCTAACGTATTATTGTGGTTGCAGCTATGAGAAAGGCAACAGTGACCCAGAAAGGATTATATGGACTTCGTATCCAGGTTGGTAAAACTATTGTATAGTTGGTATAATGATGATGTGTATTTGTACGAGCGTATTTATTTGGGGCCCTGTGTGTTGCCTGAAATGATTATGAATTACCATAAGTTGGTTAAGCTGTAATAATTACTTAGAAGGTGTGAAATAGTTTATTGAATCCACACCTAGGCTTTATATATGTATTGATTTGGAATAGTCATGAGGTAATGAACTGACTAAGATTTTGATAGACTCTTGAAAGATCAGGTTCAATTGACTTAAGGACATACCATGTTGTTGTATTAAGCCGTGTTGTACGCTTAAGTGATATGTGTGAATAATATTGGTATGGAGTAAATAGGGTTGTTATGGTTAAGACAACATGATTTTGAGATTATGAGAAGCTACCTTACCTGTATGTGGGGACTGATAATGTAAGCTCGGGACATAGAACAATTGTGAACCTTAGAATATTGACAACCGCTGAGACCTTAGATGTACAAGGCCTTCTCGGGTAGTAATATTATTTCAGACCAAGAATGAGAGTTAAGTGTGATGATGGGTCGGGTTGTGGGCCAATTCCGGGTCGACCCATAGTATGGAATAGAGTGGGGTCGGTTGGAGATGGTCCCGCTACGTGATATGGTCATGAGGATGCAAGGCCAAAGTCTAGTTAATCGTCGTACGAGTTCGTGGACGCGTTCCACCAGAACCGGGTCGTGAGAGCCGAGAAGGGCCTTAAAGAAAATTGAATCTAAGTATAATGACCAAGTTTGGATATAGTAACTCCAAGGATTTGAAAACATAAGCAATGATTGAAATTTTGTACGTATACTAGAATAAGTTTGGAAGTACGAGAAGAGTACGACAAGTAAGAAAAGGAGCGAACAAGTGTTTATAGTTATGAATAATGAAGGTACGAAAAGAGAATCCTTTTAGGTCATGAATGAGAGTTAATAGTGGTGATATACACTCTAGATTTGATTCCTCGTTTGGCTTTTGATTGATGTATATGCAATGTGTGATATATTGTGGTCATATGTGGCATAATTGATTTCGTTGAGTGTAGTTTAAGGGGACTATACCGATATCCGTGTAGATTGAACCTAGTATGAACATTCGGGACAAATGTTTCTAAGGGGGGAAGGATGTTACACCCCGTATTTTCAAGGCAATGAGATGAGAACGTGCGTAAGAATTTGAGATTTGAATTTCGAAAAAAAAGAAGAATTACTTTTTTTCTTAAGGAAAAATCTCGGAACCTCGTGAAGGAAAAAAATTTATTATTTGGAATTTGATTCTCATATTTGGTATATGGGATTAGAATAGTATATTGAGGTTTGGAATTTTCAAGTCTCGAATTTGGTCATGTGGGGCCCACCGGGGAATTTTACGGTTTTGTGGGGCCCATAATATTTTGAGATATTTCGGCCAAATATAGATATTTTGGAGGAAGAAATAATTTGGATCAATCGGAGGGAGACACGTGTCACCCCCACTAGTCTTGGAAGACTTGGACTTAGATATTTTGAGACAAGTGGGCCATGTGGGTCCCACTCCACGTGTCTTGCTACTTGGATATACATCTATATATTATAGAGGGCTTGCATGACTTGTTCTACACTTAGCCAATTTCACAACAAATATATCTTCCTCTCTTAGTGCTCGCCATGGCCAATATCGAGACCAAAATTCTTTAATCCTCCATGATAAATCCTCTAATCCAAGACTAAGCTCCCTAATGGAGTACTAAGCCAAGATAACCCCTTAAACTCCAATTGATATGATTTATATAACATGTTGAAATGAGAATTGGATTAAAAAGGAATTAAGGAAAAGGACTTTGGATTGTTGTAGGTGTTGTTGGCCGAAAACTGCCCAAAACTGTTAGACGTTGTGATGTCGTTTTTATGGACTGTTTTGGGGTGTTGTTATTCTGGAAAATCAGCCCCCAACATGCATGATTAATGTGGTAAAATGACTAATGAAAGTCCTAAGGAATAATGGTGTTAAAGGCTTCATATTATACCCTTAATGTTGATTTATTATGGACTGTTTTGTGGACTGTTTTAATATCGTTGTGGGGCAGAATTTTACACGTCCAGTAGGCATGTAATCTCCTTTGGTTAACTATTGGTTGTGCCCTTAAGTGTGGCTTGATTGGTGTTGAATTTGGGCCTTGGAAAAGGTGGAAAAGTCCGTATACACGGGGGAAGTTCTGCCCAATTTTTCGTAGAATAAGAGGACCATTACTTGGTATAAGTCTTACACTTGAAAGCTTGAAGTTGATAGAAGTGCTATTGTCATTTTAGGTTGAAATACTACGTGTAGCATATTCTACTTGGCATGTGAAATAGCCAATAAGGTTGAAGTACATTGGGGCGTATGCTACTTATCGTGTTGGTTAGTCGTCAACGAGGTATGTGAACTTCTTCCTTCTATGGGCATGATTGATTATTGGAGTATACATGACTTGTTTCTTGAAGTATATTTGCCTCGTTATTAGAGTATTCATGTTATTGATTCTATGCTAAAGGCACGTCTAAATTATTCCTAAGTCCTTACCAAGTCTTATGGGAGATGTTGGTAAGAGTGTTTAGTAAGCATTGGAGTCGAGTTGATCTTGCTAAGTTACAACACTAATGAGACTTGATTTATTTGAAAGTCATGAGACTAGATTTATTTGAAAGTTATGAGACTTGATTTATTTGAAAGTCATGAGACTAGATTTATTTGAAAGTTATGAGACTTAGTTGAAAGTATATGAGACTTTACTTGAATGTATATGAGACCTTACTTGAAAGTATATGAGATTTGATTAGATGAAGTATAAGAGACTTGATTTATATGAAGTATAAATGACTTGATTTTGGGAAAGAAGAAGTAACTTGATTTAAAGGTATAGGTTACTTAAGTTTACAAGTGTAAGTAACTTGTTTTTAATAGTGAAAGTGTCTTGATTCTACAAGTGCTAGTATCTTGGGGTTTTATAAAGGAAAGATTTGATGTACATAGTACTTTGGGTTCATTTCCCTAATGTTATATGACATGATAATGTCTTGGTTGTATTAAAAGGAAAGATGTGGTAGTGCTTTAGTTTTTTAAAATGAAAGTTGTTATAATGGCTTTATGAGAAGTTTGTTATAACAGTTTCATGGAAAGTCAAGAGATGGTTTAAAATGTTATATGGAAATTATGTGAGAATGTTCATGATTAAGTCATTAATATAGTACATGAAATGAAAGTGTCTTGAGTTTATAAAGTGAATGTACGGCGGACGTACATTGTTGTAATGGATCTTAATCCTTAATGAATTATGTGATAGTGCCTTGGTGTTATAAAATGAAAGACCTGTTAGTATCTTGGTTGTTCTAAAAATGACAGTTCATTCTATTTATGTTAATAAGAGTCGGAGATGATTTAAATTGTACATAGTTGCTTGTGATAGCTATATGTGTACAGTCTAGATATTGGGACCGTGTCCCTCACTGAAGGGCCGACAATGTTATTGTGTTATTTACATGGACGTGCTTACATGATAGAAGAATTCCATGGGCATGTTTCCACTATATTGTTCCATGGACATGTTTTCACGATGAAGGAATTCTGTGGTCGTGCGGCCATGATGCAGGTTCAATTCTCGGGTGATATTATTATTCCATGGACTAGCTCTCCATGATGACATGTTTCCGAGATGCAGGAATTCCACGGGCATGTTATATATTATACTTTGTGCATGCCGACAGTGATGCAGGAATTCCACGGGCATGTTATATATTACACTTGTTACATGCTGACAGTGATGGAGGAATTCCACGGGCATGCTTCTATATTGTGGGTTTAAGACCCATGGTTAGAATTGCATAATGATTCTGAGGGCAGGTGTCCCTGATTTTGACATGACTTTCATATCTTGAAAAGGTACAATTGACTCTCGGTGATATAGTAGTACAGTGATACAGTGATATAGTAGTACATTGGTACAGGGGTATAGTGATACAAGGTACAGTTGGCTCTTATTTTATATGACATGGTTGGATCTGGTATTTGATTATTTTAATTGTCTATGTCATTCGTTTGTACAGTTATGATCTTGTTTACTGTACTTTATTCCGTTCCATACTTAGTACCTGTTGTACTGACCCCCTTCGGAGGGCTTCGTTCATGCCGGCAGGTATTAGGTACTCAGTTGTGTGATCCGCGAGCTTAGGATCTCCAGCCAGCTTCTATTGAGACAACTCCACTATGTCGGAGTCTTGTCATGTTGGTACGAAGTTTGTATTAGAGTCTTGTACATTTATGGGTACGCCGGGGTCTTGTCCCGTCATAGTATTTATCCAAACTCTTAGTGGTCTGTATTCATATGTGGGCTGGACTGGCATGAGTGGTATTTACATTGTTGTACGGTTGTAGACCCATTCGGGTGTTATATATATTATGACAGCCTTCCCGACTTTGTCTTTGTTTGTTAAAATAAAAAAATGATGTTATTTATCTTCCGCGGGTTACTTGTGTTGTATGGGTAGAAGGGTGCCCGGGTAGGGCACCAGTCGCGGGCCCGGGGTTCGGGGTGTGATAATTCCAATGGGTCAAGGCATCAAGTTATCTAAGAAGGGTTGCCACTTCTAATGATGTAGAACCTGAGCGCATGAAGAAGATCTCATATGCTTCGGCTATAGGATCAATCATGTATGTCATGACTTGTACTAGGCCAGATGTGGTCTTTGCACTTAGTATGACTTGCAAGTTCCAGCAGAATCTGCGTGAGGAACACTTGAAAGCAGTCAAGAGTATTCTTAAGTACCTCAGACGTACTAAAGATTACTTCTTTGTCTGTGGTGGAAATAATGAGTTGGTTGCCAATGGGTATACCGATGCTAGTTTCCAGACAGAAGTTGATGATTCAAATCTCAGTCTGGTTACACGTTCATTTTCAACGGAGGGGTAGTGAGATGGAAGAGTTCCAAACAAGCTACGACTGCTGACTCGACTACTAAAGTGGAGTACATTGCTGGATATGAAGCTGCTAAGGAAGATGTCGCGATTTCTGAGTTCCTGAAGGAACTAGGGGTTGTTCCGAGGGCTAGTTGTCCAATAACTATTTATTGTGACAACACTGGTGCAATTGCACAGGAAAATGAACAAAGATCAACTAACAGAAACAAGCATGTACCGAGAAAGTATCACATTCTCCGAGAGATGGTGGAAGATGAAGACATCAAGATAGATTATATTTCCACAGACAATAATCTAGCTGACCCGTTTACTAAACCATTAAGCTTGGTGAAGCATAATGGTCATTTTGAGAACATAGGTATTAAATATGTTGGTGATTGGCTCTAGGCCAAGTGGAAGATTGAAAGTATATGTATGTCCTAGAGACAATCTGTATTAGGAAAAAATGTATTTTATACACATTCATATTTATATATTAATAATGATTAATATTATGACATTTGCATTTGTTGAATTATTAGTTGATTGTTTATAATATTCTATAAATGTATCCCTAGAGTTTACGTGTTTATTAATGATGTGAGAGTTAATATTATAACGTAACTCTTAAATCGTCTCGACTAATGATCATCGAGATTGGGATATCGATGATATGTGATACGTCGATATGTGGTCTGCATCATATCATTTGAGGATGTAGTATGTCTCACTTGCTACGATTTATGGCAACTCGTGATGGACGCATGGATACTTGTTGAAGTATTGATATACCCTACTGATGCACTGTTTGTTATATGTCTAAAGTGTCATCGGTGTGTGGGAGATAAAAGTCCTTAAACTTGAGGTTAATACAGACCTTATTCACGGAGTAATGTACTTTGATCCTGTCCTAAGCTCAAATGCCTTATAGGTTGAGACGCGGCTTGTTTTGGGTACGTTACAAAGTGGATTAAAGGTGGTAATCGAACCAAGATTGAGATTCATTCCTTGAATGTATATTCAAGAGAACACTCAGATACTCATAAGATATTGGGTTGACTAAATCGTTAGCCAACGCAATGGACATGTATTTGATATGGTCCTGTTGTCAACTAATATAGATGAGATATAATGATCAAGACATTTGGATAGACACTTGACAAATCCTAAGCTTGATTGAGTGTGTCGTGAATGAAAGGATTTTATCTTCCCACATATAGGTTCAGTTCACATGTTTCGTGTAGCTAAACTTTACATATTGAGTTCGTCTTCCACAGCTTCAAGAGTTCGCAAGACCCTAATGTAATTAGTGTCGATATGTAAAGGTCTGAAGGGTAACACTAAGTCAAATGTTTCATCGATTGAAGGATGTAATTAGAAGGAGATTATATATATGTTCAGTTGATAACCGGGACATTAGAAATAGAAAAGGGCAGAAAATGGGACAGGGTCGCGGCGCCTTGATTCAGGACCGCGGTGCCAAAATACGTGTCAGCGCCGCGGTACCGAGGCGCGTTCTGGCAGTCCGAATTTGACCCAGTCCATTTTCTGTTGGGCCTGGCCCATGGGAACCCTAAAACTTTTATTCTCGGTTATAAATAGAGGGCTTCCCCCTCCCATTTCACTATACCAAAACCAAGAGAGTATTCTTTTCTAAATCTCTGCTAGAATTCCTAGCATTCTAGACTTAGCAATTAAATCAAAGTTTTCTAGAAACTTGTAAATCGAGGGACGTTTGCGTACACCCTCGGACTACACAAAGCTTCCAGATTTGAAGAGTGCTATCTACAAAATGTAAGTCTTCGTTCGAAGTATTACATTATTGATTTGTGTTAATTTTACATCATATATTCATACTACAGTTTGACCGAATGTCTGGTTTAAAACATAAATTTTCAAATTTCGCTGCGTGTACGAACCCGACAAAATGCCTACAATAAACACATAAACCAGACTTAATGGTTACTATATAAATAACCTTAAGATAAAGAGAACCAACAAGTGATTTTGAAGAGTATGCATCCTAAGTTAAATTAATACTTGATTTGCGAGAAAATGAAAAATATAGTCCCTTATATTTGAGGGTAGATTCAAAATAGTCCCTTATTTATGCATTGAACAATTATGGTCCTCTAAGTTTGCCAAAAAATTAACACGTTTAGTCTCCGTCAAATATTTATCGAACTTTATCTCTTAGATTTGACAACTATGAAAAGAAAAAATAAAGGAAATTAGCAGGAACACACATTTCAATGTACATTTTTTATAGTCTCTGCTATTTTCTATTTGATTCTAGAGTCTGGTACAACTTTTTTCGCTGTAATTTCTGCTATTTTTTATATCTTTTTAGTGTCAAGTGCATTTTTTTGTGTTGCATACTTTAGGAATTGATGAGACCTTCTTGGTGTTTATGGTTAAATATTTTTTTTATTATTCCCGTCAAATCTAACAGACATAGATCGACAAATATTTGGCAGAGACTAGAAGTGTTAACTTTTGACAAACTTAAAGAACCAAAAAACTATTTATTTTTTAACCTACCCTCGAACATAAGGGATCATTTTTGGCATATTCTCCTTTATTTGCCAACAACAGAACAATGTCGGTAGGTAAACACGTTTTAGAGAGAGGATACAATGCAACAAATTGTTGAATTTTGAACAAGTAAATGCAATCTATAGAGATAACCAACCAATCTGGTGTAACGAGAGTTTTCACTGGATTATTCTTTTGTCGTGCTGCTTTTCCATTTCACATCCAGGATTACCGTTATGTTGACCACCTGAACTTAATTCTTTTGCTGTTTGTGCCTCTTGGAGAGTAATAGGATCTAGGATAGGGTCACCATTTTCAGTAATTACAAGTGCAGTAATAAAACCACCACTTCCAATCATGGGAAACATCGTGCGGCATTCTTCTTTTAGTACAGCATACTAGGCCCTGAATGTACACAACATAAATCCAGGTCAAGAATAGGGCATGGAGAATGGACATGGATCAATGTTAATTTATACTCAGGAATGGCAATTTATCCTCCTTTTACATGTCAACAACTGAGCCTCATTCCCAAATTATTGCGTTCAACTATATAAATCTGTAAATGTGTATATAGTGATACTTAATATTCATACCCATAATTAAAATATATTTCATATATTGTGTAAATATAATTATGGTAAGACTAGGATTCCTCTTCTGATTAGGTTTAGGATTCCTATTGTATAAGGGATGAATATTGTACACTATATATACTTTGATATTAATGAGATGACTCCCCAAGGGAGATGAATATCATCTTACATGGTATCAAGAGCCAAGTAAACAAAAACCCTAGAGAATTTTCGTCCAAGCCGCCGGCTTCCACCCCTTCTCCACCGCGACGCCGTCCAAATTTCTAGGTTTTCTTCTTCATTCCTCTCTCCTCTAAATGACTATTCCTGATTCTTCCACACTTTCTGACGTTTCTACCTCCATAAATCTCACCACCACGTTGTCATCCTCTTTTCATCCCGCACTAATTGTTACCAACATCAAGAATTATATTTTCATCCTTCTTGATCAAGAAAACAGTCAGTATTCTCTTTGGGTTAAACTGTTTCGTAATCATGCATGTCTCTATAATGTGCTTTATCACATCGATGACGCTATTCGGCGCCCTTCGGAGGTTGATGATTCTACTTGGCGTCGTCTAGACGCCGGCGTCAAACAGTAGATTTATGGTAGTATTTCTCAGGATCTTCTTCTAACTATCATGAAATCTTGCGTCACAACCTTGATTTATGGAACCGCTTAGAGGAAATCTTTCAAGATAACAAGCACACTCGTGTGGTGTATTTGGAGGAACAATTTAACAATACACGCCTTGAAAATTTCTCCAACATGACTGAGTACTGCAGACAGTTGAAACTACTGGCGGATCAACTCTCCAACGTCGACACGCCTGTCTCGGACACTAAAATGGTGTTGCAATTAATTACAGGCCTTCCCAAAGCCGACTATGATACGTTAGCCACCATGATTCAACAGGCAGATCCGTTACCCAGTTTTAACAAAGCTCACAGTTGTTGCTCGAACGGAGATACCTCTTACGAGATGTAATAGCACGGGGAATCTATATCCATTCATTTCCACCTCCTCTGTCAGATCTAGCTCTCTCGTCTCTCTAGCGATCATTTCTTCTTCAACATGGCATAATAGGCTTGGTCATCCAGGAGCCCCTGTTTTTAATTTTCTTAGAGGCAATAATTTCATTACTTGTAATGGGAAGCTTGCCCAAAATTGTATTTCTTGTTCTTTAGGCAAACATACCCGTCTTTCGTTTAAATCATCTACTAGTGTTACTTTTGCACATTTTGATATTATACATGCCGATTTATGGACATCACCTGTTGCTAGTTCTCTCGGTCATAAATAATATCTTATCTTAGTAGATGATTTTTCTCACTTTGTTTGGTTGTATCCTCTCAAGTTTAAATCGGAAGTGTTTGCCAAATTTCTTGAGTTTCGAACTTTCATTCAAACGCAATTTGCAAAAGGTATAAAATCTTTTCAGTGCGATAATGGTCGTGAATTCAACAACTCTATGTTTCACCGTTTTTGTACTAATAATGGCATGGTCTTTCGCTTCTTCTTCCCTCACACCTCCTCACAAAACGGTAAATCTGCAAGAATCATCCGCACCATTAATAATATGATTCGCACTCTATTGATTCATGTCCCTACCTCCGTCCTTCTGAGTCTATGCTGCTAAAATGTCAGAATATATTCTCAATATTCTTCCAACTAGCACTCTTCACAATATGACCCCTACCGAAGTCCTCTATCATAGAGTCTCATCTTATGATCATCTCCGGATATTCGGTTGTCTATGTTATCTTACCCTTGCCTCTACTGCCCCTCACAAACTAGCTCATCGGTTCACTCCATGTGTCTACCTAGGCTTTCCGCCGAACCATATGGGCTATCTATGCTATGACTTATCCACTCATCATATCCACATCTCTCGTCACGTCACATTCGACGAGACCACATTTCCGTTTTTGAATCTTAAAAAGTTCTAAAAACCGAATTACTATTTTCTTGATGAGCATGACATCTCTCTCATCAATCTCAGTCAACTAGATCATAGCACTGTCGCAGAATCACCTTATCTGCCCAGAAGTTCTTCTTCAGCGTCAGCGCCACGGCCCCAAGGGTCGGCGCCACGGTGCCAAAACTTCTGTGAGCAGAATTCTGAATTACCATCGACAGCGCCGCGGCCCTGTGATTTGGTGTTACGGCGCCAAAACTCCTTCGAGCAGATTTCCTCCAGAGTCGCGGACCTTGATCCCAGAGTCACGACGTCACCTCCTCCTTCTCCCTATCCAACCAATCCCTCACCAAAACCCCAGCCTCTCACTGTCTCCACTCACCAAATGGAAACTCGTGCTAAGCATGAAATCTTCAAACCCAAAGTCCAATTTAACTTGTCTGCCCAAACCATTTCTCCAATTTCCAAAAACCCTATATTGGCTAAACAAGACCCTAATTGAAATGCGGCTATGTATGAGGAATTCAATGATTTAACTAAATATCATATATGGGATCTAGTACCTAGACCTGAGGGGGTGAATGTGATTCGTTGTCTGTGGTTATTTCGTCACAAATTCAGAGACAGTAGAGATCTTGAGAGGTATAAGACACGACTTGTGGCTAATGGCACAAATCAGTATGAGGGCATTGATTGTGGTGAGACATTTAGCGCGGTTGTCAAACCGGCTACTATTCGCATAGTTTTGAGCATTGCCATGGGCAAACACTGGCTGATCCATCAGCTTGATGTGAAGAATGCATTTTTACATGGAGATCTGAGAGAAAAAGTCTACATGCATCAGCCGTCTGGGTTCACCCATCCAGCAGTTCCTCACTGTGTGTGTCGTCTTCGTAAGTCACTATATGACCTGAAACAATCACCACGTGCGTGGTATGATCGTTTTGCCATGTATATCTTGCAGATTGGGTTTATATGCAGCAAGAGTGATACATCACTCTTCATTTCTCATCGAGGTAGTAGCACTGCTTGCTTATTACTTTACGTGGATGATATTGCTCTTACTGCCTCCTCCAATGGATTGAAAATGAGATTATTTCCTTGCTTAAGTACGAATTTGTAATGACTGATTTGGAGAAGCTGAGTTATTTTTTAGGGATATCAGTGACCAGGTCTACCAACCACATGTTCTTGTATCAGTGTAAGTATGCATATGAGATTGTATACAGGGCTAAGATGGCGAATTGCAAAGTTTCACCTACTCCAGTTGATTCAAAATCTAAGCTCAGTACTATGGATGGTGCTCCAGTCTCTGATCCTACTCTGTATAGGAGCATTGTAGGTGCACTTCAGTATCTCACATTTACAATGCTAGACATTGCTTATGATGTTCAGCAGGTATGCCTATTCATGCATGCCCCCAGGGAGTTCGATACATTAAGGGCACACTTGATTATGGTTTGCACCTATACCCCTCTGCACCAAACAGGTTGCTCTCTTAAACGGATGCAGATTGGGCAGGGTGTCCGGACACGCGACGCTCCACCTCCGGTTTTTGTGTATTTTTAGGGGATAATCTGATTTCTTGGTCCGCGGCGACAAAGCTACCCTATCTCGCTCTAGTCAGAAATTTGAATACATAGGCGTTGCAAATATGGTAGCTGAGATTTGTTGGCTCAGAAATTTACTGTTAGAACTTCAGTGTCCTTTGCGTCAAGCATCTATTATGTACTGTGATAACATCTCTACAATCTATCTTTATCATAATTCGGTTCAACATCAACGAACCAAGCACATTGAGATAGACCTACACTTCATTCGTGAGAAAGTTGCGCTAGGTCATATCAGAGTGTTACATGTTCTATCATCCTATCAGTATGAAGATATATTTACCAAAGGACTCCCCAGACAGTTATTTCTTGACTTCAGATCCAGTCTCAGCGTTCGGCCTCCTTCCGCTCCGACTGAGGGGGTGTGTAAACTTGTATATAGTGATACTTAATATCTCTACCCATAATTAGAATATATTTCATATATTGTGTAAATATAATTATGGTAAGACTAGAATTCCTCTTGTGATTAGGTTTAGGATTCCTATTGTATAAGAGATGAATATTGTACACTATATATACTTTGATATTAATGAGAAGACTCCCCAAGGGAGATGAATATCATCTTACAATTGACATAGAATATTAG
The DNA here is from genome assembly GCA_029844215.1 of Przewalskia tangutica. Classification (NCBI taxonomy): domain Eukaryota; kingdom Viridiplantae; phylum Streptophyta; class Magnoliopsida; order Solanales; family Solanaceae; genus Przewalskia; species Przewalskia tangutica. The sequence goes on along the minus strand of CM056724.1, from coordinate 96,188,387 downwards.
TTCCCTATTTGTTGCATAATGCTTGTGGACAGATGGAGTGAACTGGGTTGGAGTCAGTGGCGGGCCTATTAGGTTCAAGCTTGTTCACGCGAACAAGCGTGGTTTTTTTTTTACAGTGTTATTTTTCACTTTTGAACAAGCACAGCATGCTCATTCCCTTATACAACGCTGTGATTTTTTTTTTCGAACAATCACTACCGGGGGCGTATTGGAGTTTGGACTGTATCTGAAATACTATCTACATTATCAATCTTATAATAATGTCCCCACCCCCTGTATTTGTGTTGCCGGATATATATTATCTATTGATTTACTTATTCAGGCTGGGAAAACCTTAAGTGCAAGGAAATGGCGTGCTGCATTTACATCAGAAGGTTATCTTGACATTCGCAAAACACTAAGTCGAATTCATCGTGGGGTAAGTTTGACTTATTGATTTCAAAGTTTCTGTAGGTTCACCTGATATATGATCCTAAAGCTTCTATTCTACAGTTTTATTACGCTAGCTAGTTTTTTTTTTTATCTTTTCGGTCTGTGGTACTGATTCAATGAATGTGCATTATATATAAATTCTTGGCAACATGATTAGCAGAGCCGTCTGAAATATTTTGGGGGTCTTGTTTTAATTCGTAAAAGTGGACCCTTAATTAGGTTAAGACATGCGAATTATGGACCTTTACAATAAATTTTCGTTAATACTACTTAATAAAAAATAAAAAAAAAAAGCCCTAAATTTTTTTATTTTTCGGAGGCTCTATGCGGCAGCACACCTCAGACGAGTCCAAAGACGGTCTTGATGATTAGCATAGTAGTCTACTAACCATCAAGTATCTTTGACATAATAGGGGATTCATCCATCAATTAGAGGTAAAGTTTGGGAATTTTTACTGGGTTGTTATGATCCAAAGAGCACATTTGAAGAACGAGAGCACATACGGCAACGGAGGAGGTATTTACTTTCTTTATTGCCCAAGTTCCGGAAAACGTATAGAGCACTTGAATTTTCCATTTTACAACACTTAATAATTACAAGCTAATAACTTGACTTTAATAGAGTAACATGGAAGTTCTTCACTTTTGGAGATGACTTGAAGATTGTTTGCCGCTGAAAACTGCTCCATATGGGATCATTATGTGACATTATTAATAAACTCCTAGCTTATCAAAATGGTTAAAACTTTGTACATAGACGTAGGGGTGGTAAAATCAGCCCATGAAGACACGACCCGCACAACCCACCTAAGTTATTTATTGGCTCAGCCCGTACTGATCCAGCCTAATTCAACCCATCTAAAAGTTCCGCTTATATGTAGCCTAAATTGGTCCATGAGAAACCTTGTCAAAATATTTTCAACAAGACATTTTTTTAATCCGGAAGGTACCGGGATTTTGAATATTGTAGAAGCATTAAGGTTGAGGAGGTTAAGGGTGTTGTTCGCAGAATGAGCAGGGGACGAGCAATCGGGCTTGATGAGATCCCAGTTGAATTTTGAAAGAGCGCGGGCAAGGCAAGTTTGGAGTGGCTGACTGAGTTGTTTAATGTCATTTTTAAGGAGGAGAGAATGCCCGAAGAATGGAGGTGGAGTACAATAATTCCTTTGTACAAGAACAAATGTGACATCCAGAGTTGCAACAATTATAGGGGTATCAAGCTGTTAAGTCACACTATGAAAGTTTGAGAAAGGGTCGCGGAGATGAGAGTAAGAAGAAGCGTGTCTATTTTCGAGAATCAGTTTGGATTCATGCCGGGGCGTTAGACTACAGAAGTCATTCATATTATTAGGATGTTGGTGGAGCAGTATAGGGAGAGGAAGAGAGACTTACATATGATTTTCATCGACCTCGAGAAGACATACGACAAAGTTCCTAGGGAGGTTCTATGGAGATGTTTGGAGGTTAGAAATGTAGTTGTGGCGTACACTAAGGCGATAGAGGATATATATGATGGAGCCAAGACCAGGGTACGAACAGTAGGAGGAGACTCGAAGCACTTTTCAGTGTTGATAGGGCTGCATCAGAGATCAACTCTTAGCCCATTTTTATTTGCCTTGGTGATGGATGGACTGACGCGACGAATCCAAAGGTAGGTGTCATGATGTATGTTATTCACAGACGACATAGTTCTGATTGATGAGACTCGCAACGGAGTGAACGCTAAGCTGAAGGTATGGAGACAGACTCTGGAGTCTAAAGGGAGTAGGATCAAGACAGAATACTTGGAGTGCAAGTTCAGTAACGGGAGCGACCATGAGACAGGCGTGGAGGTGAGGCTTGGTACTCAGGTCATTCCAAAGAAAGAAAGCTTCAAGTACCTCGGGTCTATTATCCGAGGGAATTGAGAGATTGATAACGATGTCAAACATCGTATTGGAGCATGATAGATAAAATGAATGCTCGTATCTGGGGTCTTATGATAAAAAAAGTGCTACCAACACTTAAAGGCAAGTTCTATAGGGTGGTGTTTAGACCGACTATGTTGTATGGGGCGGAGTGTTGGCCAGTCAAAACTTCGCACATCCAAAAGATGAAAGTTACGGAGATGAAGATGTTGAGATGGATGTGTGGGCATACAAGGAGTGATATGATTAGAAATGAGGATATCCGAGACAGAGTGGGATTGGCCTCGGTGGAGGATAAGATGCGGAAAGCGTGATTGAGATGATTCAAGCATGTGTAGAGGAGAGACATAAATGCCCCAGTGCGGAGGTGTGAGAGGTTGTCTATCGACGGGTTCAGGAGGGGTAAATGTGATTAGACGGGATATGGAGAAGGTGCAACTTACTGAGAGCATGACCTTAGATATGAGGTTGTGGATGACACAGATTAGGATAGAAGGGTAGTAGTAGGTGAGCTTAGTCCTACTTACGCTTACAAACTGGTAGTTGTAGTGTTATTATTGTTGGCATGTTTAGCCTATCATACTAGTAGGTGCAGTATTATTTTATAGCCCCCTGTCGTTTGATTTCTGTTGTTATGTGTTCTTTAGTGTACTTTGTTTATCTTATTTATCTGCTATTGTTTTTTTCCAGAAATGACTTATTCGCTTTTGTTACCATAATTTTCATACTGCTTTAATTTTTTTGTTCAGGTATGACTGTTTCTCTTGCTTTGATTGTGCTTATGCGTTTTCTTGAGCCGTGAGTCTTTTGAAAACAACCGCTTTACCTACCAAGGTAGAGTTAAGGTCTGCGTAAACTTTATCCTCTCCAGATCACACGTTGTGAAATTTCACTGGGTATGTTGTTGTATGTTAATATAGTCATAATAAAGAAAAATATTTTATTAGGTACATAAAATATTATAAAAGAACAAACAAAGATATTAAAACGTAGTAAGAACTGAGTTGGTTGGGTTATGACCCGCTTTTAGCCAAACCTATTTCAGCCAAACCTATTTTAGCCAAGTAACTTTTGAGCGGGTCATTGAATCACTCATTTATTAATAAAACCCTTTTTGACCCGCTCAAATTCAGCAGTTACAGGATCTAATGTATTTAATGTTGCATTTCTGAAACATTTTACTCTATATTGCATGGGATTCGGAAGAGTCACACCAGTAGTTACCTTCCACAACAAAGTTGTAACCATGACGTGATTTTTCTCTATAGTGTACAATATTCATCTCTTATACAATAGGAATCTTAAACCTAATCACAAGAGGAATCCTAGTCTTACCATAATTATATTTACACAATATATGGAATATATTCTAATTATGGATAGGGATATTAAATATCAATATATACACGTTTACACCAATCATCAAGCAAGGTTACTCATTAAATATTGTACTCCAGCCTCACAAGTTCATAACCCGGAAGTGTCATCCAAGTGAATTTACTGATCGTCAGGTTAAAAAGTGAGAAGAGAAAAGGATTATTTGACCATATTAATTAAAGGAATAACAGCTTCTGATACATGTAAAAGCAAATTCCATTGGCCCAACATCCCCTTTCCCCAACTTAAAACCAGGAAACCTTGGACCAAGTTCCACTCTCAACTACTATATCTGAATAAAACGGGCAGCTCGGTATACTAAACTTCCATTATGCGCGGGGTCCGGGAAAGGGCCGGACCACAAGGGTCTATTGTACGCACCTTACCTCACATTTTTGCAAAAGACTGTTTTCACGACTTGAACTCATGACCTCCTGGTCACATGGCAGCAACTTTACAGCAACTACTATATCTGAATGCAAACCAAAAATAAATTCAAAAGGTAAGGCCTTATGCCACTATCCAATTTTGAGGACCAAACCATAAGGACAACATTTATGTATTACTTTGAATTCTTGACTACCAGGAAAGGAGGTATAAGCTTGGATATAGGTTCAACCGAATCCAATAGCTTTTTCTCAGACCGTGTATTTATGTTAAGAGATTCTTTAATTATGTACACATATTAAACTTAGAACTCAGTTATTAGCACTTCAAATCTTCATTCAAAATTTCAGAACCTATAAAGTTGAAATCTGGCTCCGTCTCTATTGACTACATCTGACAGATATTTGGTTATGCTGATTGCAGTTGATGATCCCCATTTAGAACCCAAGCATAAGATCTGATAAATAAGTATCCTTTATCTCAACAAAACACCTTTTCAATCTATTCATTTGCATCACTTAATGACTAATTAACCAAGAAAAGCTTCTAACATACAACAACAACTACGACTCAATCACAAGCAAGTTGAGGTCGGCTATATGAATCCCAATTTCTTCATATAAGCTCATTTCATATCCTCAACAACAACAACAACAAACCCAGTATAATCCCACAAGTGGGGTCTGAAGAGGATAGTGTGTACGCAGACCTTACATCTACCTTTTACAGGATAGAGAGGTTGTTTCCTATAGACCCTCTGCTCAAAAGAAATGTACCCGATGCATGAATATAGGAAACAAAAAGAGAAAAACAATACTCCATCCGGATAAAAAAGAGTGCTCACTTAGCCATTTGCACACCCCTTAAAAAAACTAACTTCTGGGTAAAAATGGTCAATTTGATTAAAATGCCCTAATTAAAGCTAAGTGGACACTCTTTTTTATCTGGAGGTAATATAACAAATGTGCAAAAAAAATATAGTAATAGATATCAAGCTCATTTCATATCCTCATCATATGAAATAAAATAAGAAAAGCTTCTGTGAAAGAACTAAGTAAATATGTAGATGTACCATAACTACATTACATTGTTGAATTAGTTGGAGTTAGTTGAGAATTAGTTAAAAGTTTGTTACAAGTTTGTTAGTTTGTTATTAGTTAGTTAAGAAGTGGTTAAAGGTTGTTAGTGGTTAAGAAGTGGTTAAAAAGTTGTTAGTTGTTAGTCAAAGATAGAGTATATATATATATATATATATATATATATATATATATATATATATATATATATATATATGTGTGTGTGTGTGTGTGTGGACAAAGATGAAATATAATTGTACAGACTATATTTCTTCCATATTTCTCTTCTCTTTTATATCTGCTCTCTCTCTCTCTCTTTGTTTCTCTCTTCTCCTTCTCTTCCTCTTCGTTTATCTCTTGTCTTCTTTCTCTTGTTCAATTCATCGTGTAATGTTGTATGCACTGACTATCAACATGGTATCAAAGCTTGGTTACAGTCAATATTGATCGATGCTGTCACGACCCGACCTCGGACCCGTGACTGGTGCCTTACCCCGGGCACCCTTGTGATACAACATCAGAGAAAACCAGCGGAAGTAAACTCATAACAAGAACCCATATAAAATATGAAACAGGCTAAACCCAAAATGATTACCTTTTCGTAAACATAAATATAACAAAAACTGAACAGTTACATCCCAATTTATAACAGGACTACAGGCCTCTAAGAGTTTGTAACAACTATGACGGGACAGGGCCCCGTCATACCCCTGAATGGACATGATATCTATAACATCAGGGAGAACCGTACCAAAAGTCAAGCCTCCGGAGAAATGGAGCTTCTGACACCTGAGCAAAGATCCTAAGAATGAGGATCCACCACCGCTACCCTACCGCGCATTTAACGCAGCCCCAGGAAGTGGTCGACACAATATGTACCAAGTATGTAAAACTGGAAAATACTGTAATAATATCATAAGTCTAAAATAAGCTGGAGTCATGGATGAAAATCAAATTACATTACACTGTGCCTTACTAACAATGAGAGTAACAAGTATAAATTTTACTGCATAAAAATAGGAGGCTCATGATCAAAACAAGGTCCCTCGCCCGCAGTATCATTAAGCAATCCTACTCCTGGGACTATTTCACCCGCATAGGTCCTGTGGACCCGCATGAGGCCATCCGCCTCGCATGAGACTATTTCACCCGCATGAGTACAAACGCCGCACTCGCATCATGGGTAGCAAATCCATGGAATAAGTAGTAAACCATCCTAATGGACGCATACTCGTGGACCATCCATCGTGTCAGTATGTCCAAAGGAAATAACAAGAATAACCCGGGGTCTACCCCGTAAGAATACATAACCTAGCACAACCGGCTATCATACATAACATAAGCGCTATCGGCTTATCATAACATAAGCAAGTTAAGAAATCCCCTAACTTCTTATTAACATTATTAATATATCCTCTCATTTTAGTTTACTTAAGGCACTAACATGTCATTTAAGAAAAAAATCCGGGAATTCAACCCAAGTACCACGTACCTCTAACCTTGTTAAGACTGACTCCTTTTTATGTAAAACTTTCAAGATACTAATAACCGTAGTATCAAGTTACGACTACCTTTCAAGACAAGTCACATTTCCTTTTAGAAATATAATAGGTTTCTAAATCATGTGACTTCTTTTCTTTTAAAACCTTAGGCAATTGATGCCTTAAAACCAATTTGCCTTTCATAAATTCAAATCATTTATCCGTACTTATTTTACTTAGAGCAAATATTTCTTTTGTTAACCTTCCATAAAGCTAATATAACCAACTTCCCATAAAGTCGTTATATTAACTTTATACATTAGTCAAATATATTTCCCTATATTCAAGGGACTTATACTTTTAAAACGAAACAAGTATCATATCCTTAAAACACTTCAAGTCCCTTAACTTTGAAAACTTAAGACATCATTAATACTTTTTAAAGAAGTGAGTTAATTCCCTTACTTACCAAACTTGGCCATTCTTAAAACAAGTAAGGGACATCAAAGTCTTGTACGTCTACCGTACTATAAAAGTACAACTACTCATGCTCAAGAGATAGGAGAGTTCCACATACCTCTTCGGGTCAATCCACTTGCAAGTCCAATATACCACGCGTAGTATGTTTAACCTATAATGACCATAATACGTCCATTAGCCTTTATCTTCAACGTAGAACATTCTAATAGAAACGTCTCTTATTCCTACGGAAAATTGGACAGCACTTCCTTTGTTTCTACATACTTTGCCACCTTTTTCAAGGCCGAATTCAATAACCAAACACGTCACCTTTAAGGCTCAACAATCCAATCAACGCAAAGGGGATTACACGCCTAACTTGGACGTGTAAAATTCTGCCCCACAATACATAACAACTAATACAAACTACAAGGTCCAATTTGGCAATTTTGAGGTATAACAACATAAATTCTTATCCAATTCCTACATGCAATATATCTAAGAGCAATATTGACAACTATAAGTCCTTTATTCCACACATGCAACACAATTTACTAGCACAAGAGAAAGGATTGTTACCTTAGAGCTTACCCAAATTAATCCAACAAATTTCACTTGTCTTCTTTCCACAATCACCTCCACAAAACTCCTACAAGCTTGCCAACAAGTTCCCTTCTTGCCACATTTTCTAAAATTTTCTCTAAGCCTTGATTCTTCTTGAATTTCTAGAGAGAAGGGAAAAGAATTTTAGAGAGAATGAAGAACTTTTTTAGAGAGAAGAATGAGCTTTGAAGAATGACCAAGTCTTCAAGACTTGGTCAATAAATAGGACATGCAAAAATCAGATGGGGGGGACACTTGTCACCCACCCATGGCCTCTTTTTTTAAAAAAACAGTTCTGATTTTTCCCAGATTCGCAGAAAAACCCGCCTCGGCGCCACGACCCTGCAGCCGGCGCCGCGGCGCTGAAACCTCCGCAACCTTTCAGAACTTCCGGAGCCGCGGCCCTGCTTTACGGCGCTGCAACTTCCGAGAAATCTCAGCATAACCGGCGCCGCGGCCCTGCATCCGATGCCGCGGCGCTGTGGCCCCTGACCGAGATTGCTTTTCTGCCCGACTGCGCGCTGAACTTGTAACCTCCATAACTTTCTACTCCGATATCCTATCGACGAACGGTTAGTTGCGTTGGAAACTAGACTCAACGAACTACGTACTAGGCCTTTGAAACACCTAGGAACTCTTAATGCAACTGGACATAAACCGCCTCAAAGTTGACTAACAACCCGTCCGAAACATTCCGTCAACCCATCATTCTAAAATTTAAAACTTAATTCCTTTTGTACGTCCCCCTAAGCATGACCCGAACTACGGGGTGTAACAGATGCAACAGTCGATGTCGATCGATGGTCTTCGATGCATGCAATAAAATCTGGTTGATTGAGATTGATTGGAAGTTGAAGACATCTGGTTGAGGAGAATTTATTTGATTGTATGATTAGATGCACGATTGATGCACATGAAATGGAAGATTCAAAGGCATTAAGCCGGATTGAAGTCTGAAAAATTGAAAAAATTAAAGATCCATAGGAATTGCGTATTTTCTTCTGTGATTGAGTGTTGATACTTGTATAAAATTGTAGATCTTAACAGAAATCTTTTGTGTTGAGTGTTGACATAATGGGAACTCATGGAGAAAATATGGTTAATACATTTGTGGTTGATACAATATCAATAACAACAATCCACTTTACTTGTTTCCTTCAGATGCACCAGGTTCCTTGACTGTTGGTGTTGTGTTGAATGGAATGGATAATTACACCTTATGGAGCAGAGCAATGAAAATAGCATTGCTTAGTAAGAAAAAGATGGGATTCATTGATGGAACAATTAAAAGAGAGTTATTCCATGGGAATCTTGCAAGTTTATGGGAGAGATGTAATGTGATTGTTGTATCGTGGCTGGTGGAAAATGTAAGCAAAAGCTTACTTACTCGGATGTTGTTTAACTCAGATTTTCATACAATATGGAAGGATTTGAGAGATAGTGTTATACCCCGTGGTTCGGGTCGGGATCGCGGCCGGGCTCAGCCGCGCGTGGCGCCACGGGCGCCGCGCGCCAAGACGGTGATTGTAGGCGCGCCGGGAAACGCGCCGCGCACGAAGATCTGGCGGTCGCAAGTTTCAGCGCCGGGAAGCAGGGCCGCGGCGCCGGAAAGTCCTGAGAAGGCGGCAGAAGTTTCAGCGCCGCGGCGCCGACTGCAGGGCCGCGGCGCCGAGGCGGGTTCTGCGAGAGTTAGTGGAAATTTCTGCACTGTTTTGTTTTAAAAGAGGTCATGGGTGGGTGACAAGTGTCCCACCCCATCTGATTTTGCATGTCTTTTATATTGACCAAGTCTTGAAGACTTGGTCATCTTCCAAACTCTTCTCTCTCTCTAAGCTAAAAAGCTCTCCCTTCTCTCTAGAAAATCAAGAGAAACTCCAAGCTTAAGGAAAATCTGAAAAGTGTGATAAGAAGGAAAGTTATTTGCAAGCTTGTGGAGGTTATTGTGGTGGTGTTCTTGAAAAGGAGGCTAGCAAAATTATTGGAATAGTTTTGGCTAAAGCTCTAAAGGTAAAATTCCTCTCTTGTAGTTAGTTACTTGTGTTGTGTCACGACCCGACCTCGGGCCCGCGACTGGTGCCTTACCCCGGGCACCCTAGTGATACAACATCAGAGAAAATCAGCGGAAATAAAAACTTAAACATGAACAAGACATAAAATAAGCAATAGGCTAACCAAAACGGTTACCTTCCTGTATATATAAATCAAAATCAATAGCTTAAATCCCTTACAAACCCCGCCCACAACAAGATTACGCACTCTACGAATTTTATAACAACTATGACGGGACAGGGCCCCGCCATACCCCTGAATGTACAAGAACCTACAAACTCAGGGAATCATACCGAAAGATAAGCTTCCGGAGAAACGGAGCTTCCCAAAACGCTGAACTGTGATCCTATGAGCGAGGATCAACAACCGGTGTACTTACTGCAGCATGAACGCAGCCTCGGCGAGGTCGATAACAGTACCAAGTATGTGAAATCGAAATATCAGTAAATGAAATCATAATAGTCTATATAAAACAGAGACATGTATGATAACCAAACTACGCTCACAATATATATTAGCAAATATGTCAAGTCGTGACTTACGCCAGAAGTCATCACTCAAATATAACCCAGAATTTAACTCGCACAACGGCCGCATGCCCCAAGATCTTACCTCGGTATAAGCATGGCCATGGAACCATCCTAATGGAAGCATACCCGGGCCACCCATCATGTCGAGATGTCCAAAGGAAATAACAAGATAACAATCATAATGGAAGATACTCGGCCACCCATCGTGTCGAGATGTCCAAAGCAAATAACGAATAACACTCCTAATGGAAGCATACCCGGCCACCCATCGTGTCGGTATGTCCAAAAGGAAATAACAAGATAACAATCATAGTGGAAGATACTCGCTGGCCACCCATCGTGTCAAGATGTCCAAAGCAAATAACGTAATAACACTCCTAATGGAAGCATACTCGTGGCCACCCATCGTGTCAAGATGTCCAAAAGGAAATAACAAGATAACAATCATAGTGGAAGATACTGCTGGCCATCCATCGTCGGTATGTCCAAAGCAAATAATGTAATAACACTCCTAATGGAAGCATACCCGGGCCACCCATCACGTCGGTATGTCCAAAAGGATCGATATAGTGGAAGCATACCCGGCCACCCATCGGTATGTCCATCAATCAACCGGATAGTCGCCCTCCAACGAGACGCCAGCACGTAAAACACAACACTTGCACAACAAAAGCTATCACCACAAGCATAGGCAAGTTCAACATACTTTTAGACATTATTTTTATGAACACAAATCCGGGTTTTAACCCCAAGGTACTACGTATTTTAACTCTTTAAAAGATCCATTTCTTTCACAAAAAGTCACACGATACCCGTAGTATCAAAAATTGAGTAACTGTCTTTGTAAGTAAACCAAAACAATTTTCATACTTTCTTTTTAAACCAAATCATTTCTCCCTTTAAAGTCCAGTTACCATTTTAAATCCAATAATAAAACCATCATTTTGTTTTCATAAAGTCGTTATAACTAACTTCCCATAAAGCTATTATAACACTTTATGTTTTAAACCAATACACTTCAAATTCCTCAAGTCTCATTTCTTTTAGAAAACAAGTTCCTTACTTTGGAATTTAAGAAAAATCAATACTTGTTATTAATGATCTTATTAAAGCAGTCATGATCTAGGAAATGTAATACAATTTTGTCTTATCTTAGCTTCTATGCAGATGGAGGTTTCTACTGGTTTTAATATAATTAATTATTTGTCAATACATTTTCCTTTATTAACGCTGCAGTGGTTTGTTCGATACTTATTCTCATTTCCGAAATCAATATAACTTATTCCTTTTAAAACTCAATTACCCATTTATCATAAATGCGGTTTCACAACTTTTAACACAAACCAAGTCCTTAATATTTCACATCAAGTCATTTATAAGTCAAGTCTCTTATCTTTTAAAAACCACAGACCATTTCTTTACCTACATAAAGTTGTTATAACAAACTTCCCATAAAGTCATTATAACACTTTATGTTTTAAACCAATCAAATTCGTTTAGCACACGTACGTCTACCGTACTACATAGTTCACACAATCATGCTAGAAAAGATAGGAAGAGGTTCACATACCTCGCGACGATTATCGACAATTAGCAAAACGCTCCAAAGTACTATCACTCTGCTAGCCTTTTCCACCCTTCAAGTAGAATACGCTACTCGTAGTACTTCCACCTATAATGGCCATAAAATGTCTATCAACTTCTAGATCTCTTCGTAGAATATTCTAAATACAAGATTCCTTATTCTACGGAAAATTGGACAAGTGGCTTGCCACTTGTCCACCAAAAACGTCCAACACTTGTCCACCAACCATTCGGCCAACATGGCCACATGGGGGTGACACGTGTCGCCCCCTACTCGTCCAAAATATTTCATCTTCCGAAAATATCCGTAATGCCGAAATCTCGAAAATAAAGTGGGCCCCACAACCCGTATATTTTCCCCGTGGGCCCCACGTGACCAATTCCGGAAATAAAATTCCATAATTCTCAAATATTCCAAAAAGTCCGAATACCAAATCTGGGAATCCAATTCCCATTAACGAACCTTTTTCCTTCACAAAATCCGGAAACTTTTCCGTCGAAAAATCACATCTTTCTTCCTTTCCAATTTTTGTGTCGTATTCTCGTACGAACGTCTTCGTATACATACCCTGGAACTACGGGGTGTAACATGTTGCATGTGAAGAATAAGGAATTTGTAGTAGCAAATAATGCTCTTAGAATCATTACATGTAAGAAAAATGGATTGGATATGAAAAGATTGGTTAAGGAGATATTATGAGCATGTTGTAGCCTACAAACTACTTTAGAATTGTTAAGTGTATTGTTTTACCTTATGGGGCAGAATTTTACACACCTAAGTTTGGTTGTGTAATTCCCTTTGAAATTTTGGATTGTTGGGCCTTAAATGTGGCGTTTGGATATTGAATTCGACCTTGAAAAAGGTGGCAAAGTATGTAGAAACAAAGGAAATGTTGTCCAAATTTCCTTAGGAATTAGTAACTTAAATTTGGAATATTCTACATTGAAATTAGGGGTTAATAAACGTATTATGGTCATTATAGGTTGACATATTACGTGCAGTATTTCGGACTTAGCAAGTGGATTAACCGAAGAGGTATGTGGAACTTTTCTATCTCTTGAGCATGAGTAGTTGTCTCTATGTAGTACGGTAGACGTACAAGATTTGATATCTTTCACTTGTTTTAAAGTATATGAGACTTGTTTCATTTTAAAAGTATAAGTCCCTTGGGTTTAGGGAAAAAGTATTTGACTAAGGAGTAACGTAAATATAATGACTTTATGGGAAGTTGGTTATATTAGCTTTTGAAAGGTTAACAAAGAAAGGTTTACTCTAAGTAAAACAAGTACGGGTAAATGATTTGAAACTGTGAAAGGTGAATTGATTTTTAGGCATTGGTTGCCTAAGGTTTTAAAGGAAATGAAGTCACTTGATTTAGAAGCCTATTATATTTCTAAAAGGAAAATGTGACTTATTTTGAAAGGAAATCGTAACTTGATACTATGGTGATTAGTATCTTGGAATTTTTTTGTATAAAAGAGTTATTTTCTTAAAAGGTTAGAAGTACATGGTACTTGGGTTGAATTCCCGGATTTTCTATTAAAAGACATGTTAGTGCCTTAGGAATACTAAAATGAGAGGATATATTAACAATGTTAATAAGAAGTTAGGGGATTTCTTAACTTGCTTATGTTATGATAAGCCGGTAGCGCTTATGTTATGATATGATAGGCCGGTAGTGCTTATGTTATGATATGATAGGCCGGTAGTGCTTATGTTATGTATGATAGGCCGGTAGTGCTTATGTTATGTATGATAGCCGGATGAGCTATGTTATATCTATATATTATTACGGGTTAAACCCCGGGTTATTACTTATGTCATGGATTTGTTACCCATCATGCGAGTGCGGCGCTTGTACTCATGCGGATCCAGACCACAGGATCCATACGGGTGAAATAGTCCCGTGCGAGTACAGCGATGGTACTCATGCGGGTCCACAGGATCCATGCGGGTGAAATAGTCCCATGACGAGGCGGATGACCTCATGCGGGTCCACAGGACCCATGCGGGTGAAATAGTCCCAGGAGTAGGACTGCTTAATGATACTACGGGCGAGGTACCCTGTTTTTATCATGAGCCTCCTATTTTTATGCAGTAAGATTTATACTTGTTACTCTCATTGTTAGTAAGGCACAGTGCAAGGTAAATTGATTTTCGTCTATGACTCCAGCTTATTTTGACTTATGATATTATTACGATTTTCCGGTTTACATACTTGGTACATATCAGGTAATCGACCCTTCTCTGGGCCGCGTTCCTGCCGCAGGTAAGGGTCAGAAGGTGGTGGATCCTCAGTCTTAGGATCTGTGCTCAGGTGTCAGAAGCTCCATGACTCCGGAGGCTTGACTTGATTTTGGTACTGCTTCTCCCGACATCAGAGGTTTTGTGTACATTCAGGGTATGACGGCCCCGTCCCGTCATGGTTGTTACAAACTCTTAGAGGCCTGTAGTCCTGGTTATAAATTGGGTTATTAAGGATGTAATCGTCAGCCTGTTTTATTTATGTTACGAAAGGTAGCCATTTTTGGGTTAGCCTATTTCATCTTATGTAGTTCTTGTTTGTGAGTTTATCATTCGGTTTTCTCGATGTTGTATCACGCGGTGCCCGGTAAGACGCCGACCACGGATCCGAGGTCGGTCGTGACAAAAGTGGTATCGAGCGCTTAATCCTCGGAAAGCGGCCCACAGCCGTATCTAGTAGTAGTCTTGATTATCGCGTTGTGCACCACATCTATAATCGTGAGGTCTGCAGGATATTTAGGATTGGTTTTCATTTCTTTCACTCTAAGATCGTGCAATAGAGCCGTGTTATAGGTTGAATTTCCTCTGACGTGAATTTTGTATGTATCAGTTATGCCTCCACGCAAGACAACCGCGGCCCAGAAGGGCAAGGCAATAGAGGGAACTACTAGTAGGACACCGAGGGTTACCCGCACGTGCCCGGGCCCCACCGAGATAATGTTTAGGGCGGCGAGTTCCACGCCGTCGCCAACCCCAAAGAAGTCCGGAGCAGCAGCGGCCATCGAGACTACGGCACCGAGCCTCCGCCATACACCGGAGCGCAGGATATGGGCTACGCGAGACGGCCCGATTATCGCCGAGATAGTGGCTAGGCATGAGGACAGACAGGAGACAATGTTCATTGCATCCGTGGTTCCTCCCGCATCCGATAGCGAGACTTCGGGACTTTTGAGCCGCAGCCACCGTAGTTCTATGGGTCGAGGCCGAGGATGATCCTCGTGAATTTATCCGACGATTCAATGACGGATCACGAGGGTGATCAAGGCCTCGGATACCGAGTCGGTTATCGAAGTTCGCATCGGCCGCGCGTGATACCGCAATTGATCGGTTTGATTCATGGAGCTGTCCCGGGAGAGCATGCGCTCACCGTATGGGACGAGTTCTCGGCGGCATTTCTTGGTCATTTCTTGCCTCCGCAGATGAGAGAGCACGCCGGCGATTGACATCGAGACGTAACGGGCGACATCCGAGTACAACGTAGTTTGACTCGTTGGCTCGATATGCGCCCACTTTAGTAGCAGATATGGAGGACGAGTGCACCGCCACGCTGTGGCTCGATGACTATTTGGCAGAGTTGTGCGAGTAGCTCTTCACCGCATGGACATTGCCCGCATGCAGGCCTATGCACTAGGGTGTGGGGAACGCAGAGGCCGACAGATTGATAGGTATCAGCAGAAGAGGGCCAGGACAGCAGCGTCCTCTAGTAGTTCTCGAGGTAGACAGCCTCAGCAGCAGACCGGGTTTGCATCACAGCCGGTTCAGAGCGCTCCTCCACCATCTTCCTGGCCGTAGGTATTCAAAGGTGATAGGGTCCCGTGGCTTCGGTTTCGCAGGACCGAGTTCCGGCCGACGAGGCCACCTATGCCTCGGTGTGGTCGATGTGGTGATTGTCATTATGGGGGTGTCGTGTTCTCCGTGGGCTTGTTACTCTTGTAGCAGGCCATTTGAAGAGAGATTGTCCACCGCAGGCGCGGAAATGCTATAGCTCACCACCGCCTTTGTCGGGTCTTCATCTTCATGGTCATGCGCCCGAGGCAGGGTGTTCACGGGCCAGCAGGCCGCGGCAGGGGTCGTGGCAGGGGTTCCAGCCCAATGTCCTCGAATCGCATTTATGCTATGTCCACCGCCAGACCGCGAGGCGCCACCGATGTCGCCACAGTACATTGTTGGTTTCTTCGGATGTTTATGCTTTGATAGACCCAGGTTCTACCTTGTCCTATATATCTCCTCATATTGCTGGTAGAATAGGGATAGAGCCCGAGTCCATAAAACCTTTTGAGGTAGCTACCCCAGTAGGTGATTCGGTAGTGGCCGAGCGAGTGTATAAGGCTTGCCCGGTGACTATATATAGTCGTCAGACTCTAGCCGACTTGATAGAGTTGGATATGACGGACTTTGATGTGATTATGGGTATGGATTGTCTAGCGTCTTGCTATGCCAATATGGACTGTAGAGAGAGGTTAGTTCGGTTCCAGTTTCCCGGTGAGCCGGTTATCGAGTGGAGGAATATCGCATCGCCGGCGTGGTAGGTTTATTTCTTACCTCAAGGCTAGTAAGATGGTGCGGAAGGGTATATTTACCATTTGGTTCGGTATTCGACATCGAGGTGAGATACCGACCTTCATCGGTCCGTTGTTAGAGAGTTTCCGCACGTATTCCCGCACGAAGCTTCCGTATCCTCCCGAGAGGAGATCGAGTTTTGCATTGATTTGGCGCCGCACACTCGACCGATATTTATTCCGCCATACGTAATGGCACCGCCGAGTTGAAGGAATCAAGGACCACCAAAGATTTGCCGGAGAAAGGCTTTATCGTGCCAAGTGTTTCTCCTGGGAGCGCCATGTTATTTATAAAGAAGAAGGATGGACGCCACAGATGCGTGTATTGATTACAAAGTGAACAAGGTAACTATCAAGAACAGATATCCCCTCCCCAGGATTGATGATTTGTTTGACCAGTTGCAGGGTGCGAGATGTTTTTCCAAGATAGACCTGCGATCTGGTTACCATCAGGTACGAGTTAGAGAGGCGGATATCCCGAAGACTGCATTCAGGACCCGGTATGGGCACTATGAGTTCAGGGTGATGTCTTTCGGATTGACCAACGCCCCAGCAGTATTCATGGATTTGATGAATAGGGTGTTCAGGCCATTCTTGGATATGTTCGTTATAGTGTTCATTGATGATATCTTAGTGTATTCGCGCACAGAGCAGGAGCATACAGATCATTTGAGGACGGTATTGGGAGTCCTCGAGGACCGCAACAGTATGCCAAGTTCTAAACGCGAGTTTTGGCTTCAGTGGCTTTCTTAGGGCATGTTATCTGGCCGATGGTATTCACTGATACAACTAAGATCGAGGCGCAATACTTGGCCCGCACTCCACTACACCGACTGACGCACACTTTTGGGCTTGGTGTTATTATCGAGGTTGTGGAGAAGTTTGCTTCCATGTCAGCTTTGACTAGCCGACTCGTGGCGCCATATTTCAGCCGATCGAATACTTGTGAGGAGAGTTTCCATTTACTAAAGGAGAAATTGACGACCGCCTCGCCTTTTACTCTTCCGCAGGGCTTAGATGGATACGTGGTTTATTGCGACGCGTCGTGTGTCGGGCTTGGATGCAAAGACGACATAGTTATAGCTTACGATCTCGGCACTTAGGAAGCACGAGAAAACTATCCCACACATGATTTGAGCCGCAAAGCAGTGATTCATGCCTTAAAGATCTGGAGACATTATTTGTATGGGGTTCATGTGGATATTTACACAGACCACAAGAGCCTCCAGTATATCTTCATCCAGAGGGAGCTGAACTTGCGACAAAGACGGTGGTTGGAGCTGCTTAAGGATTATGATGTTAATATTCTATACCACCCAGGGAAGGCCAATGTAGTTGCAGATGCCCTTAGTCGCAGATCGATCGATAGTCTATCTGATGTACAGCCGGGGAAAAAGGATATGGTCCGAGAGATTCGTCAGCTAGCGAGCCTTGGGGTTCGTTTGTTTGATTCTGATAGTGATGGAGTTTGGGTTCGAGAGGTTGTCGAGTCTTCCATCGCCGGCGAGCAAGAGGCGATATGAGGATCCGATTATGGCGCGTATCGAGATGCCGCTCTTCGCAGAGAGAGTCTATTTGAGGTAGTGCCCATGGGGTGCTAAGGTTTGAGGGCCGATTGTGTGTTCCCGATGTGACAGACTTCGCTGCCAGATTTTGAGGCACACAAAGGCTCGTTATTCTATTCATCCGGGTCGACTAAGATGTATCATGACTTCGACGTGTATTGGTGGGATGGCCCAAGAGGACGTGGCGTTTTGTTACACGTTGTCCTAATTGTCCAGGTTAAGGTGAGCACCGAAGCCCGGTGGTCATTGCGCAGTTATTGATATTCCGACTGGAAGTGGGAGGTGATAAATATGGATTTTATTACAGGTTACCTTCCACTCGTATAAGCATGATTCCATTTGGGTTATCGTCGACAGTCGACGAAATCAGCCCATTTTCTTTCACCAGACGACTTTTTCTACGAGGATTATGCTAGATCAGATATCGTGAGATCGTGAGACCGCACGAGTTCCTATATCGATTATTTCGACCGAGGAGCCCGCTTACGCTTAACTTCGAGGTCTTTCCGTGGATTAGGGACACAGTGAGTCTTAGTACGGCGTTCATCCTCGTGACCGACGGACAGCCGAGCGCACTATCCGCATACACTCGAGGATATCTTTGCGGTCATGTGTTATTGATTTCGTGGGTAGCCGAGGATCATTTACCTCTTGTGGAGTTTGCTTATAACAACAGCTACCATTCTAGTATCCAGATGGCGCCTTATGAGGCCTTATATGGGAGGAAGTGTAGGTCACCGATAGGTTGGTTTGAGGTGGGAGAAGTTCAGTTAGTCGGGCCAGACTTGGTGTAGCAGGCAGTGGATAAGGTGAAGCTTATCCAGGAGCGGTTATTGTCATCTCAGAGTCGACAGAAGTCGTATGCAGATCATCGGCGTCGACACTTGGAATTTGAGATAGATGATTGGGTCTTCCTGAAGGTATCACCCATGAAGGGTGTGATGAGATTTGGGAAGAAGGGGAAACTTAGCCCAAGGTACATTGGGCCTTATCATATTATCCGTAGGGTAGGAAAGGTTGCCTATGAGTTAGATCTGTCGTCCGATTTGGAGGCGGTACATCCAGTTTTCCATGTGTCGTTGTTGCGGAAATGTATTGGAGATCCATCTAGAGTGCACCCGATTCATGATGTCCAGGTGACAGAGGAGTTATCGTATGAGGAGAGTCCCATAGCGATACTCGATCGTCAGGTTAGGCGACTTCGGACAAAGGATGTGGCTTCCGTCAAGGTCTTATGGCGGAACGAGAACAGGGAAGAGATGACGTGGGAGGCGGAGGAGGACATGATGAAGAAATATCCTCACTTATTCCCTACACCTCCAGGTAACCCACTTTCGTGCTTGTTAGTTTTGATTTAGTGATTTTGCTTGAGTATTGTTGTGGCTCGTGGAGCATCTTTATTTGCAAAGGAGTAGTTAAGAGCGTCTATGTCAATTTGTGATTCGAGTAAGCCTAGAAGGAACATTCGGGACGAATTTTTCTAAGGGGGGGGAGAATGTTATACCCCGTTGTTCGGCCGATCGCGATCGTGGCCTCAGCGCGCATGGCCACGGGCAGGCGCCGCGCGGGTGATTGTAGGCCGCGGCCGGAAATGCCGCGGCGCGAAAGATTCGGGTCGCCGAAGTTTCAGCGCATGGCGCCGGAAGCTGTCGCGCGCCGAAAAGTCCCGAAGCGGTAGAGTTTCACGCCGCGCCGATCGCAGGCGCGGCGCCGAGGCGGTTCTCAGAGTTAGTGGAAATTTATGCACTGTTTTGTTTTAAAAGAGGTCATGGGTGGGTGACAAGTGTCCCACCCCATCTGATTTTGCATGTCTTTTATATTGACCAAGTCTTCAAGACTTGGTCATCTTCCAAACTCTCTCTCTCTCTAAGCTAAAAAGCTCTCCCTTCTCTCTAGAAAATCAAGAGAAACTCCAAGCTTAAGGAAAATCTGAAAAGTGTGATAAGAAGGAAAGTTATTTGCAAGCTTGTGGAGGTTATTGTGGTGGTGTTCTTGAAAAGGAGGCTAACAAAATTGTTGGAATAGTTTTGGCTAAAGATCTAAAGGTAACATTCCTCTCTTGTAGTTAGTTACTTGTATTGCATGTGAAGAATAAGGAATTTGTAGTAGCAAATAATGCTCTTAGAATCATTACATGTAAAAAATGGTTTGGATATGAAAAGATTGGTTAAGGAGATATTATGAGCATGTTGTAGCCTACAAACTACTTTAGAATTGTTAAGTGTATTGTTTTACCTTATGGGGCAGAATTTTACACACCTAAGTTTGGTTGTGTAATCCCCTTTGAAATGTTGGATTGTTGGGCCTTAAATGTGGCGTTTGGATATTGAATTCGACCTTGAAAAAGGTGGCAAAGTATGTAGAAACAAAGGAAATGCTGCCCAAATTTCCTTAGGAATTAGTAACTTAAATTTGGAATATTCTACATTGAAATTAGGGGTTAATAAACGTATTATGGTCATTATAGGTTGACATATTACGTGCGGTATTTCGGACTTAGCAAGTGGATTAACCGAAGAGGTATGTGGAACTTTCCTATCTCTTGAGCATGAGTAGTTGTCTCTATGTAGTACGGTAGACGTACAAGATTTGATATCTTTCACTTGTTTTAAAGTATATGAGACTTGTTTCATTTTAAAAGTATAAGTCTCTTGGGTTTAGGGAAAAAGTATTTGACTAAGGAGTAACGTAAATATAATGACTTTATGGGAAGTTGGTTATATTAGCTTTTGAAAGGTTAACAAAGAAAGGTTTACTCGAAGTAAAACAAGTACGGGTAAATGATTTGAAACTGTGAAAGGTGAATTGATTTTTAGGCATTGGTTGCCTAAGGTTTTAAAGGAAATGAAGTCACTTGATTTAGAAGCCTATTATATTTCTAAAAGGAAAATGTGACTTATTTTGAAAGGAAATCGTAACTTGATACTATGGTGATTAGTATCTTGGATTTTTTTTGTATAAAAGAGTTATTTTCTTAAAAGGTTAGAAGTACATGGTACTTGGGTTGAATTCCCGGATTTTCTATTAAAAGACATGTTAGTGCCTTAGGAATACTAAAATGAGAGGATATATTAATAATGTTAATAAGAAGTTAGGGGATTTCTTAACTTGCTTATGTTATGATAAGCCGGTAGCGCTTATGTTATGATATGATAGGCCGGTAATGCTTATGTTATGATATGATAGACCGGTAGTGCTTATGTTATGTATGATAGGCCGGTAGTGCTTATGTTATGTATGATAGCCGGATGAGCTATGTTATATCTATATATTATTACGGGGTAAACCCCGGGTTATTACTTATGTCATGGATTTGCTACCCATGATGCGAGTGCGGCGCTTGTACTCATGCGGATCCGGACCACAGGATCCATGCATGTGAAATAGTCTCATGCGAGTACGGCGATGATACTCATGCGGGTCCACAGGATCCATGCGGGTGAAATAGTCTCATGCGGGTGAAATAGTCCCATGACGAGGCGGATGACCTCATGCGGGTCCACAGGACCCATGCGGGTGAAATAGTCCCAGGAGTAGGATCGCAATGATACTACAAGCGAGGTACCTGCTTTGATCATGAGCCTCCTATTTTTATGCAAGAAGATTTATACTTGTTACTCATTGTTAGTAAGACACAAGGCAAGGTAAATTGATTTTCGCCTATGACTCAAATTATTTTGACTTATGATATTATTACGATTTTCCGCTTTACATACTTGGTACATATCAGGTACCGACCCTTCCTGGCCGCTCATGCCGCAGTAAGGGTAAAGTGGTGGATCCTCATTCTTAGGATCTTTGCTCAGTGTCGAAGCTCCATTACTCGGAGGCTTGACTTGATTTTGATACTGTTCTCCCGACATTGTAGATTTTGTGTACATTCAGGGTATGACTACTGCCTGGTCATGGTTGTTACAAACTCTTAGAGGCCTGTAGTCCGGTTATAAATTGGGTTATTAAGGATGTAACTGTTCAGTTCTGTTTTATTTATGTTACGGAAAGGTAGCCATTTTTGGGTTAGCCTATTTCATCTTATGCAGTTCTTGTTTGTGAGTTTATTTCCGCTGGTTTTCTCTGATGTTGTATCACAAGGGTGCCCGGGGTAAGGCGCCAGTCACGGATCCGAGGTCGGGTCGTGACAGATAGATTCGACAAGGTTAATAGATCAAGGACCTTTCAGTTGCATAAGGAGATCTTCATTATGAGACAGGGTACTATGTTAGTATCTATGTATTATTCTAAGCTAAAAGACTTATGGGATGAGTATGACTCGATTATGCCACCACCTAATTGCTGTCCAAAGTCGAAAGACTTTATAGATCATTTGCAGTACCAACGGATGATTCAGTTTTTTATGGGACTGAATGATGGTTATAGTCAAGTTAGAAGCCAAGTGATCATGATGCCACAGATACCTAACTCGAATCAAGTGTATGCAATGGTTAATTAAGAGGAGAGCCAAAGAATAATTGCAGGTTCAACTAGGATGATGCAAGATACAGTGGAGTCAGTGGCAATGCTTAAAACTAAGAGTGGTGGTGGATACACAAAGCCTAAGAAACCATATAATCCCATAGTAGTGTGTGATTTCTGTCACACTAGAGGACACTTGAGAGTGGATTGCTTCAAGCTGATGAAGTGTGATTCTGCCATAAGACTAGGCACCTGCAGGTTGATTGCTACAAACTTAATGGATATCCAGAGAACTACAAAGGAAAAACAAGGAGGGAAAACATAGTGACAGGAACATCTGAAGATATTGGACAAGGGGGACTGATTTATGATATGCAGCATTATCAGCACAATGCAGGACAAATTCAGAATGTGCGAAATACAGGACAGATTCAGAATATGTCAATGATTGATGTGATCAATCAATTCACACCAAGTCAGTACCAGCAATTGCTCAACATAATCAATCACAAAAATGCAGATGGGAAATATAGAGTTAGTGCAAACATGACAGGTAAACTCAATCCTAATGAAGTGTTATTAAAATGGATTGTAGACTCGGGTGCAACTAATCATATGATTAGTAATCAGGGAAACTTACATAATAGACATATCGTAGAAAATACAGGTAAAGTACAACTACCTGCAGGTAGGGGTGTACATTTTTAGATCGGACCGGTGGATTCCGGTCCGGTCTCCGGTCCTTCATTATATAATATTCTGGTTTTTTGGTCTGGTCCGGTCCGGGTAAAAATCAGAATGATCCGGATCGGACCGGAATGGACCGGTTCCATATTTTTTTATTTTTTTAAATTCTAGGTAATGTTAATTTTATAACTCTTCTAATTAGATGTAGAAGAAAATTTGAAAGATTTGGAGGAAATTGATAAGGGTAGTGTTATTTTTATAACTCTTCTAATTATTTTTTAAAACTTATAATTTCTAATGTTTGACATTATTTATCTATCTTTTTTCTTTATGATTAGATGTGCAATATGATGATATGGATGAGCATGAATATTGCCGAGTTTTATTTGAGAATGTCAGGTTAACTTGATTACAAAATAATATAGAATTTCGGTGCAACTCACACCCACCTGCTGTATGATGATGGATCTGAAAGATTGGTGTCGTGTACCTATTCAAATAAAATATATTGAAGGATAAGGAAAAAAATAAACATATTTAATGAGATTGATAAACGAACACATTGTTAAAAATTTACAAATTAAAATAAATTAAAATTGCATTTAAAAAAAAGGTCCAACCGGTCCAAAACT
Organism: Przewalskia tangutica; assembly: GCA_029844215.1. Classification (NCBI taxonomy): domain Eukaryota; kingdom Viridiplantae; phylum Streptophyta; class Magnoliopsida; order Solanales; family Solanaceae; genus Przewalskia; species Przewalskia tangutica. The sequence goes on along the minus strand of CM056724.1, from coordinate 96,164,621 downwards.
CGGAGCGGACCAGATTTTTCAGGTTCGGTCCTCGGTCCAGAAAAAATGAAGATTTCGGTTCTGGTCCATTGTGGTTTTGGTCCGGTCCGATCCGGTCCGATTTTGGACCGGTGTACACCCTACCTACAGGAGACTCAACCAAAGTTACACATGTTGGAGACTGTGATTTGGGAAGAGGTGATATACTAAAAAATGTCTTATGTGTGCCAACATTCAAATTTAACCTTATATTTGTTTCCAAAGTGATAAAAGAACTAAATCGCAGTGTCAATTTCTTTTCATATTACTGTGTATTTCAGGATCTCTCATCTGGGAAGGTGATGGAGATTGGTAATGAAGAAGAAGGATTATATGTGTTGTGTTGGGGTGAGCAGAATAAGGAAGAAAGGTTGAAGAAATGCTTGACAACATCTCATGTTGATGCAGTTCTTTGGCATCAGAGATTATGTCATGTACCTATAACTGTCATGAAGAAAATTTCAGTAGTTGCTTCAGGTTTCAAAAATGATACTTCTCTTAGTTTGAATAATTGTCAGGTGTGCCCATTGGCTATACAAAGTAGAATTCCTTTCCCTGTTAGTTTCAGTAGAACATCAGGGTTTTTTCAACTACTACATATGGATGTATGGGGGCCATATAGAGTTGAAACATATAATGGAATGAGATATTTTATGACTATTGTAGATGACTAGTCTAGATGGACTTGGATCTTCCTAATAAGACTGAAAACAGATGTGATTACATTGCTTAAAAAAATTGTTGAGGTTTCTACTCAGTTTGATGTGAAAATGGGACTGAGTTTTTCAATCAGCATTGTAAAGAGTTGTTTCAACAATATGGTGTCTTAAAGTTCTTGTCCATACACACCACAACAAAATAGTGTTGTAAAAATAAAACATAGACACATACTTGAAACTGCTAGAGCTATTAAAATACAAGCTCATATTCCAGATAGATTTTGGGGTCATTGTGTGGAGGTGGCAGTATATATTTTTAACAGAATACCATTTACAATTCTGCAAAATAAGTCACCCTATGAGATATTATACAACAAATTCCCATCATTTTCACATTTGATGGTGATAGGTTATTTGTGTTTTGCATCTACTTTGCCTAGACAAGATAAATTCAGTCCTAGAGCAGTAAAGGTTGTCCTTCTTGGATATGGCAATGCATAGAAAGGATATAAGTTGTATAACTTAGATAACAACTTGGTCTTCATGAGCAGAGATGTAGTTTTCATGGAACATATTTTTCCATTCAAAAATGTTGAGGAAGATAGGACTGGCTCAAATAAGTCACATGATCATTTTAGCTATGATGATCTGGTCCATCCACACAATGTTGCAGTCTCACATACATGCCCAAACAATTTACACAATGATCTAGCAGATGTTGAAGCATATAAAACTGATGAAGAAAACAATGATCTAGCAGATGGTGAAGAACAGACCACTGCTGGAGAAAATGGTGATTCATCAACTGTTATTCCTGATGGTACACCAGCTTGTCAAAATATGCCAGCATGTATCTCTAATACTAGGAGGTCTGAAAGATGTAGTAGACCTCCCATCTTGCACAAAGACTATTACAAAGCAACGATCCAGTAGTTGTTTGTATTCCATATCAGATATGATGAATTATACTGGAATCTTCTCCAAGTATCAAGATTTTATTGCATAGATGTCTATGGATGTTGAGCCATACAATTATGCAGAAGCAATCAAGGATAAAAGATGAGTTGATGCAATGAAAGCTGAGATTCATGCATTGAAGGACAATAAGACATGGGAGTTGGTAAATCTTCCACCTGACAAAAAGGCTATTAGGTGCAGATGGGTGTACAAGATCAAGTATAAGGCAACCAGAGAGGTTGAAAGGTTCGGGAAAGGTTGGTGGCAAAAGGTTGTAACCAAAATGAAGGAGTGGATTATCATGAGACTTTTGTCACGACCCGGCCTGACGGGCCGCGACTAAACGCCCTAATGACGTCATTCTACCAACCTGTCACACATAATCCAACTAATACTAAGGAAAGTATGAAATCCGGCAGCACAACGCCGTAACAACAACATATGCCAGAATAGACGAGCTGACAAGGCTACCTTTACACAAAATTGTACCTGCCTCCTGAGGAGTCACAACTAGCCAACATAATATCATAAGCAAGCCGACAAGGCTGCCACCAAATAATATCACGTATACACGGGAACATCCCAACACAGAGTATAATGACATAGCTAACCAAAACAGATTTACAAGCCTACATACGTACAACCCACAACTGTCTACAGACCTCTATGAGAAGACTAAAATCATATGATGGGACAGGGCCCCGTAATGCCCCTAATATATACATAAGTCTAAAAACATGTTCTATACCAAAAATGACAAAGCTCTAGATCAAATGAGCTTTTCCAACCAGCTGAGTAGGAATCTTAGGCCTCTAAATCACCAAACTGAGAACATGTACATACGGGCATGAACGCAGCCCCCTGAGGAAAGGGGGTAAATACGAAATTATGTACTGAGTATGAAAAACATGAAATACTGAAAATGAGATCATAACTGTGTCATGTAAAATAAAGAATCATATCAGTAATCCTGAATGTTTACCCATAGAGTCATCATGTCCATATGTATGTATATAACATGTCCCGGCCATCTAGTGAGGGACTCGATGAAATTATCAATATAACATGTCTCGGCCCTGTAGTGAGGGACTTGATGAAATAATTAGTATAACATGTCTCGGCCCTGTAGTGAGGGACTCGATAAAATTATCAATATAACATGTCTCGGCCCTGTAGTGAGGGACTCGATAAAATCATTAGTATAATATGTCTTGGCCCTGTAGTGAGGGAATCGATAAAATTATCAATATAACATGTCTCGGACCTATAGTGAGGGACTCGATAAAATCATTAGTATAACATGTCTCGGCCCTGTAGTGAGGGACTCGATAAAATTATCAATATAACATGTCTCGGCCCTGTAGTGAGGGACTCGATAAAATTAAATCATTATAATAAATTCTTTACTGAAAATCATAGACATCTCTCATGATTAACATCTTTAGGAAGTAGACTGGGTAGAAATCATGTACGTCCGTCGTACTTTCATAAAAGAAATCATGCCAAAAGTGTCGCGCCCTTTTCCGACCGCGACATTTTTTTTAAAACTCCTGCTTAGTAAAAATGTTAGGAAATAAATAAAAGTGTTAAATGTTAAAAGGGGTGTTAAAAAGGTGCTAGCATATTAAAAGTGCTAAGGTGGTAAATGTTAAAGGGTTCGCGGAGTCGCCACCTAATTATTTTGGGTGAATTAGGACACCTAAATGCTGACTATGTTTAAGTCAACATTAACTCCATTTTTATGGTCTGCTAAACTTAATGAGTTTCTGGGTAAGGGTTCTTTATTATCCTAAAGGGAAGGGGTTAGTCACCCTAAAAGATCTGCTAACTTGCGGTTGTCCGTTCAAACCTAGGGTAATTATTATGCTAAGATGCATGTTTTGAAAAGTTTAAGTGAAGGGGTGCCTGCAAGTTTTAAAAAAAAAGTAAAAGATGCATTCTTTTATAACCTGAAAAAAAGTTTATAAGATTTGTTTATAAAGTTAATTTCCGAAAGAGATCATATAAAGTGTTATACATAAGAAGTTTAAAAATATAACTGTGCAGAGTTGACTTAGTGATTAAAGGTAAGCCTTTGTTTGCAAAGTCGGTGGATAAATAAATTATATAGTATTAATAAGAGAGTTATTAATTCTTTTAAGATGCATTAGTCTCGTGATTAGATGTTCAAAAAAAATAAGTTAAGCAAGCTAGAATAATTAACTTAATGAGAAGCAAATTTCTAGTGTTGAACTATTTTCTAATAGCGACTTAAAGCTTAGGCTATTCTAAATATATTAATGTTAGAGTAATGTTAGACAAGTAATTACAACAAGTGAATGGGGAAAGGATATGAATTAATAAGGATGACTCGAAGAATGGTGATGTCCTTTCGCCGCGGTTTGGAATTTTCCTATACGAGGTGGATGCACATAAATGCGGGCCTTCATTTGAAGTAGCTCAAGATGAGTCTCGCCATGAGACTCTTTGTTGTTCTGATGCATTTCATGTAAAAAAAGAAGATAAAGATTAGTAAATATTCTAAATGAATATGTGCGTATTTTAGATAGCACTTAATTAAATCAATCCCTGAAACCGATAACACTTAAACCAAACAAAAGGGACCGAAATCAATATACATTTAGACATTTAAGTAATTACACGGAATAGTGAGCAAAGCAGTGAATAAACACTTAAACATGTGAAGAACCATGTCACAAGCAACCAAGCTATGATTTATACAACTTCAATGATCCTTTCATATTTTTTATTTATCTAGAATTGGTACAGTAAATCCCGATATGCAACAGTTTCCTTGCTGCATCTTAACAGTGAGTATGATTAATCGAACCAGGATGTATTCTGAAGCTTATTAAGGCACAAAAAAAAATAGAATAAAGCACATAGATGTAGTTGGATATATCAGGGACAACATGCACATTTCACAGTCAATAAAGGCATACTTTTAATCATGGCAACTAACAGTCACACAAAGAAAATGGGCAGGATTAAACAGGTATGACAAAGGTCGTCAGGAGTTTGCATTCAGATGTGAATATATGACTTGATTTGGCTTCAATTAGTATTAACAAGCATTTTAGAACATATGGCGGGCAGTTAACACATCCCATTTACACTTTATTTAAGCAAATCAGGCAAGAGACAGGAATCATGAAGGGACAAGACATTGGACAAGAAATCATACAAGGAAAGAGACTAAGAGATTCAATTTCCAGTCTAAAAACAGGACATACCAGACACCAGCTAAAGACAACCCGGACGATTGATCTTTTACTCTGCCTCTTTTACATCCTAACAATGCTAATTTATATAAGTTACAACCCGATGCCGCGTGTGTTTAGTCCAAACACTTAGGGTACACTCAAGCCTAGAAAGTCACCTACCTCCGATAAAAATCAGCTGGCTACTACTTTGAATCATTTTAAATACAAGCAGGCTTTCAAGCAGGTTTTAGATAACTTTCAGTCATCCAAATTAATTCAGATGACTATTTAAACATAGATGTTGATATGCCCAATTAACAGGTTCTTGAAACAATCTATAGAGCATATCTACACTTTATAGTTTACCTAGATATGCCAGCATCCACATAGACAGGACCAATGCAGATTATATGAGGATCTATGATGTAAATTGGACCGCTAGTGCACTGGTGGAAAGCTGGTAGTATTCAGATTCTCAACTAAAATGGGAGATCCATATGCCACAATATATAATTATACAGGGGTTAACTTAGATATGCAAAACCATCTAAACCAGAATTTCGATATGCCTAATATCTTTCCTGGTCATATTACCTGACAGTCGACCTTATAATGTAAACAGGCAAATGCAACACACCCATGATTTAGACTTATTGCAGCAGTCTACTCATCCCACAAAATCATAGCAAACCACATAAACAAACACAGTATTTATTTTATCTATCTCGCAATCTCCAAACATTATCTTCAACATCTAACACATATTTAATACAAACTTCACACAGAAATACAGAAACGAGCCGACATCGAGAGAGAGTTGATTTTACCTTCTACGGACAGCGAACCGAGGCAGCGTATCAAGTCGTCGAAGCCACTCGGAGATTTTTATGCTATGCTATTGAAAGCGACGCAGTTTGTGGTCGATTCTAGTCTATTTTTGAAAGAAAGGTTTCGGCTAAAGGATGCTAACAGGTTCCCTCGGGTTTCCCCTTTGTTCTATGACAGTTGAGTCGATTTTTTGTTCGTCTAAGGGTTTCAGAAAGGTGCTAGGTTCTGGACGATAGATGATGCCCATTGCATGTATAAGAGGATTAATTTATAGTCTCGATTTGGTTCTAAGTTTGGTATGGATCTTAAGGTTATGGTAAGGAACTGATTTTGGAAGGATTGGGTTTAGGATTCTTACTGCGATTTCGTGTCTATTCCCCGCGATTTTGTGTGATTCGGGTGTGATATAGGTTAGGATTATGTTACCATTTTGAGGATGGGGGGTGAGTACGTTGGTTACGCTGGGTAAGGGAAGGGTCGCCGGATTCTCAGGCGAGAATCTCGGTGAGCGTGGCGAGGCGCGATCGCTTGCTTTAGGTCTAGGTTTTGTTATTACAAGAGGATGGGCGTGGGGGTGTGAGGTTAAAGGGCTGAAGGTAATGGGCTGAGGAAGGATAAAGGGTGATGGGCGGATAAAAATAAAAGTTGGGCGTTTGGGCCAATTGGTTTGGGCCGCGGGTGTGGGCTGGTAACTATCTAATTAGGGGTAGAGTTTAAGTGTATTAGTTTTAGTAATTAGTTTTAGGTATTAGGTATTTAATTAGTGGTAAGTTATTTTAAATTGTGATTAAATTATTTTAGGTGTTTTATTAGTCTAAGCTTGAGTTTAAAATTATTACAAGAATAAAAGTGGGCGTGCTATTTAATTAGTGCTTAATTTTATACTGCGATGCCGTTATTAAAATTTATTTATTATGTGTATTTTGCGATGTTAAATTAAAATTGAATGGAGTTTAGATTAAATTATTTAAATGCTAAATGCAGGTATGATATTTAAGGACTGCTTAATGCTTTTACTTAAAATGCGGTGCTATTATTAAATTGCTTATTTACGCATGTATTAATGTATTATTATTGCATTTTTATTATAAAAAATCATAAAAATTATCTTGCAAAATTAGTGTAATTTTATAGGTAATGACTGGACAAGATGGTCAAAATTGGGTGTCAACAAAAAGAAAGAAGGAAGAGTTTCACATACCTCGTCGTCTATATCAACTCGATAATCTAATATTCGCCTCGACTAGAACCTTGACCTATAATAATAACAATAGGCATGTCAACTCTATGATTCTTAATCGTAAGTTAAATGGAAAGACGACTCTCTTATTCTATAAAAATTCGGGCAGAACTTCCCCTGTTTATATGTACATCCATAATTTTCAAACTAAGCCAGTAATACCAACAACATGATACAATTCAAGGATACACCGAAACAATCTCATATACTTCATATATGCTACCATAATACATTCTTTCTCTTTTTGTTCATGAAGGACAACTATTACAACAACCAAGGGAAATTATATATTTACTTCTTATGCTAATCCAACCTTTAAATCATGTTAAAATAACCCATTATAACAATCCATAATCCAAACAACAACATGAGTGAAGTGTGGAGCTTTTCTATATCTTTTCATACCTTAATTCCTTCAAGACATGTATTGGTAATTACTATAACGTATATACATGTTCATAATCAATTTTCCAACATTTTAACTCCATAAAATCATCCCTTAACTCGACGCGACAACATCCAGCAATTTCAAGCAAATTTTCGACCAACATCCTCAAAACCAATTCTTTTCTTAATTCCTTAGAATCCCATTCCATGTTTCAATAATTCTTTATGAACAACCATAATCTAAATATCAAGTTTTCTTCCAATTTCAACATGCAAAATGGCGACGAACTTCACGACCCAATAATCGAATACGACAATTCCAAGATTAGTCAAATTAGTCCTAATATCGGCTACAACATTCAAATTATTCACATTCAATGTCTAAATTCAACTTTTTCCTTAACACAATTTTATTTTCTTAATTCTAACAACATGCATTCCAATTATATCATAGAATAAAGAATTTTATACCTCTAATCGCCCCAAAACAGCCCCGATTTTCGTCCACTGCCCCAATCCGATTTCTCTACTGATTTTCTCAATTTTTCTTCACAAACTTTCACTTTTTCAATTCCAAATTGTCATGCATATATTCTACAATGTTAACACATCATTTATACATGTTTTGCTTCTCAAAACTTGTCCCGAAAATTCCAACTTAAAATTCGGCCAGCAGCAGTCCCAATTTTGCCCACTGTTTTCTCCAATCTTTTGCTTAAAACTTTGGATGGAGAGTTTATCTTGGAGAAGGGAAATAGTAAAGCTTCAATTGTATGAAAATGGGGATTTCTTGTTGAGGGAGGGGGATAAATCGTTGGTGAGGAGAGGGAGTGAGATGAGGGATTTCAATTTTGATAAAAATGAAAAGAAGGAGTATAGGTTTAGTTTAAAACAAAATCTAAATTCTCTATTACACTTAGTTCCCTAAAATACTACATTTTAGTCTCTCATTGTCTACTTAAATTAAATCAATCCCCCAAGTAATAAATCTTAATCCCACTTCGTTTAATCTTAACTCCCGTTTCCTTTAATTCCCGGGAATTTCATAAGGTCTCGTATTCTCCATGTCGTAATTCTTATAATATGTTACTAATCCATAACGGGAATATACAACAATCATTTTTAATTCCCTTTGTCACGCTCGTTGTATCAAAAAAAAATTATGGAATCACATCCTTAAGTATTTTAATTTCCTTAATGACGTTCTTAATTATTGTCTTAATCTTACGAGGTGTAACATTTTTCCCCCCTTAGAAACATTCATCCTCGAATGTTCATAATAAGACTCATGCTAGAAAAATTTCGACAGAGTCTCCTTTATAACTATGCCTATCCACCTATATTCAGCAACCAACAGATGCCACACAGGGCCACAATATACATCACATATATTATTCACCAAATAATAGTTGAGTAAGGAATCAAATTACCCGTGAATATTCAACTGAATCTCATGTAACACCTTGAACAAAGTTAAAGAGCCTCCATGCAGTACTATATTCCTTCATTTTCAAATTTGCCACAATATTCTAGCTGGTACTACCTTGTACATTTGCTTCTATTTGTAATGGCATACAGTGTTCCACCATATCTGTACTGCATGCTTAACATGACGACAATTCATGTGTATACCCACTGCATTGTTAAAATAGCTCCATATAGATTTGACAACTCTCTTGTAAGAAACAAGTGATCTATCATTTCTTGATGTAAAACATTATATCAGCAGCATTTTGATACTATATTAATTCCAATATTTTGCAACACTTTATCCACTGGAATTTTAAATTTCCACATCGTTCATAGGAAGAAATATATCTTGAATGACACTCTTTTAACCCACATTTACCTATATATATCAGAATGATATGATATTTATTTCAACAAATCTCATGCACTTGACACGATAAATTTACTATAACATGTCATTATCCACCAAGGATTATCTACATGGTATATATCAAGTATGTAGTGACATGTGAGACAATGTCATCTGGTAGATACTACTGTAGCCTTGACAAATCCCATCAATCCCCACGTAGTAGTTCTTTGACATCTTTCACTCTTTCTTCAATACGAGACTCTGATAGTAGTACATAGTGTAATATTTTCAATTGATACGATTATCAATTCAAACCACTCTTTGTTTCCCACCAACTAGCCAAGGATCTCTCATATCGTCAACAGTACAGTATAAACTATCCCAGAGAATAACCTCTCCAATGTATCACTCTTTGCATATACCATAGTATATCTACCTAAATCATGTAACTCTTTCACCCTTGAGTCCTTAAGTTGGTCATGTCGATCACCTCTTATATTATCTCTGATTAAGTTTCTCTGTTGATCCATATTTAGAATAAACATATCCACTTCCGCCGCAATATTCTACTCCACATTGGACATCATTATCCCATCTTCCTTTAATATTACTGAGTTACTATTATTAGAGTTGTTATCATTGGTACACATCTCCTTCCTCTTGTCAACATTCCGCTCCTCATTAACTTTTGCTGATACAAAAGTTCCTTCAACCTATTCTTTAGTAGTAAGAGTTGCTTTTGATTCTTCCATCAATTTTGGGTCCTCGATGAGTTGTTCTACTTCTACCACCTTACCATTGTTGTCTTTCTTATTTTATTTATTACCATATTATTCCCCAGTATCTCTCTGTTACCTTATTCTCATTATTACCATTTGCCTCCTCAAATGGCATTTGTTTTATCCTCCTGTTGGACTTACTAACTCAGTTGTATCTTTGGTTGCATCAACATTTGTCACTTTGGCTATATCATACTGAATATCTATTATCATTTCGTTTGAATTCATCTATATCTTTGTACCTCTCTTATCTGTTTTCCACCCTTATATTATTGTATGTAGAAATTCAGGATTCAACCTTCACCTATTAAAGTATCTGAACTTATACTAAGTCTTTATGCCTACTTCTCACCCAATTAACCCAAGAGAATGTTCATATAGACCTGGTTTCATGAAAGGCGCCTTAGAAGCATGTAGGTTATCAACTCATTCTTGATTAGTAAGTGCTTCTATACACCCTGCATGCCACTCATTTCACTATAATCTGCTACATACTGCTTAAAATCCCTTATCTCAGTCTTAGCGACATGACAGTTCACTCTTTCATTCCACTTTTAATACCCAGTTGAAATCACTCATTATTGCCTATGGTCCTTGTATCTGGCCATGTAATCGTCCAATATCTATCCACAATTTTTTTTAAGAGCCACATCATTAAACGCATACACCAAGGTCATATGGAAACTTTTCTTTGTACCCCTATGTGTTACCCTACAGTATAAAAATTATTCTATACAGCTTAATATCTACCTCATAGAGATGAGGCTTCCACAATAATCATATTCCTCCATTTGGATGCTCAGTAAGATTAGTACTTAGAAGATCACCCACTACGCAAATTAAGCGAGGTATTATGAGATTCTTCCCTTTTTAACCTTTGGTTCCAAGAGACCAAATAGTCTCATCTTAGCATTCTGCGTGAACTAATGCATTGAAACTGTACACAAATACATACCTCAGTTACCAATCCTTCAAATAACTTCTTAATTGAAAATATGAACTCCAGAGGTTACGATATTTAAAATGCTTGACACAACTATACACTAATAAGATTCTCATCATTCCCAAGTTCTAAGTCATTTGCGAAAGAAACTAAATTAATCCCTATGTCCAATACTTCCCAACATTCGATCCAAAGTAAGAAAAATGTTTTCATTCTTTTATATCAATCTTCTTATTCCAGAAGTAATAGCCCATTCTTATTCTTACATGGGAACAATATTCTTTTGCAGTTTCCTACCTTCACATAGTCCAACAACATGGTATACCATAAAACAGTCACAGATTCTAACAATTAGCGCTCAAAATTTAATTAGAGGTATGAAGGAGAAAAGAATAGGTAAGCTTCATTTTCTATCTTTGGAAGGAAAAGTTCAATCTCTGTAACTATAAAGAAGATAACGTAGCATAACGGAGTACCAATTCGTAAGATAGACTACTGCAATTCATTTCACAAATCGACACCTCATTCATGGTCTGAAAGGGATCATTTCACTACTCGTAATTATAAACAACTTCATTTCTTACTTTTCATACTTTTCATAATTCCAACATATTCTAGTATACATATGTAACCTCGGACATTGCTCTTGGTTCCAATCTCTGATGATACCATCCCTTAAGTGATGAATTGTTAACTTATTCTCTTATTTGGTACGTAAAAGATTCTGAAGATTTACCTTACCTGACGTTGACCTAGTATCTCCATACCTGGTCATCATACTTCTATTCATACTCTTTCACTTCCCTTATGGCTTGACGCACCAAGTCAAGTCCAAATAACTCTGATTTTCCCTTCCGAGCCACTCGCTGTCTTTCGAGACATAGCTACAACCACAATAATTATTAGAAAGAGGGGGGGAGAATTATCCTAATGACATAGCTCTATTGCATGATCAACGAGATGAAAGAGTAGAAACTAATCCTAAATGTACGGCAGCCTCCTGCGTATAAGTATGGTGCACAACATACCCATACACAAGACTCTACTAGACACGGTCTGTAGACATTCCGAGGACTAACTGCTCTGATACTACTTTTGTCACGACCCGACCCGACGGGCCGCGACTAAATGCCCTAATGACGTCATTCTACTAACCTGTCACACATAATCCAACTAATACTAAGGAAAGTATGAAATCCGGAAGCACAACGCTGTAACAACAACATATGCCAGAATATGCGAGCGGACAAGGCTGCCTTTACACAAGATTGTATCTGCCTCCTGAGAAGTCACAACTAGCCAACATAATCATAAGCAAGCCGACAAGGCTTCCACCAAATAATATCACGTATACACGGGAACATCCAAACACAGAGTATAATGACATAGCTGACCAAAATAGATTTACGATTCTACATACGTACAACCTACAACTGTCTACAGACCTCTATGAGAAGACTAAAATCATATGACGGGACAGGGCCCCGTCGTGCCCCTAATATATACATAAGTCTAAAAAGAGGTTCTGTACCAAAAATGACAAAGCTCTGGATCAAATGAGCTTTTCCAACCAGCTGAGTAGGAATCCTAGACCTGTGGATCACCAAACTGAGAACATGTACATGCGGGCATGAACGCAGCCCCCCGAGGAAAGGGGGTCAGTACGAAAAAATGTATTGAGTATGAAAAACATAAAATACTGAAAATAAGATCATAACTGTGCCATGTAAAATAAATAATCATATCAGTAATCCTGAATGCTTACCCATAGAGTCATCATGTTCATATGTATATATGTAACATGTCTCGGCCCTCTAGTGAGGGACTCGATGAAATTATCAATATAACATGTCTCGGCTCTGTAGTGAGGGACTCGATGAAATCATTAATATAACATGTCTCTGCCTTGTAGTGAGGGACTCGATAAAATTATCAATATAACATGTATCAGCCCTGTAGTGAGGGACTCAATAAAATCATTAGTATAACATGTCTCGACCTTGTAGTGAGGGACTCGATAAAATTATCAATATAACATGTCTCGACCCTGTAGTGAGGGACTCGATAAAATCATTAGTATAACAAGTCTCGGTCTTGTAGTGAGAGACTCGATAAAATTATCAATATAACATGTCTCGGCCCTGTAGTGAGGGATTCGATAAAATTAAGTCATTATAATAAATTCTTTAATGAAAATCATAGACATCTCTCATGATTAACATCTTTAGGAAGTAGACTGGGTAGAAATCACGTACGTCCGTCGTACTTTCATAAAAGAAATCATGTCAAAAGAAAGAAGGAAGATTTTCACATACCTCGTCGTCTATATCAACTCGATAATCTAATATTCACCTCGACTAGCACCTTGACCTATAATAATAACAATAGGTATGTCAACTCTATGATTCTTAATCGTAAGTTAAATGGAAAGACGACTCTCTTATTCTATAAAAATTCGGGCAGCACTTCCCCTGTTTATATGTACATCCATAATTTCCAAACTAAGTCAGCAATACCAACAACTTGATACAATTCAAGGATACACCGAAACAATCTCATATACTTCATATATGCTACCATAATACATTCTTTCTCTTTCTGTTCATGAAGGACAACTATTACAACAACCAAGGAAAATTATACATTTACTTCTTATGTTAATCCAGCCTTTAAATCATGTTAAAATAGCCCATTATAACAATTCATAATCCAACCAACAACAAGAGTGAAGTGTGGAGCTTTTCTATATCTTTTCATACCTTAATTCCTTCAAGACATGTATTGGTAATTACTATAACGTATATACATGTTCATAATCAATTTTCCAACATTTTAACTCCATAAAATCATCCCTTAACTAGACGCGACAACATCCAACAATTTCAAGCAAATTTTCGACCAACATCCACAAAACCAATTCTTTTCTTAATTCCTTAGAATCTCATTTCATGTTTCAATAATTCCTTATGAACAACTATAATCTAAATATCCAGTTTTCTTCCAATTTCAACATGCAAAATGGCGACGAACTTCACGATCCAATAATCGAATACGACAATTCCAAGATTAGTCAAATTAGTCCTAATACCGGCTACAACATTCAAAGTATTCACATTCAATGTATAAATTCCAATTTTTCCTTAACACAAATTTATTTTCTTAATTCTAACAACATGCATTCCAATTATATCATAGAAGAAAGAATTTTATACCTCTAATCGCCCCAAAACAGCCCTGATTTTCGTCCACTACCCCAGTCCGATTTCTCTACTGATTTTCTCAATTTTTCTTCACAAACTTTCACTTTTTCAATTCCAAATTGTCATGCATATATTCTACAATGTTGACCCATCATTTATACATGTTTTTCTTCTCAAAACTTGTCCCGAAAATTCCAACTTAAAATTCGTCCAGCAGCATTCCCGATTTTGCCCACTGTTTTCTCCAATTTTTGGCTTAAAACTTTGGATGGAGAGTTTATCTTGGAGGAGGGAAATAGGAAAGCTTCAATTGTATGAAAATGGGGATTTCTTATTGAGGGAGGGGGAGAAATCGTTGGTGAGGAGAGGGAGTGAGATGAGGGATTTCAATTTTGATAAAAATGAAAAGAAGGAATATAGGTTTAGTTTAAAACAAAATCTGAATTCTCTTATGATCTCTTAGGTCCTTAAAATACTGCATTTTAGTCCCTCATTGTCTACTTAAATTAAATCAATCCCCCAAGTAATAAATCTTAATCTCACTTCTTTTAATCTTAACTCCCCTTTTCTTTAATTTCAGGGAATTTCATAAGGTCTCGTATTCTCCATGTCGTAATTCTTATAATATGTTACTAATCCATAACGGAAATATACAACAATCATTTTCAATTTTCTTTGTCACGCTCGTTGTATCAAAAAAATACTGGAATCACATCCTTAAGTATTTTAATTTCCTTAATGACATTCTTAATTATTGCCTTAATCTTACGATGTGTAACAACTTTTTCACCTGTAGTCAAAATGACTACTGTGAGAAAGAACTGTGATAGCTATAGCAACTTCCAAGAATTGGGGAATTTATCAAATGGATGTTTACAATGCATTCCTCCAAGGAGATCTGTATGAAGAGGTGTTTATGAAGCTGTTAGAAGGGTTTAACACCAAAGGAGAACAGACGCAGTCTGCTCAAATCACGGTATGGTTTAATACAAGCATCTAGACAATGGAACATTAAGCTAACCTCAGCTTTAACCTCCTCAGGTTTTCATCAAAGTCTCTTGGATTATTCTTTATTTACTAAATAGCAAAATGACAAGATTATGGTGGTCCTTGTGTATGTTAATGATTTGTTAATTACTGGCAATGATCAGACACTTATTCAATCCACTAAACAGACATTACAGATGGTTTTCAAGGACTTGGGTGAGCTCAAGTACTTTTTTGGTATATAATTTAAGAAATTCCCAGGGTATTCTTATGTATCAGAGGAAATATGCACTGGAATTGATATCTAACTTGGGCTTAGCAGGGGCTAAATCTGTGCATTCACATATGGAGATGTATCAGAAACTCACCACTATTGAATATGATGATCATATTGCATCTCAGCTTCCCAACCTTAATATGCTCACAACAGTCTTTCATAATTCCACATGATCTATTATTACAAGATCTCAGTATCTATAAAAGGCTCATTGGCAGGCTGCTTTATCTCACCAACACCAGACCGGACATTACATTTGCAGTGCAACACCTTAGTCAGTTTATGCAAAGTCCCAAAACTTCACACTTAGAAGCTGGGATGATACTGGTAAGGTACATTAAGAATGCTCCTGGGCAAGGCATTCTCCTTCATAACTCTTACTCTTCCCACTTATAAGTTTTCTGTGATGCCGATTGGGGCTCATGCCTTCACAGTCGAAAATCTGTCACTTTCTGTTGTTTGGTCACTCTCATATTTCCTGGAAATCTAAGAAGCATGCCACTGTTTTCAGAAGTTCAAAGTCAATACGCATCCTCACGCTCAGCATTGAAATTATATGGATTATTATATTGTTTAAAGAATTGACAATTGACATTCAGTTGCCTGTTTCTGTTTTCACTGACAGTAAATCTGCTATTCAACTAGCTGCTAATCCTATTTTTCATGAGCGTACGAAATACATTGATATTGATTGTCACTTCATTCGGGAACACATCAAAGAGGGTCTTGTTCGCACTTGCTACTTGCCGACTACTGAGCAACCTGCTGATATCTTCACCAAGGCATTGAGTATCCCTCAACATACTTATTTGTTATTTAAGCTAGGGATGAAAAATATCTTCATATCGCCTAGCTTGCGGGGTGTGTGAAAGAACTAAGTAAATGTGTAGATGTACCATAACTACATTACATTGTTGAATTAGTTGGAGTTAGTTGAGACTTAGTTAAAAGTTTGTTACAAGTTTGTTATTAGTTAGTTAAGAAGTGGTTAAAGGTGGTTAGTTGTTAAGAAGTGGTTAAAAGGTTGTTAGTCAAAGATAGAGTATATATGTGTATATATATATATATGTGGACAAGGATGAAATATAATTGTACAGAATATATTTCTTCCATATTTCTATTCTCTTTTCTATTTGCTCTCTCTCTCTCTTCATTTCTCTCTTCTCCCTCTCTTCCTCTTTGCTTATCTCTCTCTATCTTCTTTCTCTTCTTCAATTCATCATGTAAATGTTGTATGCACGGACTATGAACATCTTCTAACATAAGACCATAAAATCTATTCAAAAACACAAATGTAACACCCCCACCCCACACACCCCTAGCATCAAAATTGAAATCTTTTCTAATCTTAATTCTGAATCTTCTTGTTTTTGGTACATCTGTACATTCAGATCGAACCTGGTAGAAAGAATCTGTTGGAGCTCCAGGATCCCTCCACATTCTTGAAATATCCAAACTTGCTATCTTTAAAACTATTAAAATAAAATAAAAATTCAATCTTGGAAACTCAATAGCTGCAACTCAAGAACCCAGATCTAATTTTCAACAAGAACAACAAAATGGGACATATCCAGATCATACACATTTTTTGGTGGCTACCCATTTAACAGATATGCAAGAAACAAACAAAATATCAAAAAAAAATTACATATAATTGTCTAATTTTTATTTTTATTTTTATTTTTATTTTTATTTTTATTTTTATTTTTATTTTTATTTTTTTGGGTTAATGTGTTTACAATTGAATATTGTTGTTGTAGTTAATTAGTAATGGAGGTGGCATTTCACTCAGAGTTAGCGAGAAAGGAGAGCATCGAGCACAACTTTCGTGTCACCAGAAATTCTTTTTCGTTTATTGGGAGACTGAATGAAAAAGGCTTTGTAAAGCAGGCATGATTGATCCAACAACTATACTACTCTCTCCTCCCATATTAATTCACCACCTTACTAAAAATATCTTTTTCAAATTATTTGATCACTTTTAAAAATAAGATAAAATTAATTAAGTGTTTCTTACCACCTTTAATATTAATTATTTAAGAGAAGAGTAAAAGTGAAAGTTGATAAGTAATATGAAACTATAGAGTAAAAAATGTATTTATTTATTTGTTGGGATTATTTTATGACGCGCTGACAGCGGCGCGTGTTATTAAATATGTTGATTTTTTGGAGAAAATAGAAGGAATAGTGTCCAAATTGGGCCGGTGGTGCTGAATTGGTCAATTTGACATGTTTATGGGTTAGACATGGTCAACCATACTTTTGGTCTTAAGATTTTGGGTCAATCATAAATTGATATGTTCGTCTGTTCACTTTTATTTATCAATATAAGAAAAATAAATAGGGGTGTTTATCAATGTTGAACCTTGAAACTTCATACTAGCTCTAATAATTACGTATGAATATTTGGTTTCAATTATTTAGGGTGTTTATCAATAAATAGGGGTATTGTAGTAAAATGTCTATATTAATCGTTATTTCTTAAGAGGCGTGAAAAGTTCAAAAGTGAACGAAGGGAGTACAATTTACTTAATAACTAAGCTTTATGTAGTTTATTTTAAAATCAAATGAGCCGGTTTAGTTTAGGGGTGGGAGGGTGTTCACCGGAACTCTCTCAACAAAAAAATTACACTATATATAAGGTATTTTTTTCTATTTTTAATGTATGTGTATTGATTTTGAATTCCCTAAACAAAATACTAGAGGTTAGCTTAATGATTTAGGAGGTTCAAAATTCACTTTGATGTTTCAAGTTCAAATCGTGAATTTGTCTTGGTCACTTGTTTAGTTGGTTCAGTCGAGTCTGAGCTGAAGTTTGATGAAACTTGGACGGATCTATTAAACTTTTATCCATATTTATAAAAGTAAAAAATTATGCTTTCACTAGTTAATATCGTGTGAAGCATGACTTTAATTACAATCTGTATCCCATCATTAAGTTTCGCTTGGATCAAATTCAAGCTATTCCAGACATTATTTTTATGTGTTCATGAATTGGTCAATTTGATTGGGGCAGGGGTTAGAAATAGTCCACCATATTTGGGTCAACTGGGCCCACAACTCAAAGTGAAAGAACTGTTCAACTGAAAATGAAACTGTGTTATTACCCAATAAACTTTTCTCTTCTTTTCTTTTCTTTTCTTTTCTTTTTTCTTTTGGTTTTTATGTTTCTTTTATTGTTTTTTTTCTTAGGCTTCAATTTCCACCGAGTTGTTCTCTTCATTTTAATTCTTGCATAGCCGTTTGACCACTAATAAGATTTTGTTATAAAATGATAGCAATAGCAATATAAGACGAGATGTAGATAAAGAAGTAGAGATGAGGAGATTTTTTTCGTATTTTAAGTGTATGTTAGTTACTCTTTCAAAGGTGAATAACATTTCAATTTATGGATGAAACCACTCAATGGATGTTATAAATATTAAGTATGGAGGTTACAAATATTAAGTGCTCAAATTAATAGGTACATTTAACATACAAAAGGTTAGTGAATGTGTGTGGACATCCATACAAAGGATATATATTTCATAATACCCCCTTGGATGTCCATAAATAATGTGTCTCATTAAAAGCTTAGTAGAAAAAAACTCATTAGGAAAATTTCTAATGAAGGAAAAAGAGTACATATTTCTAATAATATACATTTTGGTTGTTTCATTAAAAATCTTACAAGGAAAACACAGTAGAACAAAATCTTATACGGAAAAAAAAGTATAACGTGTATTAACACCCATCTAAACATTTGAGTCTTCGCATTCCAATCTTGTGCACCATCTTCTCAAAAGTTGCAGTTCGTAGAGTGTTAGTGAACAAATCAGTCATATTATCACTTGAACGAATCTGTTGCACGTTAATATCACAATTCTTTTGGAGCTCATGTGTGAAGAACAACTTTGGTAAAATGTGTTTTGTCCTATCTCCTTTTTATGAATCCTCTGTTCAATTGAGCAATGCATGTTGCATTATCTTCATATAATATTTTGGGTATTTCAAATCACATTTATTTTCAAGATATTCAAATAGTCATAACATCAATTGAATTTATTGATATTTCTTCATTTTCTTGAGTTTGTGGCTCATTGATTTCTTCAAGAATATCAGGATTGATCAAATCTTGCATTTCTTTATTAGATTCTTTCTTAGTGTCATCTTAACCATTTATTTTTCTTTTTCTAGGATTTTGATCCTTAGAATCCAATGGTTTGTCACACTTCAGGCGTGCTTTTGGACTCATTTGGTATGACACTAGTAGATGGTCCTACAGTGACATCATTATGAATTGGGACATTCTCTGCAGGGATATGTGATTTGGTAATCCTTTTCAAATCTGTAAATGTGTCTTGCATTTGAGTTGCTATTTTCTGCAAGTGAATAATCTTTTGCACCTCTTGCTCACTAATAGAAGCACATAGATCAAGATGAGACGGTGATGGATTTTTTCACAAAAATTCCCTTTTTATTTCATTATTCTCTCCCCCTAATTTTGGAAAAATTTCTCATCAAATCGACAATATGCAATTGATCTTATTTCAGTATCTCCATGTAAGTAAGAAATTATATCATGCTCATAGTTATAGCAAGATAAATAAATGCATCAATTGAACAAATATATGACACTTCATGACCAACCTAATTTTCTCATTTCAATTTCTTTTAGCAGGTAGTCTACTGCTTTTCGAAAACTCTTCAAAATCTTCAATCACATTCAAGTCAGCAACTTGCACAACCTTATAAAAGATTTTGAATATCATAAAGGGAAGAGGTTAAACATAGTCATATTTGTACCTTTTATCAAAAAATATTTATTAAGGTGATTTCAGTACATCAATCTTAGTTCATTTAATCCATTTATAGATTACAAATAAGTTTTTCAATAACTTGTATATGCTTCAGGCATTTTGAATCCTTCAAAAAAATCATATAATTTTATCACGTGAGCCATATAGACTAAGACAATTCTCATTTAGTATTTAATTTACATGACATATTCTCATGTCAGGATTGCAGGTCCAGTAAATTTACCAAGATGTATCTACTTGGTAATTATTCCTACATCAATATGCTTTAAGAGACAGAGAATTTAGATCCTCATAATATTATACAATATTGCGCACTATATTGTATCAAAGATATTGTCGACAAGATATCATTTCGTATCGGTTTGCAATTAGACATAACTTATTGAGATCTTATCACTTTATTATTTTCAGGTACCTGAACCTCGTACGAGGTTTTATGAAGTGTTATGTCGTAGGCTCTTCAAGAGCACATTGTCTCCTCATTTTGATCATTTGTTCCTCTATTTTTTCAAGGATTATTGCGTTTGAAACCGATTTGTCTACCATGTTTCACGCATGTTGTAAACCCTGTCCTTTAGTGACATTTAAAAGCATCTTGCAACTGGAATATGAAATTATTGGGTCAGCAAATGCTTCTAGCATTTTACTTAAATTATCATTTGAATAAGGATCATACTGGTGATAATTCACAATATATTTCTTAGATGTTTATTCTTTCTACCCTTATGTTAGAAAAAATAACATTCATTTTCACCTTCTTTGGGAAATCCATCTGTATACATCGTGGTAGATTCATTAATCATATACCGCACAACAAAATTATTAGATGAAAACATTTAGTTTCTGACCTTGAACCAATTATGAGGGGAGAATTTATCATAATGTATTAGTCTGAAGCGTACAAACGTCGTTGTATGCAATATATCATATTTCAGATCAACACATGAAGCTTTGTTCTCATTCGCAATGGTTTAGCTATTTATAGGAAGCATTCAATGCTAAACCAGCTTGAATATAAGCCAACATTAACAAGATGAATTATCTTGATTACATAATTTGAAAATTGTGCTCTCGATTCAATTATTTTGAGCAATCAATTTTGTATATGTCAAACTGTGGGTTGACAATAAACGCACATGTGACCGCCTTATCGATACATCTATATAAGACATCACATAATATGTGAACGGGCCCTTATTCACCTTTTATATTTTTCAGAATTTAGGAAATTCAATCCCAACATTAGTCAGTATAATCAACTTATCATGAGAACAAACAAATTAATTCTTGAAGAATCTTCTAATTCTTCAATATATTCTGAATACAAACTTAGCACATCAGATTTAAATCAAGACAACCAAAATTGTCACGTCAATTGATAAAATTATTTATACTAGTAAACTTCAGGTTTATCATGGCATGTGCTATTTGTTTTAGTAAATTTTTTGTTTACTATGACATGAATTATTTTTGTGTACTAATAAACTTCTAGTTTATCGTGACATGTAATTTCACCCTGCTTATATTTGTGCAATACAATTTGGAGAATAAAGAGGATAACATTTCGAATACATATTTCTTACCCACTATAATTTTGTAGATATTTAGTCATCCAATCATTTATAGCTTCAATATGATGGTCATTTACTTTAGTAAACTTCGGGTTTACTACAACTTGTGCTTCGATCATAACACTTTGTATATTACAATCTAGAACGAATGACATAATAGTATATAAGCTCTTCAGGAGCCCCTATTTTATTCTTCATAATCACACATATTGTTTGAACACTATTAGTGTCATGATCTTCTAGATAAATAGTTAGCTCTTATGGAGCGCTTGATCATTAATTTTGTACAATCAAATATTGCTTAGATATAAATTATAGTTAGACACTACCGGTGTCATGAAATAAATAGTAATTAAATGGACATTTAAAGACAATACAATTTATAAATGATGAAAATTAAGTTCTAAACTTTAGTATTTTAGACATCTCCTTCAGGGAGAATACCATCAACATTCGAATATTTATCATCAAAGTTGCGACGGTAATCATAATATATCAATGTGGTTATAATAGATAGTATTCTACACAATTTGTATCATTTTGCCTTAGAATAATACATAATAAAAGTTTTCAAGATGATTTGCGTGCGACATGTACATGGAACAATGACCTTCATACCACAAAATAATATTTATATTCTTTGTTATTCAATCTCTGCAGGAGGTGTATTGTGGTATTTCTTCATTCACTTCGAGGAATGAAATCTGGTCATTTAGATGCGCTTTATACATAATTGTAATAGCTCATTATTTCACTCAACCACAAGAAAACACTACTTCAATATGTTTCTCAAATATTTTTCCGCTTGTAAAAAATCATATCAATACTTCTAGACCATCAAAATACATATAAAATCATTCATTAGTAGTACATCCCAACACTTAAGAAAATTACAGCAAATTAAATATAAATATTTCCTTCATTATTTTTTCACCTTATATAACTAAAACTGAAGCTTGCAAGAAAATAAGAAAAACATTTACATGCATTATAAACTCACAACAGATTTTGGGGAGTAAAAGAAGTAAATTTCAAAGTTGAACCCTTTTGAAAGTAAAATTCAAAACCTTACTACTTGGAGAGCAAAGTTCAAAGGTTACCACTTCAAGATTAAATTCAAATTTCTACTACTTCGGGAGTAAATTTCAGAGACTTACTGCTTCGAGAATAAATTTTGAATTCACTACTTCAAGATTAAATTTCAGATTTACTACTTCAAGAGTAAAATTTAAAGTTTTACTTTCAAAGTTCTACTACTTTCGGAGCAGAGTTCAAAGATTTATTACTTAAGGTGTAGGATTTAAAATTTGCTACTTCGGGAGCAGATTTCTGAGTTTGCTACTTCGGGAGCAGAATTATGAGTTTACTACTTCGGGAGTAAAGTATAAAATATTTAGAATATTTATCTCAATTATTATACCTCTTCTGGAGGTGAGTCATGATAACTTCACAACCAAATGCACGTCCGAGCTTTATTACATACTGTCACATTCACTTCATGGAATTGATCTATATTTATAACATTTATAAAAAAATCTCATTCTTCGGGAATGAAATAATCATCTGAATGTGTCTTAACCATATAAAGTTATGATATTTTAGTACCTCTTTTAAGATATTGCTACTTCAATATCAAATCGAGATATGAAGAGAATCTTTTTCTAACATATCTTCAATTGTCATCACAATAAAAATATGAAAATATTACCACTTCTGGAAGTTATAGCCATTAGTCTAACGAGACTTAAGAAATATCGTCACTCCTGGTGATCGATTATATATTTATTTTCACAATATTATTCCTCAAATTGAATGAACAAAATCAGTTATGTTACTAGCAAGTAACAATAGGAATACTAAATCAAAAACAAACAAAAGGTTCATATACATTAGTAATACCTTTGCTGGACACCATATATATTCTTACATATATACTGAATCATTATATATATATATTGAAAGTATGTATGTCCTAGAGACAATCAATTTAGAGACTAATGTACTTGAACACATTCGTATTATTAATAAGATTAATATATTATGGCATTTGCAATTATTGAATTATTATTTGATTGCTTGTGATCGTTCATTAATGTGCATCCCTTGAGCTAATGTTGTCATTAATAAAGTGAAATATTAATTATAGAGCGTAACTCTCAAAATAGTCTCGACTGATGATCATCGAGAATGTGATATCAATGATATGTTATAAGTCGACATGTGGTCTGCTTCACATTCTTTGAGAATGTAGTATGTCTCACTTACTACTAGTAATGGTTTCTAGTGATGGACACATGGATACTCTTAGAGGGTATTGGTATACCCTACTGATAAACTATTTGTTATACATGTCTAGAGTGTTATCATCATGTGAAAGATAGAGGTCTTTTGACTTGAGGTCAATACGCACTTGATTTACGGAGTAATGTAATTTGACCATGTCCTAAGCTTAAATTCCTTATAGGATAAGACATGACTTGTGTTGGGTACATTGCGATGTAAACTAAGGTGGTAGTTGAGCCAAGACATGATTCATTCCTCGATTGGATATTCGAGAGAGAACACTCAGCTTCTCAGTGATATTAGGTCGGCCAAAGTCACTGACCAATGCAAGAGACATATTTAGGATATGGTCTAGTTGTCGACTAATACAGATGAGATAAAGTGATCGAGCCATTTGGATAGACACATGGCAAATCCTTAGCTCGATCGAGTGTGTCGCGAATGAAATTTTTGTATCATCTCACATAAAGGTTATGTTAACTGGGGTCATGTAAACGTACTTCACATATTGAGTTCGTCATATGACGCAGTCTATGAGTTCCATATGAACCTTAATTTGATTAGTGTCGATGTGTGAAGGTCTAAAAGGTCATACTAAGTCGATTGTCTTTTCGGTCTATGGGTATATTGAGAGAATATAAAATACTCGATTTAGAATCAAGATATTTAAACCAATAATGAATTATGGGATAATTTCTACTTGATGAAAATTATTTAATTAAGTCAAAATTAGATTTTAGATTTAAAATTAAAAACGTGTTGAATATTAAACGATGGAAGCACCGCTTGGAGAAGGTGAATCGCGGCGACACGGCGATGGCCCATCCAACTGCCCATCAGATCTCGGATTTGGGTCAGGCTTAGAGCCCAACCCTAATCCGAACATTAAGATAAATCACTACTATATAAACATCACTTAACCTCATAATTTGACACACTTAATTCTTACTTTCTGAACTCGGAGTTCAGAGAATAAAATCCTCTCGAACCTCTGTCAAGATTTCCTGGCTTTTCTGACATAGGAGTATACCACAGCAAGGTTTGCGGCCGAAAGGATAATCGTGTGCGCTCCCTATAGTAAAGATTCCAGATAACACAAACATGTAAGTTTATGTTTATGCCTTTACATTATTCAATTGTAACGCAATCATACCAGACATAATTATTGGGGTAAGTAAGTTGAACAAAATTTAAACTTCTATTGTCCTTTACTTATGTGTTTTAGATCCAATAAAATCCTACAGTGGTATCAAAGTTCAGGCTGATTCAATGGTTACGTAACAATTGAAAGGGAATAATATGGATTAAAAGGTAAAAATAGTTTTAAATTGAATTAAAATATGGCTACTTGAAATCCAACACACCTTGACCGAATATTGACCTTTTGTAATCACCCTAAATTATCAACTACGCTAAATCGAGGAAGTTATTCCGTTCTAACTCGAACTAAGCCTTGTGCAGAAACCAGTTCATTGCGAGCATGGTGCACGACGAAGAACGAGTATGAATGGACGATGGTCGATATGTGTGTTATTAATATTGGTGGGTGATAATAAAAGACTCGTGATCTGATCCCTAAATTAGATTTAGGGTTTGGACGATTTTAGAAAATCAACACGAAAACGTTCCGATGGGACGTCAGCGCCGCAACCCTATTGCAGGGCACCGCGGCGCTTGCTAGTGTTTCAGGGCGGCGTCGTGGCTCCATGGTGGAGCTTCGCGGCACCGATCATGGTAATAGACAGGGGTCGCGGCTCCAGTCTACTGAAGCGTTGCGGCCCCATGGTGGGAAGTCGAGACGCTGATTCAGAATATAGAAATTGAAAGGTTTTTGCCCTGCAAGCGTCGCAGCTCCATGGTGGAGCATCGCTGCGCCACCTGTCCAGAAAATTAAAATTTCAGTTCTCAGAAAATTAACCCGTGATTATTATTATACAATATATGGTATATTGTTTGTGTGCTAAATGATTGTCATTTATTATACTAGAATAGCATCCGCAACTAATTGTTTGGGTAGGCAACGCCCAATACATATTTAACCGCTTAATATCATGTTTGGGGGTGGTACCCAATATGTGCTTAAACAGTTTTTGAGTGATGTTTGAAGCATGTTAGAGTTGATCTTGATTAAAACCCTAAATTAAAATGTTCCCCAAAATTTTAATACAAGTCTCATTTAAAATGAACGCGTCGTTCGTTATAATTAATTGTAGTGCAAAATCCTTTTCGGCGAGATGAGTATTTATGCCCCAGCATTTGCTCTAAGTCTACGAGGACTCAGACTCTTTCATAGATGTATGTTAACGTAGAAGTGGGTGATAATTCTCATGAGTATTTACACCACAATGTTTTCTCTATGAAGGCAAAACTCACTTAGATACATAATTGCATTCGAATAACGGGATTGACTTGTTAGGCTGTCTTGGCGCCTCAGTGTCGGACAAGTCGGGGGATGCAGATCGTTTGTTTAGAACATTCGGTCAACCAAGAGTTGCAAATTGTTTGCAATTGGTATAGATACCTACCAGGTTGTGTTGTTGAAGTTATCAGCCTCAGCAAACGCGGAGATAACATGAACTTGAATCTTGGCCATTATGACCATATTTGATATGAGTCTGTATTTTTCATGGGATAAAAGAATATGTTAAAATAGTGAGAGCTAATTAAACTAAAGGCCAAGTTAAATTAGTTAACGAATGTGTTCAACAGAAATTATGTTAGAGTTTAAATTTCAAGTCTATCTATTTCTTCAGTATACAATGTCAAATCTATCACTGAAAATGTTGGTCGAAACAAACAAGTTGACTGGAGCTAATTACCCTGACTGGTTAAGAAATTTGTGATTGGTGTTAAGAATAGAAAGAATTGAGTATGTGTTAGACACAATATTCCCCACAGTCCCTGCTGAATATTCTGCTGAGTATGCCCTATTTGACAAGGTAGCTTATCAGAAACATCTAGACGATGCTATATCGGCACAATGTGTAATATTGTCTTCCATGACTGTGGAGTTACAGAGGCAATATGAAAACATTAGCCCCACCGAGATACTAGAACACTTAAAGAGTCTCTATGCATATGGCAAGTACAGACTTATAAGGCAAGATTTGTGGCTAAATGTTATAATCAACGGCCTGGGGTCGATTATGATGAAACCTTCTCACTTGTTGCGAAGATTAAGTCCATTCGGATTTTTCTTGCAATGGCTGCATACAATGATATTTGTCAAATGGGTGTTAAAACTGTCTTCCACAATAGTAATCTAATTGAGGAGGTGTATATGACACAGTCAGAGGGTTTTACATCTGAGACTCAGCCCAAAGCAGTATGCAAGCTACAGAAGTCTATTTATGAACTTAAACAAGACTCAAGGAGTTGGAATATTGATCGGTGTATTTCATACACACTTTTTGAGTCATTTTTAGTTAGTATTTTACTCATTTTGTTTATGTTTAGTATAGTATTAGGGTCGTTTTCCTTTCTTTTGTGTCACAGCGGTCAGAAATTGAGAAATGACAAAAAGGAGATGAAATGAACATAATGAGATGAATTGCACACAAAAGGGCCAAGAAATGAAGTCCAAGAAGTTCCGGGAAGTATAAAGGAGATCAGACGAAGTCCGGACGAAAAAAGGATGAAGAACCGAAAAAAATGCGAAATTCGTGAATAGTACTATTTAGGCGCCACGGCGCCCGAATAGTACTATTTGGGCGCCATGGCGCCGAAAGTTCAGAGACTCGCAGATTTTTCGGCGCCATGGCGCCGGACTGCAGGGCCACGGCGCCGACGCGGTATTTTTGACGTTTTGGGCCGAATTTGACACGTTTTCAGAATCCAAAATGGATAACTTTTCCTACCTACAAAACCTATATAATCCCTAAAACCCTGCTCATTATTGATTCCATCCATTGTACATACAACACAACTCTAGGAGGCGGAGATTTGAGACCTAGTTCAAGTATTTTCTTTTCTTTCTCTTTTCTTTGTTTATTTCAGTTCATGTATGGAGATTGTATTAGTTCTTAGCGTGACTATGGCTAGGAGATAATTACTGTATTAGGGATTTCCTTGTGATTCACTTGAAACTCTATTCATGAATTAATATATTAGTTTGGTTTTTTCTTCACTTGTTTAAGATTTATTCAATAGTTGTTTTGATTGCTTGATAATTAACTGATCACTAGTTATCATCACTTATATGAGTTCTAATCGAAATCCGAAAGGGGAGATTGTGAATATGCTATAGTTGAATAAACATAGGTTTAAATTGTGGACGAAAGTACCCCGATACTTGTGTAGCTTAATAGGTTATTGCTCTTAATCCTCCTTTGTAGTCAATCTTGTCATCGAAAGATAGAAGAGTTCTTCATTGGGGTTGAGTGTTTATATTACCTTAACAGGAGTATAAAACGGCTTAGTTAACCTGCTATCTTAACGTAGAAGAAGAAGTTAGTCTAATTGTATTAAGGATTGAATAGAGTGGATAGTTGATGATCTTGGAAGCCCTAATTCTCCATCATAACTGATTTAAATCAAAGTATTTTCATAATTAGTTTATTTCCTGCATTATTAGTTTAGAATTTCAACCCAATTAATGTTAACTAAATAGAAACTAAAACATAGATAATCGATACTTGAAAACCAGTCCCTGAGGACGATATTCGGTCTTACCTAGACTATATTACTTGTAACGATACGTGCACTTGCGTTAAGCGTGTGTATAAATCGCATATCAAATATTTTCTTTGACAAAGCAGTCAAATCATTTGACTTTGTTAAAAGCAAAGAAGATCCATGCGTTTATAGTAAACGCACGGATGGGAGTATTGTCTTCATTGTTATATATGTAGATGACAAGGAATGATTGTCCATCACCTTCATGATGAAGGACTTAGGTGAAGCTTGCTACATTCTTGGATTCAGGATCTATAGAGATAGACCTAATAGATTATTGGGGCTGTCACAATCCGTATACATAGACAAAGTACTAAGACGGTTCTCTATGGAAAATTTCAAGAAATGAAGTCTTCTTATAGGTCAAGGCATTAAGTTATCAAATAAGGATAGTTCTTCTATTGTTGCAGAACTTGAATGCATGAAGAGGATCACATATGCTTCAGCTATAGGATCAATCATGTATGACATGACTTGTACGAGGCTAGATGTAGCCTATACACTTAGTATGACTTGCAAATTCCAGCAGAATCCTGGGGATGAACACTTGAAAGCAGTTAAGAGTATTCTTAAGTATCTTAGACGAACTAAAGAATATTTCTTAGCCTATGGTGAACAAGAAAAGCTAGTAGCTACTAGGTACACTGATGCTAGCTTCCAGACATATCTTGATGACTTCAAGTCTCAGTCTGGTTATACCTTTATTTTAAATAGTGGAGTAGTGAGTTGGAAAAGTTTCAAGTAAGCTACAACTGCTGATTCGACAACTGAAGTCGAGTACATTGCTGGATCGGAAGCTGGTAATGAAGTTGTCGTGTTATCTGAGTTCCTGAGGAACTAGGGGTTGTTCCAAGTGCTACTTATCTGATAACGATTTAAAGTGACAACACTGGCGTGATTACTCAAGCTAAGGAACCAAGATCAACAAACAGAAACAAACATATACCAAGGAAATACCACATACTCAGAGAGATGGTGGAGAGTGGAGACTGAAGAAATAAGATTAGACTACGTTCCCACAAATGATAATCTAGATGACTCATTTACTAAGCCATTAAGCTTAGTCAAGCATAATGGTCATTTTGAAAATATGGGCATTAGATACGCTAGAGATTGGCTCTAGGCTAAATAGGAGATTGAAAGTATGTATGTCCTAGAGACAATCAATTTAGGGATTAATGTACTTGAACACATTCGTATTATTACTAAGATTAATATATTATGGCATTTACAATTATTGAATTATTATTTGATTTCTTGTGATCATTCATTAATGTGCATCCCTTGAGCTTACATTGTCATTAATAAATTGAGATATTAATGATAGAGTGTAACTCTCAAAATAGTCTCGACTGATGATCATTGAGAATGGAATATCAATGATATGTTACAAGTCGACATGTGGTCTGCATCACATTCTTAGAGAATATAGTATGTCTCACTTACTACTATTAATGGTTACAAGTGATGTACACATGGATACTCTTAGAGGGTACTGATATACCTTGTTGATAAACTATTTGTTATACATGTCTAAAGTGTTATCAGCATGTGGGATATAGAGGTCATTTGACTTGAGGTCAATACGCGCATGATTTACGGAGTAATGTACTTTGATCATGTCCTAAGCTTAAATTCCTTATATGATAAAACATGACTTGTGTTGGGTACATTATGATGTAAACTAAGGTGGTAGTTGAGCCAAGACATGATTCATTCCTTGATTAGATATTCGAGAGAGAACACTCAGCTTCTCAGTGATATTAGGTCGACCAAAGTCATTGGCCAATGCAAGAGACATATTTAGGATATGGTCTAGTTGTCGACTAATATAGATGAGATAAAGTGATCGAGCCATTTGGATAGACACATGACAAATCCTAAGTTCGATCGAGTGTGTCGCGAATGAAAATAATTTATCATCTACCATAAAGGTTATATTTACTGGAGTCATGTAAATGTACTTCACATATTGAGTTGGTCTTACGACGCAATATAAGAGTTCCATATGAACTTTAATTTGATTAGTGTCGTTGTGTGAAGGCTTAAAGGGTCACACTATGTCGATTGTATTTTCGGTCTAAGGGTATATTGAGAGAATATAAAATATTCAATTTAGAATCGAGATATTTAAACCAATAATGAATTATGGGATAATTTCTATTTGATGAAAATTATTTATTTAAGTGAAAATTGGATTTTGGATTTAAAATTAAAAATGTGATAAATATTAAACGATGGAAGCGCCGAGGCGCCGACACGACAGTGGGCCCAGTCCGATTGGCCCGCTGCATCTCTGGATTTGGGTCAGGCTTAGAGCCCAACCCTAATCCGAAAATTAAGATAAATCACTGCTATATAATCAGCACTTAATCCCATAATTTGACACACTTAATTCTTACTTTCTGAACTCAGAGTTCAGAGAATAAAATCTTCTCGAACCTCTGCCAAGATTTTCTCGTTTTTCTGATAGAGGATTATACCACAGTAAGGCTTGCGGTTGAAAGGATAATCGTGTGCGCTCCCTATAGTAAAGATTCCAGATAACGCAGCCCTGTAAGTTTATGTTTATGTCTTTACAGATTTCAATTGTAACGTAACCATACCAGACGAAATTGTTGGGGTAAGTAAGTTGAACAAAAATTAAACTTTCCGCTGTGTTTTACTTACGTGTTTTAGATCCAACAAAATCCTGCATATATATATATATATATATATATATATATATATATATATATATATATATATATATATATATATATATATATAATTCTAGCATATATAGTAACGGCTAGCATTAAGCATATAATAGATCTATAATTTAGTTAATTATAAACCTCGTATTTACCCAAAGATAGTATTAGGCAGAAAGTAGTGAAATATTTGCTTTAAATTGAAACTAGCATGACAACGTGAAGATTAGACACATACTAGATGACGGAGTCTACTTAACTTGGAAAGATGAGAGTGAAAGTAGAGACTCGTGCTGATAACGTGTTATAGAATGATAGCAAAAGCAATATAAGACAAGAGATGTAGACAAAGAAGTAGAGAGTAGGAGGAGACTTTCTTCTTATTTCAAGTGTATGTTAGTCACTCTTCAAAGGTGAATAACATTCCAATTTATACAATGAATTACTCAATGGAGGTTACAAATATTAAGTATGAAGGTTACAAATATTAAGTGCCCAAATTAATAGGTACATGTAACATACGAAAGGTTAGTGAATGTGTATGGACATCCATACAAATGATATGTATTTCATAACAGATTTAAAATAATATTTGGAAATTATTTTTAATAAGTATTTGCTTATAAAATTGACCCATTATCTCACTTTTAAATTTGAAAATTGCATATTGTTTTAGGAGTTTTTCAAGTATCTCAACTCACAAAACTTCACCTTATTTCCGAGTCAGAACAGAATTCAAACTTCTAATATCATTTTTCAACTTAACTCTAATCTAAACGAAAGCGGGCGAGTTGATCGGGTTTTGATTTTTGGGTCCATTTAGTCCACCTGAGTGATTTTTTATGTTTTTTTATTTTTTGCCATTCATTAAATGATGTCGAAACTATTAATCTTCGGCTAAGTTGACTTTGTGGATGTCTGGGTGATATATTAGTAACAAAGTGATTTTTCTTTAGTGAAAAAAGGAAACAAAAATACTTTCTTAACAATTTGTATTAGTTAGATATATAAATGCAAGATAAAGTGTGTCTGAGAGCAATTGTGGTCATTTCTTTCACGTATCCCGCGTAGTAGAAGTTTAGTCGTGATCAACTCATTAGATATATAACTCATCTGAGCAATCAATCTATTTTCCCTCCTCGCCTTTGTTTGGATGGTTTTTACATACCGTTTCATAATGTATCATATTAATTGTATTATGTTGTATCGTATGTACTGTATTGTTTTGATGAATATAACGTTTGGATATAGATTGTGTCGTTTTCTATCGTTTCTTAATGACATACATGAGCAATTTGAAGGACAACCCTACAAGAAAAGTAGAGTACGAGTAGAGCTATTATAAAAAGGTAAGACAAAAGATAAAATAGGATTATTAAATAAATAAATAAAATGAGAAGAAAAGATAAGCTAATGATGCGATAACACCAAATCGATCGTTACATAAAATGAGATTTTTTCACCGTTACATAACAATAAATTTAACAATATAATATAATAAAATTAAAATAACAATCAAAACAAATATTGTATTTAACTAGCAACACAATACAATAGGTAACAACCATCCAAACAATCTAAATTTGTGCCAACTAAGAAATCGAACTTTGGCGTACGTAAAAAATTTAGCAAGAAAACATTGTCACTTTTCTGTCGTACCAAACACACCTTTAATCACAAAAATACTTCGTTTATGTATATACTCCACCTCCTTTTTTCCAACGTTGTGTTCGCAATAAAATTTTCTCATATATATGCTAAAGAAGACTTATTTGCTTTGGCAGATTCCACAACTCAACATACAAGATTTGATTATGTCCAAGGAAAGAATAAACCCAAAATAAGTTACTCAAAAACAACAAGTTCAATTCCTCTCTTTGGCTTTATGCTTTGCAATAGTAGTTAAGAAATCTAAAGGTGAAGAATAACAAGCTTCACTGCCACAGCTTGTAAAGTTACCTTCAAATTGCACCTACAAATATCCCACATTTTCATTCTCCATTCTCATCACTCAAATAGTTTTATATTTCACTCATAATTTTTTTTCTTAGACCTTGATTGCAATTTTATAAAGGAGTTAGTTTTTTGTCTTCTTTCATTTTCTCCAATGGCTCAAACAAGTTCAAAATCAAACAGAAAAGTCTTTTATATTTTGGGCTTGTTCAATATTTTGATGTTACAAAATGTCAATTGTTATGAGCACAAAGTTGGAGGTTCTGGAGATTGGAGTGTCCCTTTGGATGCCAATGCCAATAATTATAACCAATGGGCTAACAGGAGCCGATTCCAAATTGGTGACACTTTATGTAAGTTTAATTTCATTTCATGGAGAGCCTCTTATCCTCCACGGTCCAGTGGATTCATTTTAATACATTATTCTTGGCTCAAACTATACATACATACTCTATAATAAATACATATCATACGATTAGAGGCAAAACCAAGATTCATTACAGTTAAATCTTAAAGTTTTTAACACTGAACTCACTGTACTTTGAAAATTATGAGTTCATGATCTAAATATTGTTGTTCTTTGCATATTACTATGCCAATCTTTCATGTCAAAAATACTAGATTCAGTTGAACCGTAGCACTAACTTTACGTCCTGGATTGACCTCACTCTAGACCATGTACAAGTTTGTTTCTGATAATTTTTATCATTTTTTTCCATGGCAGCTTTTAACTACCCTGCTGATAAAGACTCAGTGATTCTTGTAAACAAGGCAGACTTTGACAATTGCAACACTGCTTCTCCTATTGAGAAGTACAGTGATGGACACAGTGTGGTCAAGTTAAACCACTCTGGGCCATTCTACTTCATCAGTGGGGTTCATGACAATTGTGCTAAGAATCAAAAGTTGTATGTTGTGGTCATGGCTGATAGAAGCAACAAAACAGCAGCATCTCCTCCTCCTCCATCAGCAGATGATGTTCCTCCGTCGCCGGCCCCCTCCGGCA
Organism: Przewalskia tangutica; assembly: GCA_029844215.1. Lineage (NCBI taxonomy): Eukaryota > Viridiplantae > Streptophyta > Magnoliopsida > Solanales > Solanaceae > Przewalskia > Przewalskia tangutica. Next base: position 96,130,342 of record CM056724.1, on the reverse strand, counting down.
AGGAGGCACCATCTCCACCCACTGGCTCAGTAGAGATCAACCCAACCCCAGCACCTTCACAAGAATCATCTCCTCCAACTCCTAAGAATGGCGCTTCGTCGATCGTCATGAGCTTTGTTGGCTCCACTGCAGCTTTTATTGGTTCTTCCATCATTCTAGGATTCTGATAAAGAGTTGAGGGACTTGTTTGTATTTATTTTGTATTTGATGGTTGTTCTTTTCTTTTTGATTAAATTTGGGCTTCATGTCTCATGGTTTTCCTGTTTTGCTCTCAGTGAATGTAGCTGTAAAAGAGCAGATTGGTTTGGTTCTATGATGAGAATAAATAAATCTGAATGTTGTGTATAGCTTGTGTGGTTTATTTCTAAATATTGTAAGACGGAATGTACAAAAAAGCAAAATAAATATTCTTCTGTTTTATTTTGTGTGGATATAGAATAGAGTTCCCCTTATTAGAAGAAGTTTACAAGTCGTCCACCTTGATTCAATCATCCACAAATTGACTAGTTTCCTTTTTTAAGGAATCTGATGCACTTATTGATATATGAACCTACAACAAACCACATTCTACATATTTAACTGGGCATATCACATAATGCAGATCACCAGAACTCTTGCTGCAAGCAAAAATGTTTTCAACACTCACTGCAAACGAAGAGAATATCTAATATAGTATAATTTTAAAGCGTATATCCAGCTTAAATATAGTGCATAAATAAATTTCTAGCATCAGTCTACAATATCCTCAAAAATTCTTTCCTAGCTCAACTTTTTTAACCATTCTCATTGTGTTGTGCAGAATCGAGTCCAGTATGCCGGCAACCTGTAACAGCCAAAAAGAACGAATGTAGGGGTATTTCAATAAAGATAAGACAAAAAAATCCCAGAGAAGATAGTTAGTGGGGAATGAAGGTGTGAAGCAACAGGAGAGGCACGCAGGAGAAACTGACCGTAAAAACACCACCAATAATAGCACAGACATTGGTAATAAAGTGCGAAAAGGACTTGGAATTTTCTGTAATCAAGACCTATAGCAAAGCACAAATAATAAGAATAAGAAACCAAAACAATGGATGTATTAAGCTCTATCACATAATCATGAAATGAACTGATGCAAAACCTGCATTGGTGATGGCTCATAATGAAATTTCGCTACTGGTATATGAAGGCTATGAACCAAACTACTATGCGCAGTGTACTCGTACTCCTCAACTAATTTGTAAGATCTTGTCATCACCTCTGTTTTCACCACTTGAAGAAAATGTTCAATCTGCAAATTAGAGGTCAAAAAGATAAAAGGTGAGTTAGGTTTTCTCATCATCCTTAAAATTCTTTATGATCGCAGCAGCTGAATAAATATTATAGAATAACACTCAAAAACTTGTGAAGAAATAGACCAAGCCGTGACTGAGAATTGAGAATTTCTTCATACTTTTGGAAGATTTTATAGACCGGAGCCAGTAAAATTTTAAATTTAACATTTAATCATCACATGTACTATTCTCATGATCCAGAAACGCTTTGCTGTGGTATCACATAGTAATTGCCAGAAAGTAGGGATCATTCACCATAATTGAATCGTATCAACTCAAGAATCCGAGTGTAAGAGAGAAAAGAGTGTAAGTTGGACATCCTAATAAAGGAGCTGTTGGCATTGACATCATTGTGGTTTCTGAAAGTTTGCAATTGTGCTTGTAGAAGTTGCTTCCATGACATCATGGCATGTGAATTCCCACAACGGCATGTCGAGAATATAATTAAATAAATCAAAGTGTTTTTTTGATAACAGCTTAAGCTTTAAGAGATGGTCACACTTCAACAATTACTTATCCAAAAAAATAGGGATATAGTATGTGAGTAGAAAGCTTACGGTAACATTTTCTGTGGAATCTCTTGGATTAGTAATATATGAGTTTCCTTTCAACCGATCGTGGCTTTGACCCAAATATGGTAGCAGTCTTTTGATATCACTCAGAACCTTTGGAGTTATTATCTTTCCAAACGAAAAGCCAGAAATTACATGTGACATGTTCATCTGAGAAGCATCAAATGAATGAGCTGCTGAACGAGCTGATATCACAAGGTTGCCAGGAACCTGAACAGCACATATATATTAGTTTTTGAAATATTTTAAGATTGGCAAGACAGTAATGCTTAAGCACTTCAACAATCTTAATGCCCTGGTATAGATTTCAAAACTTAAAACACATTATATTTCTCGTTATCTCCACCATCATCCTTGTGTTTTTAGTCCTGGTTGCAGCTGCAAGGGAGGGGAGGGGGGGGGGGGGATGCAGTGATTGATGTTCAAGAAGGATTCCCACCTGGGTTGGCTTGCCTCATCATGTCCTAACACAGCAGAATATTTTTTTAAACAAAGAAATGTCCACTTATTCTTTACTGCTCCCATCAATAATTTGCATACCTTCTTAACACGTAAAAAACCTTCTATTCTGCATCCACCAGTTACAGGAGCAGGTCTTTTCATGCCAGTTGCCAGCTTGGTAGACGAATTATCGGAAGTGATCATTTGAGACTCCAACTTGATAGGCGCTACCAAATCTTCCATCATCTGCAGAAGAATAAATATCCCAGTCATCTCAATGGCATGATACAATAACACCTAATGCCACACAACTTCCCGATGGCTTGGGCACTGTGAAAAATTAGTTCAAAAGGTTGTGCCCAGTGATTGCAAAAAGACAATATATGTGGACCAGCTCTGTTTTCTTCCTCTATCTTAACCATCCCTCTTTCCATGCTTTCTTCTTTTCCCCCAACTATGTTCTCACCTTGACAAGGCTATCCGTATCACGATCGCCATAGTATGACTCATGATCATGGTGGCCATGATCGTCTCTGCACGGCATGCATAGCAAACAACAAATACATTATAAGAACCATGTAAATGAAATTTAGGCTAAAAAACTGAATTCATTAAACTTCCAAGTAAATGTGCTAATTATACAAGTTAAATGAAGTAGTTAGCAAACATTAACCTGTTTACTTTCCTTTTTAGTTATTACCTCTACTATCCAAAAACTGAATAATTTGCAGCTCTAATTATTCAGAAAGTGGAATGCTGATAGCAACTTCAGCAAGGTTACTATGCTTATAACTCACAACATAAGGTAGATATGAACTTCAACAGTTATCACGCTCCTCAAAATTTTCAGCATGAAAAGCAGAAACAAATAAAGATTAAAAAAAAGGCAGAAGATAGAATGATGAAGAGAGGAATTTCAGTACACTTTCTATGGCCAAAAGTAACACTAATAAGGTTATAAACCTTCGGAAAGGGATCAAAGATGAAATAACGGGAAGTGTATCTGTTAGCATGCTAGACAATCTAACACCTTAGCATTTCACACTATTAACAGCCTAGAGTTAAAAACATAATGAAGGCGCCTAACAAGGGATTTTGTTTTTTCCTTTCTGAATTTGAGAGGGTTTTGGGATCACAGTCAAACCAATAAAATATGAAGGACATTAAACAATCTTTTCACAATTTAGAATTTTAGATAGTAGTAGCGCAAGTTCAATAGACATAAAGATAAGTTAATGGTTTACCTAACATCGGATCCTTTTCTGAAGATGCGAATGGAGGGATACCCTTGTATGTGGTTCCTGAATATTTATTATTAGATGATTGCGAGGCATAAGATAAAAATGAATCATAGAAAGAAAATCATAAACTAAAGAAACATTAGTCAAGACAACTCTAAGCACTTCCATCAAACTACTTAGGAAACGCAAGGACTCCCTATTACTAAAGCATAAAGTACGAAATGTCCAGCCTAATCTCCTCCTTTATTCAAGTGATATCTACTTTTTCCGAGTACCGTCGCGGTCAAACCAATCAATACTGCAACAATTGAGAAATTGAATTGAAGGCAGCGGTAGATTCAGTAATAGGTCTGTGATAGCTGAGGTAACATTACTACTATCCCCTAAACTAAGTGACCCTCTCATAGTTTGAGAATCTACCGGACATATGTATTCAAAGATTTCAAGCTCAGTTTACTTTTTTTCCACTTTAGAGATAGTGCGGAAACAATTAGATTAACCGTCTTTTCTTGAACATATAAACAAAGACAAATAAACCAAAGTTGTAATTTTTTTATCAAATAAAGGTTTTACCGAACAAGCACAGCAATAACCTCCACCAAACAAGTTAATTTTTCACTCAAGTAATACCTTCTACACAAATCAACTTCTTCAGTGCAATCAACTTTTGCCACAAGAATACGCCCATCCGCTTCTCGGTCGTATCTGAAAATGATTGCAAAATGGAACTTTGAATCAGCATATCAGCAGGGGATTGTTAGAAGCTCCATTTCAGACAATAATGGAGTTTAGCATATACTGTTTCCGGTAAAAAGTATATAAGCAACAAAGTGGACCTCTCTCTCATAATATTGGCTGTTTTCTCCCATGAAGGTTTCTGAGACAAAACAGGAAAATTATTTTCAGAAAACGGAAAAAGAATATTAGCTACTCTATAGAGCAAGAACTTCTATCTACAGCAAAATGAATAGGAGGTTAAGCAATTCTTAGTTTAACCGGAGGATAGCCATAACTTGTTCTATAGAAGATTGTTTGATTCTTTAAGCCGGAAATAGACATGCATAGAGCATAGGGCAGACACAAAAACTGCCTTACTGTGTGAATGTACTATTTTACAAGGACATGAAGTAGAAATACACGAAATGCGTGAAACATCCTACTCTAGAAGCCAAGATTTACAACTGCAGACACAGAAAAAGTACACGTCTGTACCCAATCTTCCAATTGCTTTTGATAAATGGCAGATTTGATCTCTGATAAGAAACACCATAATCCTCTGCATACTGAACACAGATACGATGGCACAAATACGAATAGTATGCTATTTTTTTACCCCGATCCAATTCTTAGCTGCATCGTTTAGGCATATATATCAAAACATGCATACAGGCACTAGTAAGTGCATATTGATACACAAACCCCTGAAATTAGCTTGTTTTCCAGATCATTATGGGAAAAATAGGACATCAATAACCCACTCTCAAATCCACACTTTGTGGTAGCAAAGCAAGTCATATATATCTAAAACTTTCTGTTTGAATTAGCCTACAACCAGAAACAAGAAAGAGAGGAAAGTAGCAGTTTGGGTGAAATAGATAAATACCAATCGGTTACTCCAATAGCACCAAGGAGCAAAGAAATTTACAACCAAAATTGGGTATCTGCAAGAAGAGTGGTGATAAGAATAAAGAGATGAACATTAATGAATTGAAAACAGATGACTAAGGTGCATAGCTAATAACTCACTGGTGAGAAACTCTATCAAAACTGTGTCCATTTAAGGAAACAGACCCTTCACCATATTCCTCATCATCTTCCTCATCATGTTTGAGTTCTCTTGTAGTTGATCCGGAATGAAACTCAGAGCCAGTAGGTCTCAAGTGTTTGTCAATGGAATGCTTGCGTACTGTTTTTGTTATGTTCAGCCTATTCTGAGATTAATATATACAAATCTGTTAAACAATAACTTTTGGAAGAAACAAAACGCTAATGGCTACTTACATCAAACTGCATAATGTTTTGACATACATGCACAACTAGAATCATATGGACAATCCAGCCCAATAGACATCTTTGCTAACAATAAACAAATATATCCTAGACCAACAATTCTTAGCTACATTCAAAATACAAATTGAGAAGAGTATACATATGGTTGTTTGGGCACATGTATATCACAATCAATTCTAGAAAACACAGGCAGGATCTGAACCAAAAGAGTTATGAAGCTCTTTGAACAATATTTAGAAAAAGTATTCCGAAAAAAAAAAGTTTGTGGATATTGAAAATGTGTCCGGATGGTTGCGGCTTTTTTGTGTGGAAGATTTGTCAGTAGAAGAGTTTTCAATGAAAAACACAATTTAAGCCCTTCTTCAATGAAACTTATTTAGAAAAAAGAAAAATGAACACACACATTTTTCAAAACTTGAATAGATTTTCTCAAACAAGCGCCTCCTAAGTTCTTTACTAAACTTCTAGATAGTGTAATCACTTTAAGCAGTTTTCTGTTACATTATGAAGTCCATAAGAAACAAGTTGAAACTTACTGTTCCTAGGACGTCACTCACATCCACTGATGCAAATTCACAAGACAATGCCGGGAAGCTGCAAAACAAGTTTAGTAAAGTGTTATGGATAAACATAAAGAAATGGTTTGCTTGGTTAATAAGAGAACATAGAAGGGAATGCATGACTTGAGAATCAAATGAAAAAACATGAGACGTCTTGAAACAATCTGAACAGAAACAAACAATTAGCAATATCGTATAATCCTGCAAGAGAAGACTCCCAAACAGTCGTATTATGCTGATATAAGTAATCCAGCAAAGCACTTCATTCATATGTAATCAACTGCTTGCTATGACGCAGTTTTTACTTTTTTCATATATAGTCTCATCATTTGTGTTAACAAAAAAACAAGTATGGAAGAATGGTAAACAAAAGTGCCTCCATCAGAAATGGATAATATCTATCTTTGGCATATGCATTAAGTAGAAGGAAGAAGGGAAACTGAATATTCTTTCTCAAAGTGATTCAGAATCTTACCTCATATTAAAATCAATTCGTAAGAATTCCGCATCAGAACTCATATCAACAACAACGGATGTGGTGGTGCTCACTGTCAAATAGTTATTTAGTTCCTACAAGTTATAAACACGATTCACTTAAATTTACTTCCCTGATGAGGAGCTAGTCATTGAGCTACAAGACAGATGACCATTGCTTCTGATAACAAGACCCAAAAGCAAATGTAATAAGACAAGGAAAAAGAATACCAGTTATTAAGATACAACTGCTTAGGATTACATATCTATTTTAGAGCTAGTAGAAAGTGTGTTTCAACAATTGCACTTGATTCACTATCTTCTACCACTTAATTTTTAATATGCTTAATTTTTAATATGAAGGCAAACATATTGATTTCTAACCATTCCAAAGAGAAACATCATGGAAAGTGCTGCTATGATGGACAATCCTGCACCAGATAATGATGCCTCTGTCAAATCTCGGGGAATTTTCCTGCAATAAAAATTAAAAAAAATTATACAACAATCACAAGAAATAAATTTCGAGGATCATTCATGCAAGAATTCGCTCAATTCAGGATGCACTTACAGTATACATGTGAGATCGTGTGTATGAACATTAACTGTGTAGATAGTGATCTTTATTTATTAAGAGATCTTGAAAATGAAAAAGCATAAAGCTCGATTATGAAACAATACTTTAAGAAGTAGTGTGGTAGCAATTAACTCTCTCTTTTCTTGATAACCGAGAAATCCCTAAGGACTGGTGGCACAAAGTTCGAAACCCAGTGGATAATGGCCGATATGTCTATCCTTCTTCACTTAAATACCAGGTTTTTTGTCAAATGCAGAATTCAAATGTGCAACATGTGTCTAACCCAAACATAACTCACTATGCTCATTAGATCAAAGCCCTGGCGCGGTGCAGTAGAAATTAACTAGAGAACACGTGAAAGAACTTCCTTTCCAAATAAGATACGACACACAAAAACTAATAACAATTTCTAGAACACACCAGATAAGAGAAGAGATACTAGAGTCGGATGATGTACAACAACAACAACAAAATACTCAGTATAATCCCAATCCCACAAGTGGGGTTTGGGGAGGATAGTGCGTACGAAGACCTTAACCTCTACCTTGGGAGGTAGAGAGGATGTTTCCGATAGACCTCAGATGACGTAGACAGCTTAAATTTGTAAGCAGAACCTAAGAGAACACAACATGTTTTTTTTAAATAAAAGGACACGAGATCATTCCCTATCATTGAGATCATGGAAAAGTGAAAGTTGCAAGAAACAAAATTGTGAGATTGGAGGAGGATCCTGTAGATAAGAAATGCAATATAGGTATTCATAAGCAAGAGATATCTCCCATCCCCTAGTCTTCCAAACCCAAACACAGTTAATTCATCAACTTTAACAGAAAACTGCATAAATTTTTCATGCTGGGTTCACCGTGGACAAGACAGGACAGAAATCAGAAGATGCCAAAATTAAACTGTTTTCCCAAATCTCCTTCCCCTTTTGTCCCAGGAAACTGCTCAAATATAGAGAAAACTAAGAACATTACGATAGCTGGGAGGGGAGAAGCCACACATCTCATTCATGGATTATAAGCCCTGAGCTTTAGGCGGCCTCCAGCATATACAGGTCACAGATAGCTATTTGACCTGTGTCTGATATTTCACGTTTCTAATCATATTAACTAGCCCACCAGATAATCACATAGACATTTTGTAGAATGCTGAGTGAAAGATTCCTTTCCACTCGTGATCCTTTCCCTCTACGACTAATCACTCTAACATAACATGTAACCATTTTTGTTTATTGGTACTACAACTAATTTCTCTAACATAACATGCAACCAGTTTTGTTTATTGGTAAAATGCAATCAAGCTAAATCTTTTTCCTCCCCTTTCCATCATCCAGGAAGAAGCACTACACATCTTTCTCCCTCGGTTCTTCTTCTCCAGTATACTCTCTCCTGTTTCCTCTCAATAGATATCCTACAAAAAAGAGGACTGGAAAGGTGGAACCTGACTAAATCGATTACAAGAACAAAACTAGCAGTGTGATGAAATTGAAAAGCCAAGGATATTACCTTATTTGGTTAAGGTTTATGTATTCATAAACATTGCCGGTAATATAAGCAAATCCCTTTAGATATATCTTAGCGTGCTTTCATGAACATAATAGTAGCATATATGATCTTAGTTTATAAAAGAATTATGAAAATGGAAAATGCATAAGCACTTAGTTTCAGAGATATATGCTGAAACAATAACTTAAAAGGGAGTGTGTAATTGCAGTTCAAGTTAAAGAAAATTCCAGACATAAAAAACAAAAAAGATGACAGTTCGATCTCTAAAGGTGACAACTATATCAGATTTGAACCACTAGCCATTTCGCCAGCTGTTTCTACAATTTTTGTGGATCACCGCGAACTAGCATTCTCAGCTTAATACTATTTTAACGAACAGTAAAATACAACTACTTCACTGGCCGAATTACCGAGATTTGGCCATTTCGCCAGCTGTTTTTACTCTCCGTGAATCACGGCGAACTAGCATTCTCATCTTAATAACATTTTCACTGACTTGAATCAATTCACTTCAAAACATTCAAACAAACAGTAAACTACAACTACTTCACTAGCCAAATTACCGAGATTTGGCCATTTCGCCAGCTGTTTCTACAATTTCTGCAAATTACTCGAACTAGCATTCTCAGCTTAATAACATTTTCCCTAACTTGAATCAATTCACTTCAAAACATTCAAACAAACAGTAAACTACAACTACTTCACTGGCCAAATACCGAAATTCTGCCATTTCGACAGCTGTTTCTACGATTTCTGCAAATTACTCGAACTAGCATTCTCAATTTAATAACATTTTCACTGACCTGAATTAATTCACTTCAAAACATCAAAACAAACAGTAAATTAACATTCATCGATAAAAACACAACTACTTCACTATCGTTTGCAGTTACTCCACAAAACATAACAAATCAACACGTCGATCAAATACTTCCCGTATAAAAATGCGACAAAACAATAAAAATGACTAATTAAAGCATGTAAACGGAATCTAAATTTTAAAAAATGGAGAATAAACCTGTAAAAGTCAACGGATTTGATCTTAGACGTCGACACCATGATTATTTGAACTTCAACAAAAAATCCTAAAGCTAATATTCCTAAATGTATCAATTAAACAGATCTGCAAAATCTCAAACAAATAGAAATGTTGAAATTCAATTGATGTGTACTCTTTGCGTGAGATAAATATATGTCTCGAAAATTGGGAGGATTTAGCTGTATCTGCGGGAAAGTGTGTGTGTGTGTGTGTGAAGTTCCCGCAGGCGTTTCAAGCGGGAGGGTCACAATCTCGGTACAGACACTGTGCGCGTGAGTGTTGCAATTTTTTATTATTGGGGGCTTTTTATATTTGGTGACTAGCTGAATGTAGGGCTAGCCAGTGGGCCGGGTCGGGCCCGCCGGGTCGGGACCAGCGGGATCGGGACGGGGTTGGAGCGGAGAGGAGGGGCGGGGTCGGGCTGGGGCGGGCCAGGCGGGACCGATACTAGCCGAACGATACTGTGTCCCGTCCCGGTACCGGTTCCGGTGGGTAGGGGGTCGGGCGGGGTTTTTTTTTTTTTTTTTAAATTTTTCCACTAAATTAAAAATACTAAATTACTAACAAAGTAACATTAACACATAATAATATAGTCATGTAGTGATAGTCATAGACTCATATTATACTATTATAGTATTATAGTATTATACTCATATATATAATATATTTATAAAGTATAAACTAAATAATTAAATAAAGACAAGAAGAGTGTAAAAAAAACATCTCAAGGCTGTTTTTGTGTCTCTTATATTATTAATTATTTCATTGAAATATACAAGATTCAGAATTACAACATTGTAGTGTACTGTTGTTGAAAAAAATTGCAAAAGACATAGAAAAATTAAAAAATTGCAATGAAATAAATTACCAATTTGAAAATACTTTTTCTAGTTTCTTTATAATTTCGTGTGGTTCTTCGGTTGGAATTGATATATCTTGGTCAAATTGTTCCACGTCGCTACTCATGCCTTCAGATAAGATGTCGTTGTAGTTTTCGTCTTCTTCGTTAATATCCGTTGATCGCGCCTTCGCTCCGCTCGTATCCAATCTCTGAATAGTACCGCCATCTTCAAATTGTCTCCGGCTAATGAGTGTCTGTGCTCTCATATTTGAAATCTGTCTGCAGAAAAAGCGCTTTCAGAAGCGATTGATGACGCTTGAATGTTCAAAATATCTCGGGTCATCATTGAAAGTGTCGGAAATGTCTTCTCATTCTGCATTCAATATTTCAGTAAGTCTTCCTTTCCGTCTTCATTGACAACTGCTTGGTAAGGTAAAGTACCCTGCAAAACAAAAACACCGAACTCACTAATTTGGTTAGCAGTGCTACCACCGCACATTCTATTTCTGAGGCTTTCAATACTAGCCGCAGAAACAGCATGTCTTTTTTGAGGCTGTGTTGAAATAGAAGAAGATGGTACGAAAGTCGGTTGGTTACTAGCACTTTCTTGTTGGTAATGCCGATATACTTTTTGCATTCGTCTTCTACGCTATTCAACACTTCTTCTAGCGTTTGTTCAATAGGTGGCTCAACATTTAAATTTTTGGGAGTTTGAGGTGGTAGTACGTCCATACAGTTATAAATTTTTTCAATAAGACTTTTACAACTCTCTACTTTAATAGTCGGGTTTAATACATCACCAATAATATAAATAGGGGGAATAGGAATAAAATATTTCTTTAATTTCATAAATATTTTTTAATAGCTGCCTTATAAGCAGGTTTTTCCATATATTCTTTAAGAAGTAAAAATATTATAGCTATATAAAACAACATAGTTGAAATAGTAGGATAATATAAAGTAGAAAATTATTTTGTTGCTCGTTGAAAATTCTCTAGAAATACAATAAGTTCTTTAATTTTGTCCCAATCATTATCCACAATCATATCATTTGAATTTTGATTATGGGTGTTAAAAAATAAAGTGATAGATTTTCTATAGTCATAAGCAACAACTAGTTGGTCATATAAAGAATTCCACCTAGTTGGTACTTCTTCGGGAATTTTTCTGTAAGATAGTCCACAATCGTGACAAGTTTTTTTATATTCTTTTCTCTGTTGAATTCTATTATTTTTAAAAATAAAGTTTATAGCAAATTGTATTTTTTTTCAAGAATATCTTGAAAAAGTAAAAGACCATCCTTTACAACTAAGTTATAAATATGGCACGCACATTTGATATGAAAATGTTTTGGAAAATACGGAGTTAAAACTTCTTTTAAAATATAAATAGCAGCATTGTTAGAAGATGCATTATCTAATGTAATACTCATAACTTTATCAGTTATTCCGTAATAATCGCAGACTGAATAAATATTTTCTGAAATAAACTCACCAGATTATTACTATCTATATATCTATATGCTAAAATACGTTTTGCATAGACCATTTATAATCTATCCAATGACAAAGTTCTCGTTAAATAATCATGGTCGTTAGTACTACGACCTATATCAGAAGTTAGAGCGACTTTGCAAATTAAATGATATAATGAATAACGCAAATATTGTTGATATTCGTGTGCAAATTTAAACACGTCTCTCTTAACCGTTGATCTAGGAAAACCTTTATAAGCGGATTATACATATCTCTAATATAATGAATAAAATCAAAGCGATTCAGAAATGAAAAGGCAAACCCTGCAATGAACTAATTTTGCTAGTCTTCCTATCTTTATGTTTATCGTATTTAGGGCCTACAACTCCCATCATGGGTTAATTTGACCACATGCTTTGTCCGAGACAGTATGTGAACCTTGTCCCGATTGAGAGGACGCTTGCTCACCATCTTTTTCAATAATGTATTGGGCATGCAAGACTTTGTGTTTTTGCAATAGGTGTCTTCCTAAACCCTCCGTCCCACCATGAACTTGTCCAGTTTTAAAAGAATAAACAGATTTACAAGTTTTACATATAGCTACTTGATTCGGTACGTCCCTGTCAAAATATGTCCATACAACTGATTTTAATGGTCGTTTCTTGGGACATCGCCTCATCTTAGGGGATAGGAGACATTTCACTAGTGGGTGTATCATCATCTTCATTAGTAGGTGTATCATCATCTAGAGTGTCATCTAAATTAAAATCTTCTTCATTCTGAGGATAAACATTTGTGTCAAGATCATATGGTATTTCAGGAAACAGTTCAGGATCTATAAAATCATCTTGTCTAGGAATACTAGAAGAAGTACCCTTGTTACATACTCTTAGAAGAAATACCATGCAAAAGACTTTTTGTTCTTTTCATTTTAATTATGATAATAAATAGTTAAAGACTTAAAGATAATGAAATTAAATGTGCTAAATGAAATAAAAACAAAATAATAATTTAATGAGAGAACGAATGTATCAAGCGACGTAGAGTCGATGTGTAATTGAGAGAGGTTGAAAATTGAAACTTTGCTCGATAGATTAATCCTCAAGCTAGTTGTCAACTTCACTCCCAATTCTCAAATTAATAAATAGAGTGAATATGTAGTAGACAATGTTGTATAGAAATTAGAGAAAATGTAGGAAGATTTGTGAGAAATAAGAAGAGAAAATGAGGTATTTATAGTTGGAAAATTGGGTTAAAGTGTAAATATAATAACTTAGGGGTTAAAAATAAATCTAAAGGGGTAGGGGTTCGGAGTGGGAAGCCAAAATGGTCGTTGTCTAACTACCAAATGTAAATAGTCGTTAGACAACGACTATTTTTGGCAAATGGCGGATCAAGGATCGCCGACTGGCGACCGTCGGCGAGACCATACCATGTTCCGTCCCGTTTCCAGCCCCGGGCCCATTTTTTTTTTTACATGGTGTCGGGTCGGGGTCGGGTCGAGACCGGGATGAGGTCGGGTCGAGACCGGGATGGGGTCGGATCGGATCGATCGCCTTGCCCATCGCCAACCCTACCGAATCTAATCAAATCATAAAAATCTGCATTGGGTCGGGTTATTAATCGGTGTGTAAATGGGTCATTCGCACAAATGTCCTTATTTCGGGATGATCTTTAATTTTGGTCTTTCAGTATTTTTTGGGGCGCCCATAATTTAAATTTTATAAGGCATAGTTTACGTTTAACTTCGAAATATATATCATAACATCCACACATATTATATCGAACAAGACAAACTTCAACACTTAACATAATCTGAAAAACGACATAAATTTATATTTCGTTTGGCATATTTTACGTTTAATTTTGTCATATGTATCATAACATTCACACAAGTTATGTTGTATAAGGCAAAAATTTCAACAATCAACATAATTTGAAAAAATACTACTAAAAAATTTATGCCACATAACTTAATTCATGCATAATTTATTGCCGAGTAAGGTAAAACTTCAGTTTTCTAATATAAAATGTTACATAAATTATGTGTTATGAAGCATATTTAGATATTTTATTAAATAAATAATATAAGCAAAAAATTAAAAATCACAGCTATGAGAGGGGGAATTAAAGATCAATGCATCTTAAAGGATAATTAGTGCAAAAAAATATAATTTCGGTCCCCACAAATCTTACGAGGGACCAAATTTATAAATGCAAGGCGTTTATAACGTTCATTGCCTGAGGTAGGGATGGTAGTAGAGTAGTAGTAGTATAGTAAGAGAAGTCATTTTCTAATTACTTACTAGAATAGAGTTCGCAAAATGGGTATATATTGTTTGGTACTTGGTATATTGTTTGGCATGAAAGAAAAATGTTTCTTAGAAAGAAAAAAATCGTGATTTTTTATTTATTTTTATATATATGGTGTATAAGTAAAAAAAAATATTAAAAGCATTTATTCTACGAAATGTTCATTATGTGGGTCCTTTAAAATCGTAAAACGGTTCGGGCTGATTAGGTCCATTTGGGTCACTCCACTCGCACAACTAGTGTCCAGCCCTCTCCCTGCTATTATCACTATCGGTATCTGCCTGTTGTTCGAGAATCTATAGAATCGATTGTTAAAAAAGGCAGTATGATGCACTAGGCTTTTGCTATGCACGGGATCCGAGGAAGGGGTCGGACCACAAATCGGTTGTTACTAAGAACGATTAAATGTCACAGAATACGCTCCTTATTCCTCACAACTACCTTTTTCAGTGCATTTGATTTTGATTATTCAACTATTGAGTATTATTTAGCAAAATCATCTTTCTTTCTTCCTTTTGTTAAAACAAGAAAGTCACTTATTATCTATATCACTTTTAAAAAATTATTCTACCACATTTTGTAAAAACTCAAGACCCCGCGTTGTGGAATTTCACTGAATATGTTATTATTGTTGTATTTTGTAAAAATCATGCCGATTAATATTAATGTGATATTTTTTTCTCAGTCCACATGAAAAATGACTCGTATCCACTTAAAATTAATATGATCCATTTCGACTCATATTACAACCCAAAATTCGAAGCCTTTTCAATCGGTGTGGGGTGGGGAGGTATTGGAGATGGGGAAGAGACACAATGAGCTTGGAATATCATTTATAAAACTAGTTTTTCATATTCCTTCTAAAACAATCAATTTCTTGATTTTTAAACATTTTTTTCTATTAAAAATATTTTTTATAAAATATGTATATGGGTATAATACGTCCTCTAGAACAGCATGTAATCAATTTTAAAGATCAGCGTAAGATACGAAATCAGGGGGGTTAATAGAAAAACAAAAAGAAAACAAAGACCGTTCTATGGATATTCAAGACAAAGTGCATGTTTGGTTTGACTTCAACTCAGAATCAATGACAATTTTTGTGAAAATGAGAAGAAAAATGGTGTTTGATTTCTCCTCTCCAGAATCAATTCTCGTCTTCAAAATTGATTATGGCAGAAA
Source organism: Przewalskia tangutica (assembly GCA_029844215.1). Classification (NCBI taxonomy): domain Eukaryota; kingdom Viridiplantae; phylum Streptophyta; class Magnoliopsida; order Solanales; family Solanaceae; genus Przewalskia; species Przewalskia tangutica. The sequence continues at coordinate 96,114,796 of CM056724.1, read as the reverse complement.
CTACAATTTCTAGCTTCTGCCAGAATCAATTCCGCCATTTATTTCAATTTGAATTTTATATTTTCTTTTATTACCCCCTCTTTAACTTTTATCAACGACTCTATCTACTTTCATTACTCTCTTTAAATATCTAGAAATAATTACTAAAAAAATCAAATATACAACTTTCATTACCCTCTTTAAATATCTAGAAATAATTACTAAAAAAAATTAAATATATTACTTATGTTCTGTTTTAATTAATGAGATCTTTAGTGAATCTAAATGTTGAGCAAATGTTTATGACACAACTTAGAACACAAATAATTATTTGATTAAGTTTTGTTATTTTTGCAGCTTGTGCAATTGTTGAAGGGATAAAATGAACAATCGAAATTTGCATACTTTATATTCTAATATTTAAGTACTATATTGCACTTTTAATTCTATTATATGTTTGTAATTTTTATTTACATACTTTAAATTATAATATTTAAGTAATATATTGCACTTTAAATTCTATTATCTATTTGTAATTTTTATTTACATACTTCATTTTAGTAATTTTTATTTATATGTATTTGACTAAATGTTAATTTTGGTAATTCTATATTCAAAAGTAATTTTGATCAAAATTATTCAAACATAACAATCACTTTTACATTGTTGCATCCAAACATAAATCAATTATTATCAAAATCAATTCTGTCAAAATCAATACTTTCAAAATCAATTATGTCCACCGCAGAACCAAACAAACGCAAAACTTGCCCGAAAGTCCCGCACAATGTTAATCGTGAAACTGACATTTCATTCCAAAGTTCCAACATATTCCCACTTTCCGGAGTAAACCTATCTAATATATTAACATTGCAACTACCACTAATTGGTCACGGTATCCTAAATTTTGGACGAAATCACTAACTAATTTGTCAACTCGACGAAATATAACAGACAAGCCACTCTCTTTCCGACTAAGATATATATACTATCTCACCCGCAGTCAAATCAAGAAGAAGAGAATACGGGGCCGCAAGTCGCCACGGTTCGATCCCTGCATAAATCTTCTTGAATCACACACATTGGCTTGTCAAGTGTGGTTAATCGGTGGCGTGGTTTGCGGCTATTGCACCGGGGTTTCTGCAAGCGCACTCGAAAGAATAGCGGCTGCGGGTTCCTTCGTAAAAAAAAAAAAGATATATATACTATCTCAACTCTCAAGTCTCGACACCGAATGTTAAAGCTGCTTCAAACCGAAATAACAAGGCAGTTTCTAAATGGTCATCATAGCAAGGGCGGTATCCATTTTACAGGCCAAGGCTGCCACATTCAGAAAGCTACAATCTCATTTCAGAAACTAAATGTAACCAACGTACTTTTCATTTACTAACTAACCCTGAACCAGGGTCCAGGGAGAAACTTTCCCAAAACTAAGTTTTGAGAGGAAAACAATTCACAGGTACAACTGAGCATTGATACCAGCTCTAAGAAAGTCATATTTAAGAAGATTATAGATTCAACATTCCACGTCGTAATTTTTTTAAGGAACAGTGAGAAGCCAAATAATACCTATGCCTTAGAGTAGTCATGTAGCAAATGCCTCAAGGACCAGCATGTACTTGAAAAACATATTAGAATGAAAACATACGATACTGAAGCAATAAGATGCCTTATGTGAGTCAGTTTCTGACCTTGAAGAACTACGAGCAAAATTAGAAGCAGTTATAAAGTACATGCTGTTCTCCTTTTGATTGTTTTATTTCTGGAGCCTTTTCGGGCTAATTAACCATTTAGAATGCCCACAGAAAGAGCTATAACAAACTGGACTTTTGACGGACAGATATTGTTAAACACATCAGCTAGGTCACTTGTAAGTGAACTCACCTAGTTTGTTATTCCACATTGAAAAAACAAATTCTCGTGTAGAACAGCGTCAACCAAAAGACCTTAAGCATGAAACTTTCAACACTTAGCCACTTATCCTACTTGGCTGTGGACTGTGGACTGTGGTTGTCAATGTAAGATTTTGTCGGATTCGTGTATGCAGTGAAATTTGAATTTTTTTGTTTCAAACCCAACAAACGACGAATTATATAATAATGTAAAACATGCAATTCACATAAAATGTTTGTATAACTGTAATGCATTGAAAGAACACTTACGATTTGAATATATCTGGAGTCTTTTAGTATAATGTCCGAGGGTGCGCACGCAATTGATCCTCGACTGCAAGTTCCTAGAACTCCGATGTAATCCTCTTTCGAACAGCTAGGGGTGACAAAATTAGCCCAAACCCAAATGACCCACCCGCCCAATCCGCCCAAGATTTTATGGATTTGGGCAAGAGTAATTTTGATGATGGGTTGGTTTGGGCTAGTCCAAGTTGACCCATCATAAATTAACAGCCCAAATGAGCTCATGATGATGCTCAAACTTGACCCATCAAAATACTTAATTTTAATGATTAGAGTTCCACTCTAAATTAAGATTATTATTTATAAATAATTATTTAAAAATTCTTTTATTATTTCGGAACAATAAAAATACACTAACGCACCCCAACCACACTATCCATCAACCTAACCCCCTCCCCTACACTAACCCCGACTCAAGCACTGAACCACCTTCACATCTATGCCCATACATTTCCTACTCCACCCCGCCCGCTTCTACCGCACCTAACCCCACATCCGACCCTACTACCACCCACCCTACCCCTCTCCATACCCCCTCCACCCCACCCCACCTTCAAATTTTTATTTTATATTTTTCGTTACTTTTATAAAAAATATGAATTTTTTTCTTACCTCCCCCTACCCCTCCCCCACCCCATTCTCAAATTTCTATTTCATATTTTTTGTTACTTTTATAAAAAAAATTATTAAAAATATGAAAAAATTCTTACCTCCCTACCCTCCCCACGCCCTACCCTCCACCCCACCGACTCACCTCATCCTCAATTTATATTTCATATTTTTGTTACTTTTATAAAAAAGTATTAAAAATATGATTTTTATTACCTCCCTACCCCCAAACCCCATTGCCTCACTCCATTCTCAAATTTCTATTTCATATTTTTTGTTATTTTTATATAAAAATTACTTAAAATGTCAAATTTTTCTTACCCTCCCCGCCTCTACCACATTCTCAAATTTCTATTTTATATTTTTTATTTTTGTAAACAATTTATAAAAAATATGAATTCCCCTCTCGCCTCTACCCCCACCCCACCTCACACCCATCTAGGGCTGTTATCGATCAGGATATCGACATACCGAAACCAGACAGATAAGGTTACCGATCCGGATCGAGACCGGACCGATAAGAATTCGGTCCTGAAAAGAGATTCGGGACCGGACCGATATCTTATCTGGCGGGTACCCGGTCCGATAAGGTTACCGTTCCGGTTCTGGATACTATTTCCGGTCCGAAACCGGTCCAAAATATTAAAATCTCTGCTTTACTTAAAAATTTCAACTTTACTTATATACACACCTACTCCTTCCACCTCCACCTCATCCTCAAATTTATTTTTCATATTTTTTTGCTTTTATAAAAAATGAAAAAATTCTTTAAAATATTATTCTTATTTTAAAAATAAAGATATGGAAAAATCAAATATCATACAAAATAAAATAACATCATAGAAGGTAAGTTTGACATTTGTAAAAGAAATGGGTCAAGTTGGGCAATTTGGGTTATGACCCATCATTTGGCTCATATTGACCCGTCCATCTTAGCCCATGTAAGTTTTGGGCGGGTTGGGCATTGGCCCATCTAGAACTTCAGCCCATCTTGACCCGTACAACTTCAGCTCAAACGGCTCATCTGTCACCCCTACGAACAGCTAGGAAATTCGGCAGAGATTCGAGAGAATATTTTACTTCTAGGTCTCTAAGACTTAGAATGATATAAAATCAAGTGTAATGAATAATGAATTTAACCCTCTATTTATAACTGTGTTTTAGGATAAAAATGCAGCTTAGGGTTTCCCGTGGAACAGGCCCAGAAAACGAGGCGTAGTGTGTCAGTCAGACTGCCCACTGGCCTAACGGCGCCGTGACTCAAGTAATAGGCGATGTGGCTCTATATCCTAGGCGTCGTGGCTCAATATTTCAGGAACTGCGGCCCTCGACGTCCAGTGTGGTACGTTGTTTCATTTTCATTTTAATTAAATCTGAAATCTAATATCGACTTAATTAAATAATCATTATTCATTCAAATGTCTCGATCATAAATTGAATATTTATATTCTCTCATTACATCCTTAGATCGAAGGAACAATTGACATATTGTTATCCTACATGCCTTCACATATCGACACTAATCATATTAGGGTTTACACGGAACTCCTAGACAGCGCCGGAAGACGAACTCAATATGTGAAGTATAGTTATACGAATCTGGTAAACTGAAACTCTATGTGGAAGATAAAATTCTTTCATTCACGACACACTCAATCAAGCTTAGGATCTGCCAAATGTCTATCCAAATGGCTTAATCACTATATCTCATCTATATTAGTTGACAACAAGACCATATCTTAGATATGTCTATTGCGTTGGCCAACGATTTAGTCAACCTAATATCACTGAGAAAATGAGTTCTCTCTCGAATATATATTCGAGGAATGAATCATAATCTTGACTCAACTACCACCTTTAATCTACGTCGCAATGTACCCAATACAAGTCGTATCTCAACCTATAAGGCATTTGAGCTTAGGACAAGATCAAAGTACATTACTCTATAGACAAGATGTGTATCGACCTCAAGTCTAAGGACATCTATCTCCCACATGCTGATATACTTTAGACATGTATAACAAATAGTATATCAGCAGGGTATATCAATACTTCCAAAGTATCCATGTGTCCATCACAAGTATCCACAACTCGTAGCAGGTGAGACATACTACATCCTCTAAGGATATGATGCAGACAACATGTAGACATATCACATATCATCAATATCTCATTCTCGATGATCATTAGTCGAGGTTATTTTAAGAGTTACATTATAACATTAATATCCCACACTATTAATATCAGCGTAACCTCTAGGGATGCATATTAAAGAATATTATAAACAATCAACTAATAATTCAATAATTGCAAATGCTAAAAACATTAATTTCTATTAATAATATGAATGTGTATAAAGTACATTTGTCCTAATACAGATTGTCTCTAGGACATAAATATATTTTCAATCTCCCACTTGGCATAGAGCCAATCTCCAACATATCTAATGCCCATATTCTCAAAATGACCATTATACTTAACTAAGCTTAATGGTTTAGTGAATGGGTCAACTAGATTATCGTGTTTGGGAACTGTCACGACCCGACCTCGGGCCCGTAACTGATGCCTTACCCGGGCACCCTAGTAGGTATACATTAGAGAAAATCAGCGGAACATAAAACTCAACCAAGGAATAAATAAATAATAGGTTAGCCTATTAGACTACCTCCATATATATATAAAATATCTAACCAACAGCAGTTACCTCATTTGTTTTACAAACCGACCCACAATAGTATGACTACAGACCTCTAAGAGTTTTTGACATTACCATCGTGGACGACAGGCCCCGCCATACCCTCGAATGTACAACAAGCTACAATACGGGGATTCAACCAAGGACAAGCCTCCAAATAATGGAGCTTTCCTACGGATGAACAGTGATCCAAGAGTGGGATCAATCAAGATATGTACATCAACCTGCGGCATGAACGCAGCCCCCCGAAGGAGGTCAGTACAACATGTACCAAGTATGTGAAACTGTAAGTACTGTAATGAAATCACATAATCAAATAAACCAGAGACATAATGAATAACCAATCAACAGTACACAGCACCACAGTACATACGAAAATAACATAAGGTCACTTGGCCGGTCTGAGTAGGGAGCCAATGATCAAACTAGGGTCACTCGCCAATAGTATCATTGGTCAACTCCTATCCTGGACTCTCATGAGCCCGCATAGGTCGCGTCGACCCGCATGAGGTACTCTCGCGACGGGGTTGCGAACCCGCGGTATTTCATAGGATCTTGTCCCGCATGAGTCCCTTGGACCCGCATGAGTTCCTTGGACCCGCATAGGGATGTTCCCCGCATAGGACCTCGTCCCGCATAAGCCCTCAGGCCCGCATGAGGTACTCGCGACGGGGTCGCGAACCCGCGGAGATAACAATGTAACATGGCCAGGGGATTCACCCCATAATATAATACCACACAACCGGCTATTGAACGCAACATAAACAAGTTAAGGGATACTCATAACTTCTTATACCACATGTACACACAATTAGTAACCTCAAGTTACTACATCTTCATAAAACCATTACAAGTTCTTCAACACAGTTTAGTAAACCATTCTTTTATCTTTTACAAGTCGTTATAACTAACTTCCCATAAAGCTATTATAACACTTATGTTTCAGGAAATTCAACAATCACATTTTTGGAAATCAAGAGGACTTATACTTTCAACTAAAGTTTCACCACTTTCAAAAATACTTTAAGTCTCTTGTCTTTAAAATCAAGTCTCTTTAAAACCACTTAATCCATACTTTCAAGTCTCATAACATTTTAGAAATTCATTTCAAGACTTTGAAAACAAGTGTCAATTTCTTTCCAAATACCAATTCACCACTTCTTTTTAAAATAGCCAAGGCTCTTAAGATTTTGAAGTCAAGTCAAGGACACATAAGATGAAACCAAACTCTTTTAACACACGTACGTCTACCATACTACATATTTCATATAATCATGCTAAAGAGAATAGGAAGAGTTCACAATACCTCTTCGGCTTAATCCACTCTCCAAGTTGAATACGTCGCACGTAGAATGTCAACCTATAATGACCACAATATGCCTATCAACTCCTAGATTCCATCGTAGAATATTTCTAAGTATAAGGACTCTTATTCTACGGAAAATCGGGCAGCACTTCCTTTGTTTCTACGTACTTTTCCACCTTTTTCAAGGCCCGTAAATCAGTAACCAATTGCCACATTTAAGGCTCAACAATTCAGCTTAACCAAAGGGGATTACACGCCTTAACAGGACGTGTAAAATTCTGCCCCACAATTAATATCCAAAGAGTCCAACATTTTAATGCCAAAAGGCTATAATGCAACAACGAAGTAAAGTCTTTTCCAATTCCTTTTTCCATCCAAGTTATTTAGTCTAACATGTTATATAGCCACAATCGATTATAACAACTACAATCTTCAATTAGATACATGTGACGATTCTAACTATCGACCAACTTGTATTTCAATTTCAAATGGCTAACAAGGTCATTTTGGATTTAGGCTTCTAATATCCATAACACTTATTAATCTCCAAAACAAATATCTCATGCTTGTTAAAATGTATAACTACAACAATAAGAAATCTTCAATCACCTAAGAGGACAAAGTGGTTACCTTGATAAGCCTAAAATAGTCCAACAATCTCGCCCACTTTAGCCCTCTTTCCGAAATTCTTCTTCCCGCTAAAATAACCTCTACGAACCCCCTACAAGCTCGCCAACATTTTTCCTTCTTGTTGCCTTTCCAAAAATCTCATTTGGCTTAGGGTTTTATCAACTTTTGATAGAGGAGAGCAAGTGTTTGGATGATCTTTTAGTGTAGAATGGCCAAGTCTTGCAAGACTTGGCCAATATATAAGCCTTATCTTGATCCACAAGTTGGGGGGACACTTGTCACCCACCCATGGGTCCTCTACAACAAATATCTTCTATTTTTACCCTATTTCCGCAAAAAATCCCGCCTCGGCGCTGCAACTTCAGACAATTTCAGGCTTTTCGGCGCCCTGGCCCTGCAGCCGGCGCCGCGGCGCCTGCCCCTATCTCTTCTGTCAGCTGATCTTGTAACGTCCATAACTTTCTACTCCGATGTCCTATCGACGAGCGGTTTGTTGCGTTGGAAACTAGACTCAATGAACTTCATATTAGGCTTTTGAAACACCTAAAAACTCCCAATATACTAGGAGATATACTGCTCCAAAGTTGACTGAAAAACTGTCCAAAAAAATATTCTGCCAACAACTTTTTTTTTCCCAACTTCAAATCTTATTTCCTTTCGTACGTTCTCATCTCATCCTCTTGGAATTATGGGGCGTAACAGGAACATAGTCTAATCTAATCTCTTCAGTCTCCACCATCTCCCTAAGTATGTGGTACTTTCTTGGTACATACTTGTTTCTATTTGTTGATCTTGGTTCTTTAGTTTGTGCAATCGCACAAGTGTTGTCACAATAAACAGTTATTGGATAACTGAAACTCGGAACTACCCCTAGTTCCTTCAGAAACTCAGAAATCGCGACAACTTTTTTACCAACTTCCGATCCAGCAATGTACTCAGCTTTTGTTGTCGAATCAGTAGTTGTGGCTTATTTGGAACTTTTCCAGCTCACTGCTCCGCCATTGAAAATGAACGTGTATCCAGACTGAGACTTGAAGTCATCAAGATCCGTCTGGAAGCTAGCATCAGTGTACCCAATAACATCTAGCTTTCATTCTCCACTATAGACCAAGAAGTAATCCTTAGTTCGTATAAGATATTAAGAATACCATTGACTGCTTTTCAGTGTTCTTCCCCAGGATTCTGCTGGAATTTGCAAGTCATACTAAGTGCAAAGGCCACATCTGGACTAGTACAGGTCATGACATACATGATTGATCTTATAGCTGAAGCATATGGGATCCTCTTTATACACTCAAGTTCTATAGTATTAGAAGGACTATCTTTCTTAGATAACTTGATGCCTTGACTCATAGGTAGACGCCTGATGTGCTATTTATACACACGCTAAACGCAAGTGCACGTATCATGACAAGTAATATAGTCTAGAAGACCGAGTTATCGTCCTAAGAGATTAGTGTCCAATTACCAACCTCTATTTTGTAGTATCTATTTGATGACCGCTAATTTGATGGTTTGTTTATAGCTATGATTATATATGCTAACTAAATTACTTTACTTTACTTCAGATATGGTGGAAATAGGGCTTCCAAATCTCCTCGACTATCCGCTCGCTTTACTCGTTAATGCAAATAATTAAGGTTCTTCTTCTATGTTGAGATAGCAGGTTAACTAAGCCGTTTTATACTCATGTTAAGGTAATATAAGCACTCAACCCCAATGTAGAACCCTTCTATCTTTCGATGATAAGATTTACCACAAAGGATGATTAAGAGCAATAACCTATTAAACTACACAAGTATCGGGGTACTTTCATCCACGATTTTAACCTATGTTTATTCAACTATAGCATATTCACAATCTCCCATTTCGGATTTCGATTAGAAATCATATAAGTGATGATAATTAGTGATCAATTAATTACCAAGCAATCAAAACAATTATTGAATAAATCTCAACAATAATAAGAAGAAATCAAAATCTTGCATTAATTCATAAAACGAGGTTCAAGCGATTCGACATGGAAAGCCCTAAATTAAGTTAGTTCCTAGCCATAAACATGCCAAGAACTAAAATAGTATCCAACATATACTAGAAAGAAATAAAGTAAAGAACAAGAAATTACTAAAAAAAAAGTCTCCAATCTTGATCTAATGTTGTGATGAATGGTAAGGTGTGAAACCCCTCAAATCTGACCTAAAAGGTCCTTTTATATCCCCAAAAACATGCAAAACCTTTTCTTCTTTGGCCTTGGCCCAATCCTATTCGGATCTGGCAAATTTCCCGCGTCGGCGCCACGGCCCTGCAACCGGCGCCGTGGCGCCGAAACTTCTGCGACTGGCTCTGCTTCTTGGGCGCCGTGGCCCCGCTGCTGCTGATGGTCTGGCGCCACGGCGCCGCCCTGTTTCTCGCCCGGGTTGCCAACTTTTCAGTTTTTTGAGCTCTGAAACCTCTGTTTCTGCCTTCTTTTCGCTCATTTTCACCAATGTGTCACTTTAAACCACTGTGACTCAAAAAAAAAGAAAATATATCCTAACACGACACACGTTTATACAAAAATAGGAAAAAGACTAACTACAAACAACTCAAAAGGTGTATATAAAATACACCGATAAAACACCTCCAAACTTAATATTTGCTCGCTCTCGAGTAAAGATCAAAAATAGAAACAAAGGCACGAAAGAAAATAAAATAAAATGACTCAAATACATTGATCAATTTGTTGCATCATTGTAACTTAGAAAAGTATGAAGGTTAGTAGAATAATATGCAAGAACATATAGCATGAATTTTTAGCATTCTAAACACTCAAGTCAGATATTTCGCAAATTCAATTTAATCATGCTCAATGGAATCAAAAATACCTAACTATGCATGTCAATTTCAAAATCCTATGGTATGTTCACTTGCTATTCTCCACTAATCATGGATACACATATTAGAGATCTTCAGGGCTTTTCAGGGTTGTAATATAGGCTTAGGCAGGGGTAGGTAAAAATAGGCTTTTAGGCTCAATCTTACGTACCATAAGCTCTTTTACTTTCGATTCTTCTCTTTTATTTTGATTTTCTTTTTAACCTCATACCTATCTTTCCCCTCTTTTGTTTTGAGAGAATGAAGTGTCTGATGAATAGTAAGCACCCCCAAACTTAGGCTTTTGCCTATTTATTATTACATTTCATTGGGGTGCATCAAAATTATTCACTCTCTTTTGTCTCTTTTTTCAACACTTTGTATTTCAAGCATCTCATTTTTTCCACTTATGGCACAAATATAGAATTACAGGACGTCAAAGAAAAGATCTTATTTTTAGACTGAAAGGGGCTGACTAGAGATACATTTATTGTCAGGGATAGGAAATGAATGGTAAGAAAGGGCTTAACAAAGAAATGCCTGAATCATCTCCCTAACATGCATATCCTAACTATTTCGCCTCAAATAGAAAGCAAGCAGACACATAGGCTTAATTATTAACCATGCATAAATCAAGCAAGATACCCCAAATAGTTTGATTTCATGAATTCTTGGCATATCGAACCTAAGTGTATAGATGGTTGCTTCGAATTCCATTACATTATTCCACTTGACTTCACTAGGCGTTTCAAGTAACTACAACATGCATGATCTTTAAAAAAAAATTAGACTCAAATAAATATAGAAATAACAACAAAAAGACTCAAAAACACAAAAAAAAAATAGACTAAGAACTCCCCCCAAACTTAAATCACACATTGTCCCTAATGTGTGCAAGACTCAAAAATAAAAGAAAGACGGGACAACTTACAGACTTGTGGTTTAAAATGGTGGCGGTGGCGGCGGATAATGCATGGCAGATAACGTCAGAAATCTCGTCAGAATGGAAGAGGGAAATTGTTTCTAGGACTCTTTATTTACAGATTTTCCGTCGCGGCGCCACGACCCTGAGACCGGCGTCGTGGCGCCCAAACATCCGCGACTCTCTGAACTCTTGGCGCAGTGGCGCCATGGCGCCCAAACTTCCGCAACTTTCTGAACTTCCGGCGCCGTGGCGCCCAAACTTCAGAGACCTTCTGGACTTTCGGCGCCATGGCACTCTGTTTTGGCGCCGTGGCGCCCAACTTCCTGCGGTTTTCTGGAATTTCGGCGCCATGGCCCTCTGCTGGGAGCCGTGGTGCCGAGCCGATTTCCTTCCTTTCTCGCGTTTTTCGTCCTCCACTTTTAGCCCTGTACATGTCATCACAATATGTAAACAATACCTTCCGTGAGACTGTTCTAACTAAAACTAAATTGCATAAATTTCAAACACTTGGGTTGCCTTCCAAGTAGCGTTGTCTTTAACGTCTTTTAGCCGGATGCAAGTTTCTTATCACGAAGCATGAGGTAATTTAACCCCACAGCCTACTCATTTCATTATTAGTTTTCTCTTTCGCCTTCTGTTTTTCTCTTTCTCCTTTTTCTCAAGAGGAGGGTTAGAATTACATACATGTACTGGCAGACGATTCTCCTTGGTTTGGGCTTGCTCTGGCTCAACAGTGCTGACTGCACACCACTTGCTTATGACTGGTGGTTCGACGGTGTGTTTAAACACCAGCTCCTCATCCTCAACTCTGAGTTTCAGCTCGCCTTTTTCCACATCTATCAAGGCCCTTCCAGTGGCAAGGAATGGCCTTCCCAAGATAATGGGAATCTCATCGTCTTCCTCCATGTCAAGGATGAGGAAGTCTGTTGGGAAGAAGAACTTTCCCACTTTGACGAGCACATCTTCAATGATGCCTAAGGGATGCACCATGCATGCGCTAGCTGCAGATTCGATTGTAGTTAACGATTACTCCCAAACCTAGCTTCTTGAACACAGATAGAGGCAATAAGTTTATGTTAGCCCCTAGATCACATAATGCTCTGTTGCAAGTCACATTCCCTATCGTGCAAGGTAGGGTGAAACTCCCCGGATCTTTCAACTTTGGGGGCAGCTTCTTCTGCAAAATGGTACTACACTCCTCAGTTAGTGCTATGGTCTCATATTCCACTAGCTTCCTCTTCTTTCCAAGGGTCTCCTTCATAAATTTGAAGTAGGTGGGCATTTGCTCCAATGCCTCAATGAAGGGGATATTGATATGCAATTTCTTGAAAACCTCTAGGAACTTTGAGAACTGCTTATCTTGGGTCTTTCTTTGAAGCCTCTGAGGATAGGGGATCTTTTCCGTGTACTCCCTCACTGGAGCTGGTGGAGCCTTCTCTACAATAGGGCGGTCATCAGTAACCCCCTCCTTCTCTGTGTCAATTCTCTGCTCAACTCTTTGTTCTAGCACAGGCTGGGGTATGGGCTGTTCTAACTGCTTCCCACTTCTCAGCTGTACCACTTGACACTGCTCTCTTTGGTTCACCACATTATTATGGGGAGGATTCCCCCGAGGTCTGTCAGTCACTTAATCTGCCAACTGCCCCAATTGAGTATCCAAGTGACTAATGGATGACCTGGTTTCCGCCATGAATTGAGTCTGGAAGTTGGTCATTTGCGAAAGCGAGGACACCAAAGATGAAACTGAGGACTCCAAGTTTCTAATGGCTGACCTAGTCTCTGTCATAAATTGGGCCTGGAAATTGATCAGTTGTGTCTGTGACTCATTGGATTGAGCCTGGTGTTTAGCCAATATCATCAGTGTTGCTCTTATTTCTCTTATTTCATCTGACTTCTCTTGGGGAGCTGGTGGGCTGAACTGCTGGGAAGAAAATGTTGGATTCAAGGATTGTTGTGGAGTTCTCTGTTGATACTGCCCCTGAAATTGAGATTGCTGCCCTTGATCATTTTTCCATGAAACGTTGGGGTGATTTCCCCACCCCTGATTATAAGTATTGGAGTATGCATTGTTGTAGGGCCTCTGAAAATTCCCCACTGCTTGGACCTGCTCCATGGGCACATTATTCGGGTCCACTGTTGTGCATCTATCAAAAGTTTGCCCCCCCCAGATCTCACAACCCACTGGTGTCTGCACTGCTTTAACTTCCATGGTACCCTGCTGCATCTGCTTTGTCAAAGTGGCTACCTGCGCAGTCAACGCAGTGATAGCGTCTAGCTCATGAATCCCAACCATCTTCCTACTGTTCACTGCACTCTCATCTGCCCCCTGATGATTATTTATGGTCATATCCTCTAGAAAATCATGTGCTTCATTGGCACTCTTTTTCATGAACGTACCTCCTGCTGCAGCATCAATGATGGTACGAGTTGTACCACACAGCCCATTGTAAAATATGTGGACTATCATCCACTTCTCGATCCCATGATGTGGACACTTTCTCTGTAAGTCTTTGAACCTTTCCCATGCATCATATAATGGCTCTCTCTCCAGTTGATAGAAATTATTCAACTCACCTCTGAGCTTTGCTGCCTTAGTTGGAGGAAAAAACTTGGCAAGAAACTTCTGGGCTAAGTCTTGACATGTAGTGATGGAGTTCGCCTGTAATGAGTTCAGCCAGCACTTTGCTCTATCCCTGAGTGAGAATGGGAAGAGTCCCAACCGAATGGCATCATCAGTAACGCCATTATATTTGAAGGTTGCACACAGCTCCAGAAAATTTGCTAGATGCAAGTAAGGATCTTCAGACGGTAATCCCCCAAATTGAACTAAACTTTGAACCGTGTGCAATATGGCTGGTTTGATTTCAAAATTGTTGGCTTCAACAGCTGGAAGCCTTATGCAAGTCTGTACCCATGTAATGGTTGGCATCACATAGTTCCCTAAGCTCCTTTATGCAGGGACTTGTCTTAAATCCGGTGGTAACTCATCATCCCTCAAATTATTGTTTCGCTGATCTCCCATTGCTAAGGAATCAACTGCTCTTTTCTATTTCCTGTTCTGTTTGCACAATCTCTCAATATCAGGATTCAGAGGGATAGGAATGTCAGCTCCTCTCCTACTTCGCATAAACTAAGTTCCTGAGACTAATCACAAACAACAAATGGATCACGGCGCACGGTTCCACAATAAAATAAAATAAAATAAAAGAAAAATAAAAACCAAATTGGAAATTAAGAATAGAAAGATTGATATTGAACTACGCCAATCCCCGGCAACGGCGCCAAAAACTTGATGCGCGATTTATACACACGCTAAACGCAAGTGCACGTATCGTCACAAGTAATATAGTCTAGAAGACCGAGTTATCATCCTCAGGGATTAGTGTCCAATTACCAACCTCTATTCTGTAGTATCTATTTGATGACCGATAATTTGATGGTTTGTTTATAGCTATGATTATAGATGCTAACTAAATTACTTTACTTTACTTCAGATATGGTGGAAATAGGGCTTCCAAATCTCCTCGACTATCCTCCCGCTTTACTCGTTAATGCAAATAATTAAGGTTCTTCTTCTATGTTGAGATAGCAGGTTAACTAAGCCGTTTTATACTCCTGTTAAGGTAATATAAACACTCAACCCCAATGTAGAACCCTTCTATCTTTCGATGACAAGATTTACCAGAAAGGAGGATTATGAGCAATAACCTATTAAACTACACAAGTATCGGGGTACTTTCGTCCATGATTTTAACCTATGTTTATTCAACTATAGCATATTCACAATCTCCCCTTTCGGATTTCGATTAGAAATCATATAAGTGATGATAATTAGTGATCAATTAATTAGCAAGCAATCAAAATAATTATTGAATAAATCTCAACAATAATAAGAAGAAACCAAAATCTTGCATTAATTCATAAAATGAGGTTCAAGCGATTCGACATGGAAAACCCTAAATTAAGTTAGTTCCTAGCCATAGACATGTCAAGAACTAAAATAGTATCCAACATATACTAGAAATAAATAAAGTAAAGAACAAGAAATTACTCAAAAATAAGTCTTCAATCTTGATCTAATGTTGTGATGAATGGTAAGGTGTGGAACCCCTCAAATCTGACCTAAAAGGTCCTTTTATATCCCCAAAAACGTGCAAAACCTTTTCCTCTTTGGCCTTTGCCCAATCCTATTCGGATCTGGCAGATTTCCCGCGTCGGCGCCACGGACTGCAGAATGGCGCGTGGCGCTGAAACTTCGCGACTGCTCGCTTGGCGCGCGTGGCCATTGTTGATGGTGCAGCGCCACGGCGCCGCTCTGTTTCTCGCCCGGGTTGCCAACTTTTCAGTTTTTTGAGCTCTGGAACCTCTGTTTCTGCCTTCTTTTCGCTCCTTTTCACCAATGTGCCACTTTAAACCACTGTGACTCAAAAGAAAGAAAATATATCCTAACAAGACACATATTTATACAAAAAAAGGCAAAAAACTAACTAAAAATAACTCAAAAGGTGTATATAAAATACACCGATCACCGTCTTTCTTGGAATTTTCCATAGAAAAAATATCTAAGCACTTTGTCTATGTAGACTGACTGTGACAACCCCAACAATCTATTAAGTCTATCTCTTTAGATCCTAATTCCCTGAATGTAGTAGGTTTCACCTAAATCCTTCATCATGAAGGTACTGGACAACCACCCCTTGACTGATTGCAAGAGAGTCTTATTGTCTCTCATTATCAATATGTCATCCACATATATAATAATGAAGACAATACTCTCATCTTTTCTTTTACTATAAACACAAGGATCCTTTTTGCTTCTGACGAAATCGAATGACTTGATAGCCTTATCAAAGCAATTATTCCAACTCCTTGAGGTTTGCTTAAGCCCATAAATGAACTTCTGTAGCTTGCATACAACATTTGGTTTGGACTCAGATGAAAAATCCTCAGATTGTTTCATATACACTTCCTCAATTAGATTACCATTGAGGAAGGCTGTTTTGACATCCATCTACCAAATGTCATAATCATAATAAGCAGCTATTGCAAGCAAAATCCGAATGGAATTAATTTTAGCAATAAGTGAAAAGGTTACATCATAATTGACCCCAGGCCGTTAATTATAACCTTTAGCCACCAGCCTTACTTTATAAGTCTGTACCGTGCTAAATGCATCAATCTTATTCTTGAAGACCCATTTTGCATCCTTTGGGTTTAACCTTATCTGGCAAATCAACCAAGTTCCACATTTGATTGATGTACATAGATTCCTGTCACGACCCGAACCCGGGCCCATGACTGGTGCCTTACCCGGGCACCCAAGTAGACATACATCAGAGTAACCAGCGAAATATAAAACAAGACATGAAACAATATGAAGAGAGAAACAGATTATCTGAGAAAAATTTGCCCTTCGGCATATATATATAACTAAAAAAACTTGAGCGATTACATCGCACAAACCACCTTGTGATACTACGGACCTCAAGAGTTTTATACAACATGACGGGACGGGGCCACGCCATACCCCGAATGTACAAGTACCTACATGTGAGGACTATACCAAAAGATAAGCCTCGGAGAAACGGAGCTTCCTAATCTGTTGATCGTGATCCTATGGCGGATCAACAATCGTGTACCTCTACTGCGGCGTGAACGCGGCCAAGGAGGTCGATCTGTGGTACAGTATGTGGCGAAAATCGTAAATGAAATCTTAGTAGTCTATATAAAGCGGGAGACATGTATGATAACCAAACTACGATCCACAATAAATAGCGATCCACGTAAGTCGTACTCACGCCTCAAAGTCATCACTCAAATATAACTATGGGTCTCACGCCTCAACATCGGGCCATGCGTGGAATACCTTCCTCATCACGGCGATCATGATATAATAACACCGAGTACACATAAACACGTGTCCCACTGAGTCATAAACCGTGCGCGGGCAAGTACGAAGCCAACTACCGGATCTGAAGTCAGTACTAACAATACTATACAACCAAACCACGGCGTCACGGGCAAGTCTGAAGCCAACTACGGATACCAAAGCCGTGTCACGTGGCGGCCGGGGCAAATCTGAGGGCTAACTACGGATACGGCGTATCACGAGACTTCGCCACGGTTCACGGCAAGTACGAAGCCAACTACCGGATACCAAAGTCGTGTCACGTGGTGGCCGGGCAAGTCTGAGGGCTAACTACCGGATACCAAGGCCGTATCACGAGACTTCGCCAATAAACTGAACGGGGCAAGTGCGAAGGCTAACTACCAGGTACCACGGCCGAATCAACCACGAGACGGGGCAAGTACGAAAGCCAACCACCAGATACCAAGGCCGAATCAAGAAACCTCGTGGAGCTAGTCTACATGGAATAACGCTATCAAGCGAGCGCGCGTGGAATCCTCCGTCACCGCCGTGCGTCCAAGTAAAATCATAACAAATCAGCCCTCCATCGAGACGCGGTGGTATAGAAATACAATACTTGCATAACAAGGCTATCACACGCAAACATAGGCAAGTTACACACAACTCACGGTATTTTCATTTTATGCCAAAGTCCAGGTTTTAACCCCAAAGTACTACGTACGTTAAATTCTTTTTAAAAGATTTATTCCATTTACAAAGGTCACCCGATACCCGTAGTATTAAAATAGAGTGACTAACATTTTAAGTAGACCAAAACAACTTCCATACTTTCCTTTTTAAAATCAAGTAACAACATTCTTTTCCAAAGTTCAAGTTTGCCTAATTTCAATTATTCACGTCTCTTATTTTCGAAAGATTTCATAGTTCATAGTCTTAATCACTTATTAACGTAATTCTCTTTTAAAACAATTTGAGTAACATATGCCTTATGTGTGAGTAGGTTATTCTTGTTTATAACAATCTTACTAAAGCAGCCATGGTCTAGGAAATGTAATACAATTTTGTCTTATCTTAGCTTCTATGCAGATGGAGGTTTCTACTGGTTTTAATATAATTACTTATTTGTCAATACATTTTCCTTTATTAACGCTGCAGTGGTTCGTTCGATACTTATTCTCATTTCCGAAATCAGTAAAACATTATTCTTTAAAAACCAAGTACTCATTACTCACGAATGAGGTTTCACACTTTTTAACAAAATTCATATCGATTCAAATTAAGTCAAGTCCCTTATCTTTTAAGATCAAGTCTCTTAACTTCTAAAATCAATAAACCATTCTTTTTATCTCTCTTAAGACGTTATACCTAACTTCCCATAAAGCTAGTATAACTCTTAAGCTTTCAAAACTAAGTATTACTCTTCTTTCAAAAACGATTCTTAATTCTTTATTATATAAAACTCAAGCCAAAAGACATCGAAGTAAAACCACGTTCTGTTAGCACACGTACGTCTACCGTACTATATATATTCTTTTAAAATATCATGCTCAAGAGGATAGGAAGAATCACATACCTCGCGACGATTACCGACAATTAGCAAATAGCTCCAAAGTACTGTAATCCTGCTAACCTTTTCCACCCTTCGAGTAGAATACGCTACTTGCAGTACTTCAACCTATAACGGTCATATAAGTCTATCAACGTCTAGACTACTCTGCAGAATAATTCTAGATACAGATTCCTTATTTTACGGAAAATTGGGCAGCACTTCCCTACCCGACAACTACACAAGTCTACTGTAAATACAATCCAATGTAATTACAGTTCAGTTCTCTCCTTTAATATTCATTCCATATATAGTATACTCAACTATATATTACTACAATATGTAATTTCAAATTACAATAGGGGGATAAAGATCATTACCTCGATAAGCCTAAAATTATCCAAGATATATGTCGATCCTGAGCAAGGTTTAGCTCCTATTCCGCACGCTCCAAGAAACCCTTAGAAGTTTCTAAACAACTTCTCTTAAACACTTTCACTCCAAAAGTGAAGAACACTTAGTTACACTCAGGGCACTCTCACAGTGGGGTACTTAGGGGCTAGGGGTGTGAATTCTTTTCCAACACTTGGTTAATAATCTTCCTAATACTCTAAGGAAGAACACTTAAAACTTTAAGGATTTTTGGACAACTTTGGCTAAGGGAGAGGGGTGTTTGGATGAGAACTTCATCAAAGGGAGGGAGTATTTTGAGACTTGGAAATTGCTCAAGTGTGGATGAAATAAGTCTTCAACTAAGGGGGTATTTATAGGACATTCAAGGGCTAGGATTTATGCAAGTGTGTGGCCAATATTTGGACAAGTGTGTGTGGGTCTCACCTTATCCATCTACCACACAAATATCTCACCAAACATTGACCAAATGTTTTAAGTCTTTTAAATGCCAAAAACGTGCAAGACCATGGCCAATCCATTTCGTCCACCAAGTCACCTAGGGGTGACACATGTCGCCCTCCTAATGGTCCAAAATATTTCATCTCTCGGAAAAATCCGCAAAAGTTATAAATGCTGCAACCGTAATTTTCCATTCGCAAAGTCCGGAAAACGTTTCGTCGGAAAACTATTCTTTTCGCTAGTTGTGCACAAATTTTGTCCCTTATGCCTACTTAAGGCTAAAACTTTTGTACATACGCCCTCACGTACATACTCTGGAAATACGGGGTATAACATTCTCCCCTCCTTAGAAACATTCGTCTCGAATGTTCCTTCTCAAGACAGATAACGATAAAGTTCCTCTTAACTTTTGCAAATGCCACACATGGCCACAAAATAACACACGCGCAAATACTTAAACCCAAGTCCACGAGAAATCACCTCTAAGATGTAAACCAATACTAACTCTCACTCCTTGTCCAAAGGATACTCTCTTCGTACATTCACTTCACAAAAAAATGATCACTTCCCTCTCTCAGCACATGTTCACTTCTTTCCTTACTCGTCGTACCCTTCTCGAACACCCGAACTCTTTCTAGTATACGCATTCACACTTCGCCATCACTTCGCTTCAAAATCTTTGGAGTCACTACCTCCAAACTTGGTCATCTAACTAGCCTCGAATTTCTTCAAGGCCATTCCCGGCCTTCACGATCCGATTCCGGTCAAACACATCCGCGAACTCATACGATGGTTACCTAAACTTGGGCCTCGCACCCTCGTGATCCTACCACCTGGCGGGACCACCTCAAACTGACCACATCTCCTTTCGGGCCGCGGGTTGACCCGCGAACGGTCCTCAACCCGACCCATAATCGCGCCAAACTCTTGTTCCCCGATCCGGAACAATCTTACCTATTCAAGTCCTGAAAGCTACCACTTTCATGTTACACAACCCATGGAATTATCCCAGAATACATTTGCACTCCGATAAAGGTCAACATAAACATAAATCTTTTACTCAAGACGACCTTACATCTAAGGTCTCAACGTGTAATATTCTAAGGTTCATACCTTCCCTGTCCCCATACTTATCCTTTCAACTAACCATGTCTCTAAACCACAATATACACAACACTATCTGTACAAAGTACTCAACATATAATCATCGTAACACGATGCTAATCTCTAGGGTTAAGGATATACCAAAAAAATAGGCGGTTCAAAGGACCGCTAAAATCGGGAACTTCCACCGCGACCTCTGCCGCTCACGCTGTATGAATATCCCGCCTAGCTATGGAAGGTGAAGAACCCGCAATCGATCTCGTAGTCAGGCTATCCCACCGCTACATCCGCCTGACAGCCTTCTCGCCAAATGGCCCTGCTGGCCGCAAGCATAACAATCTCCCAAATTAGTACGACACTCACCCTTATGAATTTTTCCACAACGCCACACCGAGACAAGGGTAGCCTCATCCGCGAGCACTCCTACTCCTCAAAATCAAACACGGGAGCCCCGACTGATCCTCAATATCCCGAATGTCCCAAGATCGCGAGGACCACTCAGATCAAGCGGAGGTACATAACTAGTTCTGGCCGGCGGTCCGCCTCGGAAGTCGCCAAAAGACCCCGCTGCCCCGGCCCTCTTCGTTGATCCTGGTCATTCCGCCGACCTCTCCGCCTCACACCTGCGTATAAGCTCAGATGCGGCAATGTCCATGCCCGGCCAAGAGCTACACCAACAAGCCTCGCCAAGTAGTCATCAACCCCGGTGACGTGGCGGTGCACTCGTCCCCATGTCGCCACTAACGCGGACGCATCGAGCTAGTGAGCCAAACTCCACATTGTACTCAACCGCACGCCGCCCCGCCTCAATATCAAAAATCTGTCGGCCCGTACCCTCCTCATCTGCGGAGGAAAGAAGTGGCTGAGAAATGCCTCCGAGAACTCGTCCCAAATAGCTGGAGGCGCATGCTCCCCCCGAGACAGCTCCCATGAATCAAACCAGTCGACTGCGGTATCACGCAGCCGATGTGAACCTAAGACCACTGACTCGGTCTCCGAAGCCTTGATCACTCTCATGATCCGCTATAACTGTCGGATGAACTCTTCCGGATCATCCTCAGGCCTCGATCCATAAAACACTGGCAGGCTGCAACTCAGAAAGTCCCGCAGTCTCAAACTATATGCTCTCGGGTGAACTACGAGTACTACCGGTACCGGAATCGCTGCATCCAGCTTATCCTCGTGCCTTGCCACTATCCTGGCCAATAACTGGGCCATCTCCTTATAACCCATCTCCTCTGCTCCAGCCGCGGACCGAGGCTCGTGCATCGGTCTCAGCAGCCACCGCCGCGCTCTAAACTCTATCGGGCCGGGCGGCGCGCAAAACTCGCCGCTTGAGCGCTTATCTCGTAATGACCGGCTCGCGCTGCATTCTCTCAGATCCTACTAGCGCTTCTCGCTGCCGCTTTGCCCATCTGCCCGGGTTGCGCGCGAGGCATAATCGTAAAAACGAAATACGCCGGAGGGTCCAACTTATAACACGCCTCTAAGGCACGATCTCGGAATGAGAAGAATGGAAACTAATCCTAAATGTCTGCGACCTCTCGATTATAGACGTGGTGCACAACACATCGATAATCAAGACTCTACTAGACACGGTCTGTAGACACTTTCCGAGGATTAACTGCTCTGATACCACTTTTGTCACGACCCGAACCCGGGCCCGTGACTGGTGCCTTACCTGGGCACCCAAGTAGACATACATCAGAGTAACCAGCGAAATATAAAACAAGACATGAAACAATATGAAGAGAGAAACAGATTATCTGAGAAAAATTTGCCCATCGGCATATATATAACTAAAAAAACTTGAATAGCATATCCTTACAAACCCCGCCACAACAAGATTACATGCACTTAAGAGTTTTATACAACATGACGGGACAGTGGCTCGCCATACCCTCGAATGTACAAGTACCTACAATGACAGTGGACTATACCAAAAGATAAGCCTCCGAGAAACGGAGCTTCCTAATACGCTGAATCGTGATCCTATGAGCGAGGATCAACAATCGCGTACTTCTACTGCAGATTGAACGCAAACCGGCGAGGTCGATAACGGTACCAAGTATGTGAAATCAAAATATCAGAATGAAATCATAGTAGTCTATATAAAGGCGAGACATGTATGATAACCAAACTACAGTCCACAATAAATAAGCAGTCACGTAAGTCAGGTACTCACGCCCTCAAAGTCATCACTCAAATATAACTATGGGTCTCACGCCCTCAACATCAGTCATGCCCGTGGAATACCTTCCTCACTGCCGGCAGTCTATGATATAATAACACCAAGGAGTACACATAAATACCAGGTCCCACCTGAGTCATAAAACCGTGCGGGGCAAGTACGAAGGCTAACTACCAGATACCAAAGCCGCATCATCAACTGACCGGGGCAAGTACGAAAGCCAACTACCAGATACCAAAGCCGTACTAACAATACTATACAACCAAACCACGAAGCTGATACGGGGCAAGTACGAAAGCCAACTACCAGATATAAAATCATGTCATCTATACTTTAGAAATCAAGTCCCATAACTTGAAAAATAAAGTTTCATACACTTCTAAAACCAAGTAGCTTATTCTCTTTAAAATCATATAACTCCCACTTTTAAAATCAATCCCCTTTTCACATATAAATTCAAGTCATTTTCAAACGTAAAATCAACTTACTTACTTCAAATAAATCAAGGCACATAGCTTTAAATCAAACCTCATAACTTCCTAACACTTCTTACCAACATCCCTCATAAGACTTGGTAAGGACTTAGGATAACTTAGACATACCTTTAACTTAGAATCAACAACGTGGATACTTCTTAACTTCTAAGAGTAAAAGGAATCATGAAATAATATCACATTTATATTTCATACATAGAATCATGCCAAAAGGAGGAAGAGGTTCACATACCTCGCGACGATTATCGACAAGTTGCAAAATGCTCCCAAGTACTTTATCCTTGCTAGCTTTTCCACCCTTCAAGTAGAATACGCTACTCGTAGTACTTCAACCTATATTAATCATAACATGTCTATCAACTCCTAGCTTTTTAACGTAAAATCATACTAAGTGTAAGGTCTCTTATTCTACGAAAAATTGGGCAGCACTTCCCTTGTTTCTACGTACTTTTCCACCTTTTTTCAAGGCCCGAAATCAATAACCAACATGCCACATTTAAGGCGCAACAATCCAACAATTCAAAGGGGATTACACGCCTTAACAGGACGTGTAAAATTCTGCCCCACCATAATACAAAACAATCCAATATTAACTTATCATTCTCGGCTACAAAGTACAACCACATATAATCCTTTCCAATACCTTTCAATCCATAATGTCGTCCTAACATGTTATATAGTCGCAAACAACTCAAACAACTATAATCTCTTCTTTATATAACATGTGACGACTAAAACTAATAACCAAATTGAATTACAATCTTTAGGCTAATCATGCAACTTTTGGATTAGGGGTTCCAATATCCATAACACTTATCAAACTTCATAATATATAACTCATGCTTGCTAATATCCATAACTACAACAATAAGTAATCTTTAATCATTAAAACGATAAAATGGTTACCTTGATAAGCCCTTATATAAATCCAAGATTAAAGTCACTCCTTAGAAATCTTAGCTCCTTTCCTTTACGCTCCAATCCGCTATTTGAAGCCCTTAGAAGTTCACAAACAACTTCCCTTCAATTTCCAACTTCAAAGTTGAAGAACACCTTAGGTTTTCGCCTTGCGACTAACGAGAAAACGTCGTTTTTCCGAGATCTTTCTATTGAGATATCCTTACAATACCCTTAGGGACCTTGGGTTAAAGTCTTGTGAATAATGAACCAAAATTGCAAAAAATTTTTGTGGGAACTACCCTAACCCGAGAGCTCCTCTCCTTTCTCTAAGTGTTCTAATTTTTTTCTAAGTGTAAAAGACTTGTCTTGCAACTTAGGGTGAATATATAACACAATTGAGGGTCAATATTATAACACTTGTGTGTCTTGGATGAATGGGATTTAAATATCAAGCCAAGTGGCTCTTTGACTTAGTCAATAAACTCAAGCTCTAGCTTTGCAAGACTTGTTCATCTTTACTTTGGTCAAATGACCATTATACCCATGGTCAAATTTCGATCAAGACCAACCAAGGGGGTGACACGTGTCACACTCCCATTCGTCGCAATATTTCGTTTCCCGACATTTCCATAACTCCAATAAATTTTTACTAGTCCCAAATCTTAACATTTTTGAGTTCTTACGCACGTTCTTATAAACATGTCCTGGAATTACGGGGTGTAACATGTGAAATGTTAAGTGTATTTTTATACACTTTTGAGTCCTTTTTAGTTATTATTTTACTCTTTCATTTTGCGTTTAGTATAGCGTTAGGTGTGTTTTTCTTTCATTTTGTGTCACAACGATCATAAAGGAGGAAGTACATAATCGAGGATGAAATGAGCTTAATTGAGATGGAATTTCACACTAAAAGGCCAAGAAATGAAGCCTAAGAAGTCCCGAGAAGCATAGAAGAAATCTGACGAAGTCCGAACGAAAAAAGAATACAGAATCAGAAAACTGGCAGAAGATGTCACAGGCGCCGCAGAGCTAATTATCCTGCACGCTCTGATTTTGTCGCAGTATTTCGGCGACGTGGCACCAGCCTGCAGGGCCACGATGCCGACGCGGAAAATCTGATTTTTTGGTCGAATTTCAGAGGGTTAAAAGGGTCCGAAGCGCAAATTTTCTCAAGTATAAAAACCTAAAACCCTGCTCATTATGATATACCTTATACCATAACCTAAAACAATTCTTTGGGGAGGCAAGAAGGAGGCTACAATTAGAGACTCTTGTTCAAGTTATTTTCTTTCCTTTATTTTATTTCAGTTTATGTTGGATTGTAATTTAATTCTTGACATGACAATGATTAGGAGCTAATTACTTTAGTAGGGTTTTCTGTCGAATTTTCTTGAAACTCTTTCATATAGTTAATGCATAGTTATTGATTCCTTCTTCAGCATATTAAGATCTATTCAATATTGTTATGATTGCTTGATAATTAACTAGCTATTAATTGTCATAACTTATATGATTTCGAATCAAATGTCTGAAAGGTGAGATTTGAATATGCTGTAATTGTCTAGACATATGTTAAAATCATGGACGAAAATACCCCGATACTTGTGTAGTATTTAAGGTTATTGTTCTTAATCCTCATGTGTGGTAAAACTTATCATAAAAATATATAAGGTTTCTGAACTAGGTTGAGCTCTTGTATGTCCTAACCGAAATATAATGACAGATTAGTTAACCTGATATCTTAATAAGAAGAAGAATAATTAGCATTGCATTAACACGTGAAAGAGTGGATAGTTGAGAAGATTGGAAGCCCTATTTCCTTCATAACTGTTATAAACCCAAAGTATTATAATATTTAGTTTATTTTCTGCACTTAGTCATAATTCTTTGTTATAAGTCTCAAATTAAAGAACGTCAACCAAATAGATACCATAGAATAGATAACCGATACTTAATAAACTAGTCTCTGTGGACGATAAACTCGGTCTTACAGATCTTTATTACTTGAACGATACGTACACTTGCGTAAGTATCTATCGCAACAAGTATTTGGCGCCGTTGCCGGGGACTGGCGTACTGTTAATATCGAATTATCTATTCTTATTTCTAATTTGGTTTTTATTTTCTGTCTTTTTATTTTTATTTTAGAACATTCTGTCGTGATCTGTTTGTTGTTTTTTATTAGTCTCAGGAACTTAGTTTATGCGAAGTAGGAGAAGAGTTGACATTCATATCCCTCTAAACCATGAGATTGAATGATTGTGCAGACAGAACAGAAAAGATAAAAGAACTGCAGATTTGTTAGCAATGGAAGATCAGCAGAATCAGAATATGGTGAATGATGAGTTACCGGTTGTGATGAGACAAGTCTAGCATCCTGCAGAAAGGAGCTTAGGGAGCTATGTGATGCCGACAATTACAGGAGTGTAGACTTGCATCAGGCTTCCAGCTGTTGAAGCCAATAATTTTGAAATCAAACCATCAATCTTGCGCATGGTTCAAGGCTCAGTTCAATTTGGGGGGTTACCATCTGAAGATCCCCATTTGCATCTAACAATTTTTTTGGAGCTGTGTTCAACGTTTAAGTATAATGGTGTTACTGATGATGACATTCGGTTGAGGCTCTTCCCATTCTCACTCAGGGATAGAGCAAAAAGTTGATTGAACTTATTGCAGGCGAAATCTATTACCACATAGCAAGACTTGGCTCAAAAATTTCTTGCCAAATTCTTCCCTCCAGCCAAAGCAGCAAGACTTAGAGGTGAGCTTAATAACTTTTATCAGCTAGAAGGAGAACTACTATATGATGCATGGGAGCGGTTTAAAGATTTGCAGAGGAAGTGCCCGCATCATGGGATTGAGAAGTGGATGCTAGTCCACATATTCTACAATGGGCTGTGTGGTACAACTCGTACCATTATTGATGCTGCTGCAGGAGGAACATTCATGAGAAAGAGTGTCAATGAGGCACATGATTTGTTAGAGGATATGATCACAAACAACCATCATGGGGCCGATGAGAGAGCAATGAACAGTAGGAAAGTGGTTGGGGTTCATGAGTTAGATGCTATCACTGCATTGACTGCTCAGGTGGCCACTTTGACAAAGCAGTTGCAGCAGGTTACTATGCCCGTTAATGTAGTTCAGACACTAGTGAGTTGTGAAATATGTGGGGGGGGGGGGGGGGGTCCGCATCCTTTTGATAGGTGTACAGCAGTGGACCCAAATAATGTGCCTATGGAGCAGGTTCAGGTAGTGGAGAATTTTTAGAGGACCTACAACAACCCCTACTGTAACACATACAATCCGGGGTGGAGAAATCACCCAAATTTTTCGTGGAAGAGTGACTATGGCAAGAACCTCAATTTCAAGGCGATTTAGAACACATCTTCACAAAGAAGCTCACCAGCCCCACAAGAGAGGTCAGATAAAATAAAAGAAATAAAAGCAACACTGATGACCTTGGCTAAATCCCAGACTCAATCCAACAAATTCCAGACAAAACTAGCCAGTTCTCAGACCCAGTTCATAATAGAGACCAGGTCATTCATGGCAGAAACCAGGACATCCATTAGTAACTTGGAGTCCTCATTTTCATCCCTTTCATCCTTGGCTAACTCCTAGAACTAATTCATGGCGGAAACCAAATCATCCATTAGTCATTTGGACACACAATTGGTGCAGTTGGCAGAGAAAGTGCATGACAGACCTCAGGGGAATCTTTCTAAAAATAATATGGTGAACCAAATGTTGACACCCAATTTTGACCCTCCGTCCAGTCACTAACTATAAAATTAGGCTAATTTTGTAAAATAATTTTTTATAATTTTTTATAATAAAATGTAGCGATAAAACCTAAATACAGGCATAAATAAACATTTAATAATGACATCGCATCTTACGTAGAGTTTTTAGCACTTAGAGTCCCGCGCCCGCATTAATTAATTTCAAGCCATGTCATGATTCTTAATTAATAATAAATACATAAAATAAATAATTTAGCAATGAAGTCGTGTCAAGTAGCATATTCGCATTGTAATCAATTTTTTTTATTTAATAGCGTCGCATTTATAAGGCTTTAAACAATTCTTAAATATCGTACTTGCATTCGGCATTTAAGTAATTTAATATAAACTCAATGCAATTTTAATTTAACTTCGCAATAATGCATAATAATAAGTTTTTAAATAATAGCGCCGCATTTTAACATATTAAGCACTAATTAAATAACACTCCCGCATTTATTATGATAATTAGACTAATTTAGCACCTAAATAATTAGACTAATTTAGCACCTAAATAATTTAACTAAATCAAATAATCTAATCCTAATTAATTAAGCACCTAAAATTAAACTAATTAAAACTCTTAATACTAATACCCCTAATTAAAAGCCTAATTAAATAACTAACCTAACACTTAATACTAACCTAACTACCCAGCCCAACCCGCGAGGCCCAAATTCACCATCACCTTTATTTCCCTTTACCACCCAAAGCCCGTGCCGCCACTCTTCCTTATTTACCTTGTCCTCGTCTCTCCCGCAAACGCAGCCTTCAACGAACCCTAAAACACTAAGAACCAGTCGCCTCCACGCCCGGATTTCTCGCCGGAGAATCCGGGCTTCCCCTTTACCCACGCACACCCAGCCGATTTCTTACCATAACCAACACTCGAATCTTGCTTCAAAATCAGCAACAAAATCGCGCAAGATACCTTTCAAAATCTTAACCAAATCGCACGAAATCAGTCCTGAATGGTACCGGTAACTTACCGACATTAGAACCTAGAGTTAGGGCTATATAAGCACATGCAAGTCTAGCACAACAGCAGAGACGGGGGAGAGCACAAGAGACAAGAGTACGAGTCGAGACGGGATTCAAAACACCAAGAGCACAACGGAGCAGAGTAGAGCATCGATGGTCGAGGCTCACTGGAGAAGACAGAGCATCGATTGAGGGCATAGACAACAGCAGTCCGATAGAGCATAGTAGAATAGGAAGTTCGAACCCTTCTCTTTCAATTCCAGCCACAAATCAGCAAACAAACCTTGCCCTTCTATCCTCATCGCAAACCCAAAACCCGTCGAGTGGACCGGCGACTTGATACGCTGCCTTGTCACGTCCTAGAAGGTAAATTCATTACCCTTTCTTTAAGTTTCTTTTTCTATGTTGCTGCATAGTTTGTGTTATTGTCTGGTATGGTATGCTCTTAGTTTAATGTAGTT
Source organism: Przewalskia tangutica (assembly GCA_029844215.1). Taxonomy (NCBI): domain Eukaryota; kingdom Viridiplantae; phylum Streptophyta; class Magnoliopsida; order Solanales; family Solanaceae; genus Przewalskia; species Przewalskia tangutica. Next base: position 96,085,421 of record CM056724.1, on the reverse strand, counting down.
TAATTCCTGATTAGTTCGATTGCTAAACTAAGTTATAAGGTGCGCAAGCTGGCCTATTTGAATTAGTCAAAGAATATTGTCATGATCGACTATGTGATTGCAACTTAATTCCTACCATATTTTGTATCATGCGGATAAGGACTTGTTTTGGGTTTCTTTATGTATATAATTTGTATGTCCGCCAGTTCTTGAATGTGATGGTTTAAGGACAAATTGAGTAAATGTTGGAATATGTTTGTGTGTCTAAATCTCGATGCTAACTGCTTGAAATACTCATTGAAAGTCACCACCTTGTTTTCTTCAGATATAGCATGTTTATTGAATCGCGGGTGTTCCCTGTCTGTGTAGCTATTAGTATACCTTAGCTTTGATTCCCATATTGGTTAGTTTTAAGGGGAAGATAATGGTAGGCAGATTTGTAATCAAGTATTATCTAAATGAATGTTTGGCATTAACTGCTAAGGTGTTCCAGTTGGACTGTGTTAAATTTTTATCCTGGATACTGGTTTTATGTTTGACTAGCTCAATGGTGTTGTGTCCGAGGTTTCGGATGTCAATAGTTTGTTATCCGGACGAATGTCCAGTTTTCAACTAACCGTGTTACAGAGATGATTCAACTAAATCTGTTTAATAACCATATCATTTGCATGTTTACAAACTTGTAGACAGGAAATTAAGAGTTAAAAGAAATAAACGAGTCAGGAAATCAGTCTTTATATGTGGTGTGATAGTTGCTTGGGCCTGCTGGATTTCTCTGTTTGTTTTTCTAGCATGATTTATACACTACTATGAGACTACATGAGTCATATTGCCAATATATGTACCTGACTTGAACCTTGTGACCATTGCTTCAAGGAAATGCTGTTAGCCTAGTTGGGTTGTGCTATACTGTTGCGCAGGCCTGTTTAAATACTGTTTGGAATGATCCCTTTGATTGTTAAGGGTCTAGCATGCTTACTAAATCAGTCCATTAGTTTCTAAGTGAACGCTTTTCTGCGCTGAAAATCTAAACCATGAGAATGGGCATATATGTCTCTATTCCATCAACAGTAAAATGTCTATCTACTGTCTCAAATAAGTTGGAAATATGCATGCCTGGTACCTGATTTCCCATCCATTTCTATTTATATTTTAAGCTACGCATGATCATTCTACATTTATTTCCTGTGGTGGGGCATACCCTATAATCTCTGCATACTTGTAATTCTCCTGTTTGGAGGAATGTCCACCTTGTTTGCCTAAATTGTCCACTTAGTCTTTGTTTGGCCATCTGCATTTCTGTTTGCTGCCATAATACATGCTGAAAAGGAATTGTGATCTAATCCTCATTGTTTGTTCATGGATACAGTGGGTTGGATATGAATCATGTTTTTACTAAAAAAAAACTTATTTATTTGAGTTAAGTCTTGCTTGCTTCTCATCATTTACTGCCTGCTTTGCCTACTGATCCTCATTGTTGGTTCACAGATACAGTGGGCTGGATATGAATTATGTCTTGTTAAATGCTTATTTATTTGGGTTAAGTCTTGCTTGCTTCTCATCATTTACTGCCTGTTTTGCCCGCTTTGCTCATCGATCCTCATTGTTTGTTCATAGATGCAGTGGGCTGGATATGAATCATGTTTTACTAAAACTTATTTATTTGGGTTAAGTCTTGCTTGCTTCTCGTTATTTATGGTCTGCTTGGCCTACTGATCCCAACTGTTATTCCAAATCGCTGGAACAACAAATGATTCAAATATGTCTAATACTCGCTTATTATTTAATAAAATTTTGAACGTGTACTAATCCTTATCTTTCTTTACCTTTTGCATGGCATACCTCGGAGCAAAAGAAGAGTCTCAATACGAGACTCGTCGCAACAAACGAGGACCTACATCTATGTGCATTCTCTATCCGCATCGGAAACTCCAAGCTACCGGCGAAAGGACATCGCCATTCTTCGAGTCATCTTTATTTAATTCATATCCTTTCCTCATTCATTTGTTGTAATTATTTGCCTAACATTTACTCTAACATTAATACATTTAGAATAGTTCGAGTCAGTCGCCCTTAGTAAGGAGTTTAACATTAGAAAGTTACGTAAATCATTTTAACTTAAGTTATAATTAAATTATTTAGTCACATAATTACTCATGTAGTCTAGACATTATTTTTGTCATTAAATCCTAACTCGCATAATTAATCATATGTAGCTATGATATCATTTTCAAGATTCCTAACCCATTTGCTATAACATCCATATAGAAATCTTATTTTTATACTAAAGAAACCCCTTAAGCATGTGGTATGCTAATCAAGGCAGACAAATATATACATTAATCTATCTCGCATTATATAGGCATGCTTTAAACCTTATACATGTTTTATAGCACTAAACTTATTTATCTTTGAACAAAATACCTCCTATCGAATATCTTTCGAACATGCATTTTTAGCATAAATAATTAACTCTAGGTTTGAACGGACAACCGCAAGTTAGCGGATCCTTTAGGGTGCCTGACCCCTTCCCTTTAGGATAATAAAGAACCCTTACCCAGAATCTCATTAAAGTTTAGCAGACCATTAAAATGGAGTTAATGTTTACTTTAAACTAGTAACATTTAGGTGTCCTAATTCACCCAAATTAATTAGGTGGCGACTCCGCGAACCCTTTAGCATTTAGCATTCTTTTTTAGCACTTTTAATATTCTAGCACCCTCTTTAAGCCCTTTTAATATTTTTCTAGCAACCCTTTAGCATTTTTGCACTTTTAGCACCCTTTAGCTAAAAAATTAATCTTTTAGCAACCTTTTTAGTACTTTTAAGTATTCTAGTTATTTTCAACATTTTATTTATTTTTCTAACATTTTATTTAAGCAGGGTTCGCTTTTAGAATGCCGCGGCCGAAAAAGGGCGCGACACCAAAGAGAACAGTGCCAGACAATAAGCTTGAGAAATGGTAAGCAGTTGGAGCAGATTGCACCCCAGCCAATGGTTGAAAAAGAGAGTTAGTTGGAGGAAGTATTTGATGCAGAAAAAGAGGGGGTTACTGAGGACTGCCCTATTATAGAGAAGGCTCCACCGACAATCATGAGGGAATATGTAGACAGTATTCCATTCCCTCAAAGGCTGCAGAAGAAGTCCTTAGACAAGCAATTTTCCAAATTTTTAGAGGTCTTCAAAAAGATTCATATCAATCTCCCATTCATTGAAGCTTTGGAGCAGATGTCAGCTTATGTGAAGTTCATGAAAGACATCCTGTTTAAGAATAGAAAGCTGGCAGACTATGAGGCAATTGCGCTGACAGAAGAGTGCAGTGCTATCTTGCAGAAAAGACTTCCCCCTAAGTTGAAGGATCCAGGGAGTTTCACCCTACCTTGCACCATAGGGAATGTGAAATACAAGCAAGCCCTGTATGACTTGGGGGCAAGTGTCAACCTAATGCCCCTCTATGTGTTTAGAAGGCTTGGAGTAGGTGAAGCTAAGCCTACAACAGTAATCTTGCAGCTAGCAGATCATTCAGTAAAACATCCACATGGTATAATTGAAGAAGTGTTAGTTAAAGTGGGTAAGTTCATCTTTCCTGATGATTTTATCATCCTAGACATGGAAGAAGATAAAGATATGTCCCTCATCCTTGGGAGACCATTCTAGCCACATCGAGGGCACTTATTGATGCTAAGAATGTTATACCCCGTAATTTTTAGCCAATAAATTGAGAACATAATTAAGAAGATAAGATTCGAGTATGGGAAATAAAGCATATTTACATATGCTAATATGGAAATTAGTATACAAAATGATGTGATCCAGGAATAATTTTGGACCCAACGAGTGTGACGATGGGAATTGATTATTTTAGTTGAACAATTCGAAAGTTTTCAGGATTTAAATGAAGTGGGACTAAGATTAATTAATTGTGGGATTAATTTAAGTGGAGGATGATAATAAGTGGTCAACTTGTAAAAAATTGTGCCCTCCAATCGCGTGGAACTAGAAAAGAACACCACCCTCATGCCAATTAATTTTCGTCATGCTCAATTATATCCATGTAACACTCAATTCTCTATCTTTAATTAAAAGACTCCAGGTGACTGGACCCTATCACAAAATGAGCAAGTTAGCGACTTGTCAAAGCTTAGTGGCAGGTTTTGTCGGAAAAAGAACATGTGGGAGAGGCAGGATTCGAACCTACGTAGAAAAACTTTCCTTCAACCTCCCTTCTCTCTCCATTATCCCACAGATTTTCGAACTCCATAGCCAAGAGAAAACCAAAATGAAATCCCCTTCCAAGATTAACTTTTTCTCTAAGTTCCAAGCCTTGGTAAACTTCCCAAACAGTGGGTCACGGTAACATGTTGGCCGAGAAATCTGCCCAGAAACTTAAGCTTTGGAGATGAACAATGTTGGAAGAAAAACATGCAAGTAAGATGGATTTAAGCTCATAAGGAATGCATGCATGTCATTGGAAGTTGAAGAAATGGTGTAAAATGGAGCAGTGAATGCCGAATGTACTAGGGACTGTTTCGGCTTAAGTTAAGGTAAGATTTCTTCTTCTTATAGAGTAATTGGAAGTTAAATGATGTTGTAGTTAAGAGATGAACTCGTGTTAAGAGAAATTGAAAGTAAGAAATGCATGTGATTGTATTGGTGTTGTAGTTGAGCCGATTGGAATTGTTGTACCGATTTTGAGGTTGTTTTGTATACATTGGGTTTGATTGTTGTTGTTGTTATCATTGTCACTAATTGCATATTAAAATTGACTCTTGACATTTAAAGTGGTAGTTGTTTATATGAAAGTGTTGAAATATGAATTGGATTTTAAAATAATTATGAGAAGAGTTTTGGTATTAAGTCTTGGGCCGTGAAATTCATGAATTGTTGGGTATTGTTGTGTCGAATTTAGGGGTTGTTTTGTTGAGTTAGAATGCTGGAAATTTAATTATGAAAATGCATGTACATTGTTGTAGTTGCGGATATATGTCCTAAAAGAATTAAGGTGTAGAAAAGTGTTATGTTGCAAACTGTAAGACTTGAACTCTTGTTGTTGCTAGAAGTATGGACTGTTTTTAAAGGCTATTTTAATATGGATTAAGGGGTTGGATTAACATGAGAAATAAGTGTATTAGTCACCTTGGTTGTTGTGGTTGTTGTATTACATGAACGTAAAGATAAATAATGTATAACGATGGCGTATGTGGAGTATTTGGGACTGTTTTGGTTATATCCTTAATTAGGGCTTGGTTACTGATGTTATCGACCTTGTTGTGAATTGCGGATGTGTGTATAAATAGGGGAAGTGCTGCCCGAATTTGTATATATAAAAAAGTTATCGTTCGATATATATAAAGTATGCTAGTAATCATAGAGTTTATATATATATTACTATTGTTATAGGCCGAAGTGCTAATTGAGACGAATTCTAAATATTGAGTTGGTTAGTTCGACAATAAGGTATGTGAAACTATCCTTTCTTCTTTTTGGCATGATTTATATAAAATGGGTGTACGGCGGACGTACATAATTTCATTGAATCCTAATTCCGAGTGATACTTGATATGATAGTTGCCTTTGATTTTACAAGTGATAATTCATTCTATTTATCCCATTGAGAGTCAAATGATGATTTAGTTTGTATAAGGTTACTCATGATATTCTATTCGTGTTTGATGTGATTATATTATTTCACCGAGTCCCGGGCCGGGTATGTATACATATGATGATTTTACCGAGTCCCAGAATGGGTTGGGTACGATATATGTGGACATGCATCCACGGATATGATTTTACCGAGTCCCATGATGGACCGGGTACGGTATGTGCACATTATATGATTTCACCGAGACTCTCGCTAGAGGGTCGGGTACGGTATGTATATGTATATGACTTCATTCACCAAGTCCCACATTGGGCCGGGTACGGTATACTATATGGATATACATGACTCTCATTTCATAAGGCACAAGTGCATTGGTATCTTTGATTATTATACTTGTCTCATGACATCTTTTGGTCAGTTATGATCTTCTTTACAGTACTTCATGTTTTATATACTCGGTACATTTTTTGTACTGACCCCCTTTCTCCCGTGGGGATGCGTTTCATGCCCGCAGGTACAGGTACTCAATTTGGTGATCCTCTAGTCTATGATTTCCACTCAGCTGTTTGGTGAGCTCCATTGTTCCGGAGCTTAGTCATTTTGGTACAGATCCTTGCTATAGACGTATGCATATTCAGGGGTACGACGGGGCCCTGTCCCGTCATATTTCACTATTATACTCTTAGAGGTCTGTAGTCATGTGTGGGTTGGACATGTGTGGGTTGTAGATATTTTTTGGTCAGCTGTACAATTGTGATTTGTTTTGTATATTTCTGTATATAGTGGCAGCCTTGTCGGCTTGCCTATTTGGTTATGATTGATTAGTTGTGACTCCTCAGGAGACAGGTTCATTTTGATATATAGCGTTATAAGTCAGCAGCTTACTTTTATAAGATTTATATATTTTTCTTGGTATCAGTCGGATTATATGGGGCGGGTCAGTATAAGTGTGTCCAATTAGGGCACTAGTCGCGGCCCGTCAGGTCGGGTCGTGACATAGAAGGGAGAGTTGAAGCTCAGAGTGCAAGATGAAGAGATGACCTTTAAAGTGTTCAAGTCACCCCCTGAACCTCAAGTCGTTGATAGATGTTATGCTATTAGGGTGGTTGACAAGGTCGGATTGCAAAATAGATTAGTGGCAGGACAGACCCGCAGACATAGACTAGGAGTTGACCATAGATCTGATAGTTTGAGGATTCGTGACTTCCTAAGTTGTAATCCTCCAGAGTTTTTCGGGTCAAAGCCCGAGGATGACCCGCAGGAGTTTATTCGACAGATGCATCGTACATTGAGGATAATCAAGGCTTCTGAGACGGAGTCTGTTGAGTTGGTTTCATATCGATTGCGGGATGTAGCTACTAATTGGTATGAGTCTTGGGAGTTATCTAGGGGCGAGGGTGCTCCTCCAGCAGTATGAGATGAGTTTGCAGAGGCCTTCCTTGGCCACTTTTTGCCTCCAGAGATGAGGAGAGCTAGAGTCGATAGATTCTTACATTTGAAACAGAGTGGCAGAAGCATTCGAGAGTATAGTCTGGAGTTTGATTCATTGTCTAGATATGCGCCTACGATTGTAGCTGTTATGGCGGATAGAGTGCATCATTATGTGATGGGACTGGATCACTATTTGACTGATGGTTGTATGGCAGTGGCTCTTCAGCCAGGTATGAATATTGCTCGGATGCAGGCATATGCACAGGGGGTAGAGAACTGACACAGAGGACATCAGCCAGATAGGGATCACGATAGAGGCCCGCATAAGAGGGCTAGGGCGACTGGATATACTGGTCAGTTTCGAAGCGGGCAACCTCAACAGCATGTTAGATATTCTTCCCAGCCAGCACAGAGTGCACCCGCGATCCACGAGCGGGAGATTTGATCGCGGGGTATTCGGGAGTGAGTCGAGCTTGAGCTTGAGTTCCGCAGATGAACATGGGTTCTAGTCAGTCGAGACCACCTTTGTATCGGTGTTCTCGGTGTGGTAGATCCCATTTTGGAGAATGTCGTTTTACTACAGGTGCTTGTTTTTCTTGTGGCCGACAAGGCCATATGATAAGAGAATGTCCTTATAGAAGTGGTACAGATGGTATGGCTCAGCCTAACTGATCGGTTGCTGGTTCATCTTCTTCTATAGGTATGCGCCCCGCAGGGCAGGGTGTTCATATGCCAACAGACCGTGGTAGAGGTCGTGGCGGAGTTTCCAATTCTAGCGGTCCCTCGAACCGCATATATGATTTGGCTAGTAGGCAGGATCAGGAGGCGTCACCAAATGTGGTTACAAGTATATTATCGATTTTTTCCCGAGACGTATATGCATTGATAGATCCAGGTTCCACCTTATCATATATATCTTCCTTTGTTGCTAGTAGAATCAGAATAGAATCTGAGTCGATAGAACCATTTGAGGTAGCTACACCGGTAGGAGATTCTGTAATAGCTAAGCGAGTATATAGAAATTGTTCGGTGGTTATATATAGTCGTCGTACCATAACAGATTTGATAGAGTTAGACATGATTGAATTTAATGTTATTATGGGTATGGATTGGTTGGATTTTTGTTATGCTAATGTCGATTATAGAGAAAAGATGGTTCGATTTCAGTTTCCAGGCGAACCAATTATAGAATGGAAAGGGAATACAACATCGCCGAGGGATAAGTTTATTTCATACCTCAAGGCAAGGAAAATGGTCAGAAAAGGTTATATTTATCATGTTACACCCCGTAATTACAGGACATGTTTTAAGAACGTAAGTAAGAACTCACAAGTGTTAAGATTTGAGACTTGTAAAAATTTACCGGAAATTTGAAATTGTCGGAAAGCGTTTTATTGTGACGAATGGGAGGGCGACACTTGTCACCCCCCTTATTTATGCCTTGGACGAAAATGTCATGGCCAAAATGGTCATTGACCATAGCCTTAAGATGACTAAGTCTTCCTATTAATTAGCTTGACAAAATTGACTAAGTCAAAGGGTTCAAAGTCTTGATATTTTAATTAGAGATCATCCAAACCACCCAATTGTTTGCATATTGACCCTCCATTGAACTATATAGTAGTACTAGTAGCAAGACTTTTCATAACACTTAGAAATTTTTTAGAGAATTGGAGCTTAGGCATTAGGAGCTCTCGGCTTTGAGCTCATTTGAACAAGAAATTTTTTTGTTTGTTGTCCAATAAATCCCCCACTTTAAACCAAGGTTCATGAGTGTTATGTAAGTATATCTCAATAGAAAAATTCCGGAAAAAGAGAGTTTTCGTATTAGTCGCAAGGTGAAAACCTAATGGCTTTTCTAGGTTTTGGTTGGGAGTTTGAAGGAAAATTGTTGGTATGGTTCTAAGGGTCTCAAGTAGCGGATTGAAGTATCTTGGAGAGTCTCTAAGTTGCTAAGGAACGACTTGGTTGAAGATTGGTTTGAGAATCGTTAAGGTATAATCTTGTCCTTTAAGATGTTACAAGATTATGTATTATTATTGTTGTTGTTAGCTTTACATGTTGATAGCATGAAGTGGTTAAGTTGAAGTTTATAAGTATTATGGAGTGCTTGTAGCTAAATTCGAAATGTTATATAAGCCTTGTTAAGTTGGATTTCAATTTAGTCGTTATTAGAATCGTCGCATGTTATTGATTTGAAGATTGTGATAGTTTTAATCAAATACGACTTGATATCATGTTATGCTACCAATTTGGATTGAAATGGAAATTTGATAAGAATTGGTAAGGTTGAACTCAAGGTGGCCGAATTTGGACTTTTTAGTTTGTTTTTCATTTGTATTGGACTACTTTCTAAATTGTGAGCCAATTGGGGCTGTTTAGTTAGTCATTTGTATTGGAGTACCTTATAGAAATTGTGAGCCAATTGGGGCTGTTTGGTTATTGTATTCGGCCTTGAAAAAGGTGGCAAAGTAAGTAGAAACAAAGGAGGTGCTGTCAGATTTTCCGTAGAATTTAGAGACTTAGCACATAAAATATTCTACGATGAAGTAAGAAGTTAATGGAAGTATGGTGAACATTTTAGGTTGACGAACTAGGTATTTCGTATCCTACTTGTAGAATTTAATATCTCAAGGTGTAAGTACTTTGGAGCTTTTTGCTACTTGTCGATAATCGTCGCGAGGTATGTGAACCTCTTCCTTCTTTAGACATGGTTCTATGTATGGAATATACATGTGGTATTATTTCATGATTCCTTCTATTCTTAGAAGTTAAGAAGTATGTATGTTGATTTACTCTACGTAAGGGTTATGTCTAAGTTACCCTAAGTTATAAGTATGTTAAATTGTCTAAGTCCTTACAAGTCTTATGTGAGATGTTTGTAAGAATGTTTAGTAAAATATGAGATTTGATTTAAAACTATTTGTCTTGATTTATTTAAAGTAAGTAAGTGTATTTTAAGTTCAAAAATGACTTGAATTTATATGTGAAAAGTGGATTGATTTTTAAAAGTGAAAGTTATATGGTTTTAAGAGAATAAGTTACTTGGTTTTGGAAGTGTATGGAACTTTATATTTGTTTTGTATAAGTATAAGTAAGTGGATTTTAAAGAATGTATGATATAAGGTTTTAAGACTATGAAGTTTGGTTGTCTTAAGGATTATGAAACTTTATTTTTCAAGTTGTGGACTTGATTTCTAAAAGTATTGATGACATGATTTTAAGAGTATGTGACTTGAGTTTTAAAAAGAAAGAAGTTTATGATTACATTGAAATGCGTATATGCGTGGTATTTTAGTCTAGTTTCCTAATGTTGTAAGAACAAAAGTGCCTTGAGTTCTAAAATGAAAGGTTGTTATAATAGCTTTATGGGAAGTTGTTATAACGACTTAAGAAGAGGTAACAATACGTTTTAAAATGTTATGTAAGGAAAATCACACCGAGCCTACACATAGGCGGATTACGTTATGAAATACAGGAGCCTACAAATAGGCGGATTACGTTATGAGATACAGAGCTGCCTACACATAGGCGGATTATGCCATATTACCCGAGCCTACACAGGGTTACGTCATCTTACACCGAGCCCCACAGCGGGCGGATTATGCTACATGATTCCACAAGACACCGAGCCCCACGGCGGGCGGATTATGCTACATGATTCCACGATGCAAGGCCACAGCGGGCGGATTATGTTATATGATTCCACAAGACACCGAGCACCACAGCGGGCGGATTATGTCACATGATTCATCAAGATGCCGTGTCCGCAAATGGGCGGATTATGTTATGTAAGATATGTAAGTTATGTGAAAAGGCTGGATTAAGCTCTTAAGTAAGTATGTAAGAATATGTTGTTAAATCTTATCGAAAGAAGGAAAGGCAGTTAATATATGATTGATTTCGGGAGTTAAAGGGCGTTCTTTATGCGATTATGATTTGATTCTTGCGTTATTTACATTCCATATTCGCAATTTTTGTTATCGGCCCGAAGCTGCGTTCATGTCCGCAGTTTAGGTACGATGTGGATCCGCGAGCTTAGGATCTGGTTCAAGATTTTAGATGGCTCAGATGTTAGGAGTTGTCATGGCTATGTATATTCGGGTATGGCGGGGCCTGTCCGCCACAGTATTATGTTAAAACTCTTAAGTGCAGTAGTCACATATTGTGGGTCTGTTTGTAAAGAAAGGAGGCAACTGCTTCGTTCATGTTGTACGTCCAGGAAGGTAGCCCTATCGGCTGACCTGTTGTTTATTTCTGTTGTTTTATTTTATAAGTTTCATGTATGTTCCGCTGATTATCTCTGATGTTTACCTGTAAGGGTGCCCAGGTAGGGCACCAGTCACGGGCCCGGGGTCGGGTCGTGACATATCATTTGGTTCGAGTACATGATGTAGAAGCGGAGGTACCGGCTCTTCGATCAGTTCCGGTAGTTAATGAATTCCCAGGTGTATTCCATATGACCTTCCAGGTATTCCTCCAGAATGGGAGATAGAGTTCATTATAGATGTGCTACCAGATACCCGACCCATATCTATTCCTCCTTATAGAATGGCACCTGCAGAGCTGAAGGAGTTAAAGGAACATCTGAGAGACTTGTTGGGAAATGGCTTCATCAGGCCTAGTACATCACCTTGGGGAGCACCGGTATTATTTGTGAGGAAGAAAGATGGATCGCTGCGGATGTGTATTGATTATAGGCAGCTGAATAAGGTAACAATAAAGAACATGTATCCCCTCCCCAGGATTGATGATTTATTTGACCAGTTGTAGGTGCTAAGTGTTTTTCGAAGATAGACTTGCGATCAGGTTATCATCAGGTGCAGGTAAAGGAGGCAGATATTCCGAAGACAACATTCAGAGACCCGATACATACATTATGAATTTAGAGTGATGTCTTTTGGGCTGACCAATGCTCCAGCAGTATTCATGGATTTGATGAACCGAGTATTCAAGTCATTCCTAGATATGTTCGTTATTGTCTTCATTGATGATATTCTGGTTTATTCACATTCAGAATAGGAGCATGCAGACCATTTGAGGACGGTACTTAGGGACTCCAGCACCAGAAGTTGTATGCCAAGTTTTCTAAGTGCGAATTCTGGTTGACTTCAGTAGCATTCTTGGGGCATATTATTGGAGCTGATGGTATTCGGGTGGATACACAGAAGATTGAGGCAGACTTGGCCCAGACCTACGACACCTACTGAGGTACGCAATTTTCTGGGGCTAGCCGGATATTACAGGAGGTTCGTAGAGAAGTTTACCTCGATTTTAGCGTCTTTAACAAGGCTAACTCAGAAGGCAGTTAAGTTCCAATGGACGGATGCTTGTGAGCAAAACTTCTAGTTGTTGAAAGACAAGTTGAATACAACTTCAGTTTTAACTCTTCCTGAGGGACCAGATGGTTATGTTATTTATTGTGATGCTTCAGGTAGGTTGTGTGTTGATGCATCATGGCAGAGTTATAGCTTATGCCTCCCGACAGCTCATAAAGCACGAGAAGAATTATTCTACTCTTGATTTGGAGTTAGCAACAGTGATTCATGTTTTGAAGATATGGAGACATTATTTATATGGAGTTCATGTTGATATTTATACGGATCACAAGAGTCTCCAATATATCTTTAAGCAGAAAGAGCTAAATTTACGGCAGAGACGGTGGCTTGAGTTACTAAAGGATTATGATATTGATATTCTATACCATCCAGGGAAAGAAAATGTGCGGCAGATGCTCTTAGCCGTAGATCTATGGGTAGCTTGACAGTTGTGTGACCAGAAAGAAAGGAGATGGTTCGTGAGATATACCGACTAGCTAGCCTTGGAGTCCGTTTGGCTAATTCTGTAGATAGTGGAGTTTTTGTTCGAGGAGTTGCCGAGTCCTCTATCATAGAAGAGGTAAAGAGATATCAGTATGAGGACCTTGTTCTGGCACAGTATAGAGATACAACTCTTCGAAAAGAGAAGACCCTATTCGAGGTTGCACCTGACGGGGTGCTACGGTATGGCGGCAGATTGTGTGTACCAGATGTTGTAGGGCTACGACGGCAGGTTACGGGAGAAGCACACTATGCCCATTATTTATTCATCCAGGGTCAACAAAGATGTACCATGACCTCAGATGCTTGTATTGGTGGGATGGCATGAAAAGGGACATAGTGGAGTTTGTTGCTCAGTGCCCGAATTGTCAACAGGTTAAGGTCGTGCACCAGAAGCCTGGTGGATTATTGCAGGAGATAGAGATTCCAACTTGGAAATGGGAAGTGATTAATATGGACTTCATTACAGGCTTACCTCATACTTAGCGGAAGTATGATTCTATATGAGTTGTTGTGGATAGGATGACAAAATCATCTTATTTTCTTCCAGTCAGGACTACTTATTCAGCTGAAGACTATGCGAGATTATACATCAGAGAGATAGTGAGACTTCATGGGGTTCCCACATCTATCATATCGGACAGAGGAGCTCGGTTTATAGCTAACTTTTGGAAATCGTTTCAGAAAGGATTGGGGACACAGGTAAGTCTTATCACGACATTTCATCCTCAGACTGATGGGCAGGCTGAACGTACTATTCAGACGCTAGAAGATATGTTGCGTGTCTGTATTATTGACTTCAGAGGTAGCTGGGATGATCATTTACCACTTATTGAGTTTTCTTATAATAATAGGTATCATTCTAGTATCCAGGTGACACCATACGAGGCCTTATATGAGAGGAAGTAGGTCACCTATTGGTTGGTTCGATGTAGGCGAGACTAAGTTAATCGGCCCAGACATGATTCAACAAGCTGTTGATAAGGTGAAGCTTATTCATGAGAGATTATTGGCAGCCCAAAGTCAACAGAAGTCATATGCAGATAATCGACGTCGACACTTAGAGTTTCAAATTGGTGATTGGGTATTCCTGAAAGTGTCACCCATGAAGGGTGTGATGAGATTCGGTAAGAAGGGGAAGCTTAGCCCTAGATACTGGGCCTTATCAGATTATTCGTAAGGTAGACAATGTTGTCTATGAGTTAGATCTACCATCTGATTTGGAAGCGGTACATCCAGTCTTTCATGTATCGATGCTGCATAAGTGTATTGGTGATTCTTCTAGAGTATTCCTTGTAGATGATGTTCATGTGACAGAGGAGTTTTCTTATGAGGAGAGCCCCATAACTATACTTGATAGTCAGGTTAGAAGGTTACGTACTAAGGATGTGTCTTCCGTCAAAGTATTATGGCAAAATAATAATAGGAAAGAGAAGACTTGGGAAGCAGAAGACGAAATGAAGAAGAAGTATCCTCACTTGTTCCCTATGCCTGCAGGCAATTCAATTCCTTACTTGACTATATTGATTAATGAATAATATATGTGATATATTGTGGCCCTGTGAGACATCTATGGGTTTGCTGAGTATATCTTGATAGGTATGGTTATAGAAGAGACTCTGTCGAAATTTTTATAGCATGAGACCTATTATGAACATTCGAGGACGAATGTTTCTAAAGGGGGAAGGATGTTACACCCCGTAATTTTTAGCCAATAAATTGAGAACGCAATTAAGAAGATAAGATACGAGTATGGGAAATAAAGCATATTTACATATGCTAATATAGAAATTAGTATACAAAAGGATGAGATCCCGAAATAATTTTGGACCCAACGAGTGTGACGATGGTAATTGATTATTTTAGTTGAACAATTCGAAATTTTCAGGATTTAAATGAAGTGGGAACTAATATTAATTAATTGTGAGATTAATTTAAGTGGAGGATGATAATAAGTGGTCAACTTGTGAAAAATTGTGCCCTCCAATCGCGTGGAACTAGAAAAGAACACCACCCTCATGCCAATTAATTTTTTGCTCATGCTCACTTATATCTATGTAGCACTCACTTCTCTATATTTAATTAAAAGACCCCTCCTTCAACCTCCCTTCTCTCTCCCTTCTCCCACAGATTTTCGAACCCCATAGCCAAGAGAAGACCAAAATCAACTCCCCTTCCAAGATTAACTTCTTCTTTAAGTTCCAAGCCTTGGTAAACTTCCCAAACAGTGGGTCACGGTAACATGCTGGCCGAGAAATCTGCCCAGATACTTAAGCTTTGGATATGAACAATGTTGGAAGAAAAACATGCAAGTAAGATGGATTTAAGCTCATAAGGAATGCATACATGTCATTGGAAGTTGAAGAAATGGTGTAAAATGGAGCAGTGAATGCCGAATGCACTAGGGACTGTTTCGGCTTAAGTTAATGTTACACCCCGTATTTCCATGACTACTAAGTGAGAACATGATTATGAAAATAAGATTTGAAAGTTGGAAGGAAACTATATTTACATTTTCTATACGAAATAATTTCGGAAAAATGTGAAGACGGAAATTATTAACTTGGAGTTTAATTCTTCTAATTGTATTTATGGAAATAGTATTGGATTATGAAGTCTTGGAATTGATAATATAGGGTCCACCGAAAATTTCACAATTTTGTGGGGCCCTTCGAATTTTAGATATTTTGGCCAAGTGTAGAGATTATTTTGTGAAGAGATAATTTGGACCAATAGGAGGGTGACATGTGTCCCCCTTCACTTGTCTTGCAAGATGACTCTATATAGATATACTTGGCAAGACTTATGAGACTTAGCTCACATAATATCTTCTCCATCAACTCTCTTATCTCTCTAGTTCGAGAATACCATAGCCAAGAAGACAAGATTAACTCATTTTTCTAGTCCAAGATTAAGCACCTTGATTAAGTTCTAAGCCAAGGTTAACTCTTCAAGGTGGTAGCCACAGTTTTGGCCAAGTTTTGTCTAAAAATCCTAAGCTTGTTTATGAACTTTTTGGAAATAAAACAAGAAAGGAACATGGTTACAAGCTTGTAGAGGATACATGTGTGTGATTGGAACTTGAAGAAGTTGTGTAAAAGTGAAGGTGTTGGCTGTGTGAATTGTGGACTATTTTGAGCTCAAAATAAGGTAAAATTTCTTCTTCCTCTTGAAGTAATTGGGTATTACATGTTGTTATAGTTAATAGATGAACTTGTGCTAAGAAGAATGCAGAATAATAAATGCATGTGACATTTTTGGTGTGTTGGCCGAGAATGGACAGTTTTGGCGTCGTTGGATTCGTTGGTTATTGTTGTTATTATCCTCACCTATTTCATGTTAAAATGAAGTATTGTTGTTGATATGACTTATATAAAAGTATTGGAACTTGAATTGGATTATAAAGGATTATGGAAAGAGTTATTTTATTGGGGTTGTTGGCCGTTTATGCTATAAAACGGTTGGATATTGTTATGCAATTTTAAGGGACTATTTTGTGGTATTAAAATACTAGAAATTCAGCCACCAATATGCATGTTTAAAGGTAGTAATTGCTAATGAAAGTCCCAAGGGATTAAGGGTGTAGAAAGGCGATGAAAGGCCTCACATTTTACCCTTGTTGTTGTTGGATTGTGGGCTGATTTTTATGGAATGTTTACGTGATTAAGAGGTTGTTTTGACGTGAGAAATAGGTGTGTGAATCACCTATATTGTTGTTTTGTTTTTCCCTTAATTGGTGTCTTGGTTATTGTAAAATTGGTCTTCTTGAAAGGTGGAAAAATACGTATAAACAGGGGGAGTGTTGCCCAAATTTTTGTAGGAATGAGAACCATTACTTGGTATTAACCTACACTAGAAAGCATGAAGTTGATAGAAGTGTTATTGTCATTATATGTTGAAGTACTACATGTGACATATTCTACTTGGTGTGTGGATTAGCCGAAGAGGTATGTGGAACTCTTCCTATCTTTCTTTGAGCATGAACCTTATAAAATGAGTGCACGGTGGACGTACGTGTTTTAAATGAATTCGAATTTCATTGTAGTGTTTACTTGATTTGAAAAGTATAAGTTGCTTGATTTGAAATGAATAAGTTACTTGATTATTAAAAAGTATAAGTGACTTGATTTGAAAAGAATAATGTCACGACCCGACCCGACGGGCCACGATTAAACGTCCTAATTGGACGTCATTACTGACCTGTCACTCTTAATCCAATTAATACCGAGATCTATAGAAATTTCGGCAGCACAACGTTGCTTTTATAACATGTCCCCAAATAGGCGAGCCAACAAGGTTGCCTTACACAGCTAATCAATAAACAAAACGGGCTAGCCGACTAGGCTGCCACCAAATAACAACATGAATAACCGAAAACATCCCAACACAGGGTATAACAACAGCAAAACCCAAAACAAGGTACAAACGTCCAACCCACAACTGTCTACAGACCTCTAAGAGTACAATACTGACATATGACGGGACAGGACCCCGTCGTGCCCAAAATATGCATAAGTCTGAAAGATAAAGGTCTGTACCAAAATAGCTGGCTCCGGAACAAAGGAGCTCTCCAACTGCTGTACAGACGTCCTAAACTGGAGGGTCACCTATCTGAACACCTGGACCTGCGGGCATGAACGCAGCCCCCCGAGGAAAGGGGGGTCAGTACGAAATAATGTACTGAGTATGAAAGCATGAAATACTGTAATCAAGATCATAACTGTGTCCTGTAAGGTAGAGAGTCAACTGTATCATAAAAGAATGAGAGTCATACTCGTACTCATGCATGCTTAGTCATAAAATCATCATATATAAATGAATGAATAAACTGTCCAACCCTTTGGTGAGGGACGCAGTGGAATATACTGTCATGGGTATCTGTACCCGCATCACGGATGTCTGTCCGTGGAATCATCATATAAATATACATAAACTGCCCGGCCCTTGGGTAAGGGACCCGGTGGAATATACTGTCATGGGTATCTGTACCCGCATCACGGATGCCTGTTCGTAGAATCATCATATAAATATACATAAACTGCCCGGCCCTCTAAGGAAGGACGCGATGAATCATCCTGAAATATGTGCACGAATCTGCCCGGCCCGGGACGCGCTGCAGTAGAGAAATGACTCTTAGCACGAGTAGATATCATGAGCAACTGTATGTAATTTAAATCATTTCTTTGACTCTCATTAAAATCATTAAATGTCTCTGTTGACACCCAATTTTGACCCTCCCGTCCAGCCATTAACTATAAAATTACACTAATTTTGTAAAATAATTTTTTAGGGATTTTTTATAATAAAATACAACAATAAAACATAAATACATGCATTAATAATTAATTTATTAATTTAATCGCGTCTTACGTAGAGTTTTAAGCACTTAGAGTCCCGCGCCCGCATTTATTAACTTTAAGCTTTGTCGTAATTCTTAAATGATTAATAAATACATAAAATAAATAATTTAGCGATAACGATCGGTCGTGTAGCATGGCCGCATTTATTAGTAATCATTTGTAGTTTAAAAATCAATTTTAATCTGATATATATGCATTTAATAGCACCGCATTTATAAAGCATTAAACAATTCTTAAAAATCATATTTGCATTAGCATTTAAATAATTCAATCTAAGCTCATTTTAATTTTAATTTAACTTCGCATAATAAGATTTTTAATAATAGCGTCGCATTCCAAAGTATTAAGCATTAGTTAAAATAACGCGCCCGCATTTAGCACCTAAATAATTAGACTAATGTAGCACCTAGATTAATTTTAATAAAGCACCTAATTAATTTAATCACATTTGCACTAATTAATTAATAATACACTTACCTAGAATTAACTAGCTAATTAATTAATTAACTCTACATAATACACCTAAAACTAACACTTAATTAAACCCCTAAGTAATTCTACCCAGCCCAAACCGCCTGGCCCAGATCGTCCCCCGACCCGCAAAGCCCAACCCGCCCCTCAAATCTATTGCAACGCTCAGCCCAAAAGCCCCTCAGCCCTTTTCCCTTATTCCCCTCATCGTCCTCCACTTAAAGAAAAACGCGAAGAACCCTAAAAAAAACGAAGCAGCCGCAACTTCACCTCACGCCTTCGTCGCCGTGATTCTCGCCTGAGAATCCGGCGACTTTCCTTTCCCTTCACCTGCACACACGTCTTCAGTGATTTCTTACCATAAACACACCCCAAATCTCGTCAACAAAATGGAAGAATCAATATGAAATCAGTAGCATATCAAGTGCGAATCGTGCGAATTCAGAGCAAGAATAGGCATAGAAATCTCAGCCTTAAATGCATACCAAACATAGAACCCGAAGGGGGGCTACATAAACACATGCAAAGGGATCGTTCAATGATCGGGAGAGCACCTAAAAAACATAGGCAATAGAACTCAGTTGAGAGCATCAACTAGGGGCTCGGTCAGGGAAACCCTTAGCATCGCAAGAATAGGAGGTTCAAATCCTTTTTAGTCCGGCAAAGAAACCAACAACTAAATCTCGCCCTTCAATCGCATCGCAATACCCGACGAGTGGCTCCGACGGCTTGATACGCTGCCTCGGTTCGCTGCCCGGAGAAGGTAAAATCCACTCCCTCTCGATTTCGGTTCATTTTTTTGTGCGAATTTGTGTTAAATAACGTGTTAGATATTGTTTATGCTATTTTCGCGACTATGATTGTTGATTTTTTCTACTAGCATTTGTTGCGTAGATAATACGATGTAATTCTGGAATAAACCTATTAATCATGTTAGGCTTGTAATCCGACCTTTTATATGATTTAAGTAATACGACAGACCCCAAATTTAAAACTGTTTTGATGGGTTCTTAGGTTGTACCATGAGTATCGCAATGTTTAATCTAGGAAGTTATGATATGTCTACCGAGTTGCTGAATGGTATAGGTGCCTTGCCCTGTCCGTTAAATTGAAAGATGAATACCCATATGATTAAGTTGTTTATTGATATGATGTCCATACAAAATAAATGTGGTTCTATTCAATTCGCCGAATGACCACTTTGTAGGCTTCGTTGGACATCCTTGGGTCTTTATATATTTTTTTCGATCATGTGCTTGTTGTAGCAAATCTGTGTAGAACCAAATGTGCATATTTGGCTAATAGTCACGGACAAACCTCTTGTTGGCGGTGACTATTTGATTTGATTTATCAAAGAAATCTTAATCATACGACCTTGAAAGTGAGATTATATCGTATACATGCTTAAGTTTATATATAGTCTCTGTCACTCCTCCCATTTAAAAAATAATAATGTCTCAAATGTAGTGGGATCTGTATAGGAAATAATCTAGGATCGGAAATGATCTAAAATTTGTTGTGTTGTCCCATATACACGAACTTAGTCTTTCTTCCCAATTCTAGAAATCATGAAGTATGTTTGTTCATGTCTTGGTATATTGGCTGATTGCTGGTAAAAATGTTTGGATATATGTTTGAAATGCCGTACTTGCTTAAATGCTGCTAGCTAATGAACTAAATAGGGTCCTGCATATAGGCTCTCTCTGTTAAAGTAACCTACCCAGTTCCAAGTTCATATTTGCCTGAACACTGCATTGGGAGAAGGGGTGAGATCCATTTTCCAGTTTTGTATGTGAATGCTAGCATGTCTATGTTAACTATAAAGTGTACATATGCTCCATATGTTGAGTTAAGAATCTGTTAATTGGACATACTAACATCTTGATTAAATACACATCTGAATCAACTTGAAAACTGAAAGTCGTATGCTTAGATTCTTGCCGAGACATGCTTAATTCACTGTCAGATTGAGCGTAGAATAATATGTGACCTAGTTGCTATTGCTTCATTATTTACTGCTTTTCTTATGCTCTCAAGGTTATTCAAGTTTAGACAAATGAAAATGCAGTTGTCTTCAGAATTGTAGCGTAGGAATTGCGCATGAAAACAGTCCCTATAGGCATGCTCACGACTCTCATGTTGTGTGATAACCTCTGCGTATCTAGCTATCTATAAATGAAACTGGACTTTGAGGCATCTTGGATGGCCTTGTTATTTCTTTTCCCGCAACTGAATGTTGGGCCTAGTTCATTGCCTGTTTGCTTTTCTCTTGTTCCCTCATGCGTATTCTTTGTATATACCGGGTGTATTCTCTTTGAAGTCTGGAAAAATAATGTTGATAACTGTGGGGTTTCAGTTATATCTTCTGCTCACAGAGGCTCATTGTTTAATTGAAATTGCATGCTGGTTAAATTAAGATCGACTGTTTCGGGTCGGCAGGATTAGTACACATTATAAACATATGCATGTGTTTAGTGTTTCTTCTATTATTCATATCTTATATTATATGGTTAGATTATATACTAATCCTTATCTTTTTTTTATCTTTTACATGGCACGCACCGGAGCAAAAATAAAGAGTTTCACGGCGAAACTCATCTTGAGCTACTTCAAAAGAAGGCCCACATTTATGTGCACTCATCTAGCATAGGAATTTCCAAACCGCGGCGAAAGGATATCGCCATTCTTCGAGTTACCATTGTTAATTCATATCCTTCCCTATTCATTTGTTGTAATTAATTGTCTAACGCTACATTAATTATTAGAACACTTAGAATAATTGAATCTTGAATCAATAAATTAGCGAATAGTTGGATACTAGAAATTTGCTTCCCTTTAAGTTAATTATTTTAGGATTGCCACGCATGACTAAACTTGTCAAATGATCACCGTCTTTTACGCTAGGCCACATAAATCAAATTTTCAAGTAAGTGCATGCCTTTAGCTTATAAATTAGTTTCGCGTCACTTATTCATAAATAAAAGTAAATGAACACTTTTAAACTCTACATGTAGCACAAGTCCTTCAAATCCTTTATAAAATGCATGCAGCTGTGATAAATCAATTTTACACCATCTTTATAAATAATATAAATACCTTTAGCACCCTAGCAGCTTTTCCATTTAGCACCCCTTGACCTTTAGAAATCTTTAAGTCTTTTAAACATTTTAGCACTTTTTTCCTAAACATTTTACTAAGCAGGTGTAGCTTTTATTTTTGCATTTTTTTAAAATAATAATTACCCTAGGTTTGGCAGGACAACCGCAAGTTAGCGGATCTTAGAGGGTGCCTAACCCCTTCCCTCTAGATTAATAAAGAACCCTTACCTAATCTCATTAAGTTTAGCAGACCATTAAAATGGAGTTAATGTTTTACTTTAAACTAGTTAAACATTTAGGTGTCCTAATTCACCCGAATTAATTAGGTGGCGACTCCGCGAACCTTTAGCATTCTAGCAACCCTTTTAGCATTTCAGCACTCTTTTGCACTTTTAGCCTCTTTTTGCAATTTTGGCATCCTTTAGCATTTTTAAAACCTTTAAGCATTTTTGGACATTAATAGCATTTTATTATTTTATTTTTCTAACCTTTTAATTTGAGCAGCAGGAGTTTAAATAAAAATGCCGCGGCCGGAAAAGGGCGCGACAGAAATGGCGACTCCACTGGGGATTTTAGGTTCTTAACCACAACAAACCTAGGATAATTATTTGGCAATTACTTTTGCATTTAATTTTTGTGTGCTGTATTTTGTTTTGTTTATTCTAAATTGCTACCTGCTTTACTGCTTTCCCTAAACTGGCATTCCGCTCATATTTCTTCCATTCTGGAAAATTCACACAAATCACACACTCACGCGCTGGTGTGCTCCGCGCACCCGCAAATTTCTTCAAATACCCAAATTTTAAGAGAGTTGGCGCCTGCGCGGAGTTAGATCGGTTCGTCTGATCAGCCGCGTAGCCTTCTCACTCGAGTTGTCCGCTCGGGAACCTTGCGTCTGGTAAAGCCAAATCTTAGAAAACTTAAGATAGAGCTATACCACCCTTATTTTAGGGCATGCATGCATTTACCTTAGGTGGGTCGGTCCTTGGCGTCGACACCACAATTAGGAAGACACCAAACTTGTCGACGGGTTTCTCAACCCAACGACCAACCAGCATATTATGTGTAGCGTGGCGATGACAGACAAATCCAAACCCAATCATGACATGCTGAAATTGGGAAAAGTGCACCGTCATTTGGTCGCCATTTCCAACGAAAGCATTACAGTTGGGTGGCTTGGACAAACTTATCATAATCTCGCATATCTGGCGTTTAGACCTACCTCTGGCATAAAGAGGTCCCAAACATGTTAGAACACGCACTTGATTTGCAATTTGCTTATTTGTATATATTGCCCGCAGCTTTGCATATTATACTAACTTGGTTGGTTTCATTTGTTAAAGGTTTATTTTTGCCCAGCTTATTCCCCAAAAGGTTGATTCGCGTTGACTAGTAGAAGCACAATCATCCAATAAATGACTAATCCAGAAGCACCAGAACGAAACAACTTAGGACTCATCCCCGTTCATGTAGAGGATGCAGAGGCGTCAGAAAGCAGAAACACCAATGATCAACACCTCGCCACACTATTGCAGCAAATGGAAATCATGCAAGCCGAAATAGAAAGGCTCCGAAACATCACAAACCTGTCTATTAGCTTGAATGCACCACTCCCAGAGCAAGGGACAAATGCAATCGTATCACAAGCCCCTGAGCCTCCACTTCTCCAAAGCTCCCCGCAGAGGCCGCGACATACCAGCTCACACCAAAATGTCACTCACCCGGTCAATTTGCAAGCCGACCTCCAAAATGATCCGTTCACTACATACATATCTCAACCTCCACCTACTTATATCTCCCGACTCAACCCAAATTGCCAAGCCACCCAATACGAGCAGATGGCACACAAACAATATGAGGGATTAGCACATCCGACCGAAAGCCAACCATTTATTGTGCATGCATCCTCTCAAGAGACAGATCGATACAAGGAAATGGAGCGGCAGACCCGAGCTAGAGCTGATGAAAATGTGGCAAAAGAAATCCGTAGCTTGAAAGAGGCATTCAAAAGCATTCAAATGAACAAAGGGGAAGAAGGTTTAGAATATGAAAACTTATGCATGCACCCCGACGTTGAATTACCTGTGGGGTACAAGGTGCCCAAATTTGACATGTTCAATGGAAAGGGGAATCCTCGAGCTCATCTAAGGTCATATTGTGATAAATTGATTGGAGTTGGTAAAAATCCAGCAATCATCATGAAGCTATTCATCAGGAGTCTAACCGGTGAGGCGCTGGACTGGTACACATGCCAAGACCCTCGAAAATGGGACAGTTGGAATGCCATGGCACAAGATTTCATGGATAGATTTAGATTCAACACTGACACTGTCCTGGACAGATTTTATCTTATGAAGCTTGAAAAGAAATCCACAGAAACCTTCGTGAATACGCCAGGTGGCGGTCGAAGCCAAGGTTGACCTCCAATGGCAGAGCGAAATGACCACTTTGTTTGTGCGATCGTTGAAAGACGCGACATATTATGAAAGAATGATCAGTGTAATTGTACGAAGTTTTGCTGAAGTCGTAAGAATGGGCGACTTCGTGGAAGAAGGCATTAAGACAGGCAGAATTACAAACTTGACAGCCTACGGCAACCAGCGAGCAAAGGTCAAATTCCATCGGAGGTACCTCCCAAAGGAAGAGATGATCACCCTCCATCACGGTCATTCGGAGCGTAGGCGAACAACATCCAATATACCAAAGCCCACCGCCCGTGCCAAAGCACTCAAAATCCACGAATATATTATCAAGATCACGCTACCCATATCCTGCTTACCATACCCAACCAAAGATACCCAAAATACTCACCACAATCACGAACCCGCTCCAACGGACCCAAACCCCGCGTAGATGCGAAGAAAACCAACAAAAACCTATACACCTTTAGCCGAGCCCATAGCTCGAGTGTATGAGGAGCTGAAAGCCGCAGGAATACTCCATCCAATTCCCAGAAATACTCCCAGGCCCACTTCCCGAGGGCACGATAAGACAAAACATTGTGCATACCACTCCGGTGCGGAGGGACACGACATCGAAAATTGCTATACACTCAAGGACAGAGTAGAGGAATTAATCGAAGAAGGAGTCATTCAGCTGAAAGATGCTCCTCTCAATGCAAATAATAACTTTCTTCCGGGTTACGAAGACGCCCATGTGAGCATGATAACTGAAAATGAAGAAGACAGTCTGGAAGGGACTATTACGCCAGCCCGTAAAGGGAAGAAAGTTGAAACATCAACCAACCGCCATAGAAAAGGAGGTGCTCGCTGCGAGATTGTTTAACCATTGAATAAGTCATTCGTCTAGTTGTGTGCTGCAAGAGGTGATCCTGCTGAAGACCCAGCCGTTGAAGACACAGAGCAAGAAGAAGAGGACTCGCGCCCCTGCCTCGGCCCGCTGAGTCCTGAAATAGTTAGTTTAATGCATTTTGCCCTTTATATGTAATAATTGGAACTACGTTTGACCTGATTCCCTTGGTGGATCGTGGCGCCGTCTCGCCGGTCCCACATCTAGAAATTTTAATTTTTCACCCAAAATTCGCTTGTAATGAACTACGTCATGACTGATTCCCTCGTGGGATACGTGGCGCCTAAATCGGCCGGTCACACCATTAGGAAACTTTCCTTCGCTCTAAAAGAACAAGAATGCACATAACATACGAGCAACTCCATCGAGACCTCGGGCCAAACACCCTTTTCAAAATCGGGACAAGGTAGGAAACCAGCGGGGGTGATGAGTCCAAACAAGACAGACATCCGAGCATCAAGAGTCTAAGGTCAGCGGATCAACCGCCCCAAAACTCACAAAACTTTCTTTGGAGCGCAGTCCTTCATATTAGCGGAGGATACAACAAAGTTCTTCATATTAGCGAAGCAAAATACTAAAAGCGAAAAGAAGCGGAAAAGCGAATGCGGTCAAAACTCAAAGTTCAAGAACAAAGCCGAGCGCATCACTCGGACACAAAGTCAAATTCGCACACAACAACGACATCTCAAAGACCCACAACATCTCAAAGATTCACATATCGGGGCGACATCTCTACCCCTAAAATTGTACTTCGTATATATTTATCATTTGGTTTAAGCAAGTATACACTAACGTTTTCTCAAGCTTAGCTTGGGAGCATTTATTCTACGAGCAAAGAACACGTCGAGCAACGGCGTTATCAAGAACAAAGCGCCCGAACAACGGCGTGATCACGTGAGTCCACGCAACGGCGCCAACGAGATATTACATAAGGAAGATTTTCTGTTCTCGAAATTGCATTTTTATCATTCATGCTTTACTATTCTCGTCTTAGCGATTTATGCACTAACTCTTCCTCGAGCTTTAAGTCTGCGGAGCAGCGAACAAGTCCAAAACGGCGCCACGTCCAAAACGGCGTCGAGTCCGAAACGACTCGGCGCAAAACGGCGCCACGCCCAAAAACGACGCTAAGTCCAAAACGACACCACGCCCAAAACGGCGTCGAGTCCGGAAACGACTCGGTCCGAAACGACTCGCGTCAAACGACGCCACGTCCGAAAACGACGACAAGTCCGAAAACGACGACAAGTCCGAAAACGACTCCGAGTCCGAAAACGACTCCGCGTCCGAAAACGACGCCACGTCCGAAAACGACGACAAGTCCGAAAACGACGACAAGTCCGAAAACGACTCCGAGTCCGAAAACGACTCCGCGTCCAAAACGCGGCGACAAGTCCAAAACGACGACAAGTCCGAAACGACGCCATCATCGAGATATCACGCAGGCGATTTCTATACTCCCGAAATTGCATTTCTTACGCATGCTTTATTATTCTGTCTTAGCAGTGATGCACTAACTCTTTCTTGAGCTTTAGTACACAGGGACAATTGCAGCAAGGACAATATACCCGCGTTCACAATCGCAACACGTCCGTGCAAGGACGAAAGTCACAGCATTCGCAAAATCGCATCAACACAATGGCGTCGCGTTTCTGAGATAATCTTTTCTATTCACGATTACATTGTTTTAAAATTATTTTGCCTTAGCGATTATGCACTAACCGCTCGTTCAAGTCTTAGCATGCGGCGGCGAGAGCACAACGTGGATTTTCTCTTCTGACGGGGCAATGTTGGGGGCGACCTTCCCAACGATTGGCGGCGGCCTCAGCGTCGGTCCACTCGCTCACATCACCATAGAACCCGGCACAAGCCATAGCGGTACACGAGTTCAAGCGATTATTTTCTTTTACTTTTTGCACCGTAACCGATGTCATCATAACTCGACATCGGGACATTTTAAGCCGCGTTAGCGCGCTTGGTGTTTTGACCATGGTAGCGATGTCGTCATAACTCGACAACGGGACATCGTTAGTCGCGTTAGCTGCCTTGGTGTTTCGACCATGGTAACCCGATGTCGTCGTAACTCGACCTTTGGGGCGGTTTTGATTTTTGTCGGCCTTATCTACGCGACGACATTGCGCAATTCCGGAGATCGAGACAAAATTGGCTATGAGTCAACGTCTTTGTCCGAAGATTCTTCCATCGTCTCCATACAAAGAGGGACAGCTGTTGACACCCAATTTTGACCCTCACGTACAGTCATTAACTATAAAATTACACTAATTTTGTAAAATAATTTTTTAGGGATTTTTTATAATAAAATACAACAATAAAACATAAATACATGCATTAATAATTAATTTATTAATTTAATCGCGTCTTACGTAGAGTTTTAAGCACTTAGAGTCCGCGCATTTATTAACTTTAAGCTTTGTCGTAATTCTTAAATGATTAATAAATACATAAAATAAATAATTTAGCGATAACGTCGTGTCGTAGCATGGCGCATTTATTATTAATCATTTGTAGTTTAAAAATCAATTTTAATCTGATATATATGCATTTAATAGCACCGCATTAATAAAGCATTAAACAATTCTTAAAAATCATATTTGCATTAGCAATTAAATAATTCAATCTAAGCTCATTTTAATTTTAATTTAACTTCGCATAATAAGATTTTTAATAATAGCGTCGCATTCAAAGTATTAAGCATTAGTTAAAATAACGCGCCCGCATTTAGCACCTAAATAATTAGACTAATGTAGCACCTAGATTAATTTTAATAAAGCACCTAATTAATTTAATCACATTTGCACTAATTAATTAATAATACACGTACCTAGAATTAACTAGCTAATTAATTAATTAACTCTACATAATACACCTAAAACTAACACTTAATTAAACCCTAAGTAATTCTACCCATTGAACCTTTGCCCGGATCGTCCCCCAGCAAAGCCCAACCCCCCCCTCAAATCTATTGCAACGCTCAGCCCAAAAGCCCCTCACCCCTTTTCCCTTATTCCCCTCATCGTCCTCCACTTAAAGAAAAACGCGAAGAACCCTAAAAAACGAAGCGTATGACTTCACCTCACGCCGTCGTAGTGATTCTCGCTGAGAATCCGCGACTTTCCCTTCACCTGCACACACGTCTTCAGTGATTTCTTACCATAAACACACCCCAAATCTCGTCAACAAAATGGAAGAATCAATATGAAATCAGTAGCATATCAAGTGCGAATCGTGCGAATTCAGAGCAAGAATAGGCATAGAAATCTCAGCCTTAAATGCATACCAAACATAGAACCCGAAGGGGGGCTACATAAACACATGCAAAGGGATCGTTCAATGATCGGGAGAGCACCTAAAAAACATAGGCAATAGAACTCAGTTGAGAGCATCAACTAGGGGCTCGATCGGAAACCATAGCATCGCGAGAATAGGAGGTTCAAATCCTTTTAGTCGGCCAAAAGAAACCAACAACTAAATCTCGCCCTTGATCGCATCGCAATACCGACGAGTGGCTCGACGGCGATCGCTGCCTCGGTTCGCTGCGGAGAAGGTAAAATCCACTCCTCTCGATTTGGTTCATTTTGTGCGAATTTGTGTTAAATAACGTGTTAGATATTGTTTATGCTATTTTCGCGACTATGATTGTTGATTTTTTCTACTAGCATTTGTTGCGTAGATAATACGATGTAATTCTGGAATAAACCTATTAATCATGTTAGGCTTGTAATCCGGCCTTTTATATGATTTAAGTAATACAGGACCCAATTTAAAAGCTGTTTTGATGGGTTCTTAGGTTGTACCATGAGTATCGCAATGTTTAATCTAGGAAGTTATGATATGTCTACCGAGTTCTTTGAATGGTATAGGTGCCTTGCCCTGTCCGTTAAATTGAAAGATGAATACCCGTATGATTAAGTTGTTTATTGATATGATGTCCATACAAAATAAATGTGGTTCTATTCATTAAGTCGGAATGACCACTTTGTGTAAACCGTTGGACATCCTTGGGTCTTTATATATTTTTTCGATCATGTGCTTGTTGTAGCAAATCGTAGAACCAAATGTGCATATTTGGCTAATAGTCACGGACAAACCTCTTGTTGGCGGGACTATTTGATTTGATTTATCAAAGAAATCTTAACTATGTGACCTTGAAAGTGAGATTATATCGTATACATGCTTAAGTTTATATATAGTCTCATCCTCCTCCCATTTAAAAAATAATAATGTCTCAAATGTAGTGGGATCTGTATAGGAAATAATCTAGGATCGGAAATGATCTAAAATTTGTTGTGTTGTCCCATATACACGAACTTAGTCTTTCTTCCCAATTCTAGAAATCATGAAGTATGTTTGTTCATGTCTTGGTATATTGGCTGATTGCTGGTAAAAATGTTTGGATATATGTTTGAAATGCCGATTGCTTAAATCTTTGCTAGCTAATGAACTAAATAGGGTCCTGCATATAGGCTCTCTCTGTTAAAGTAACCTACCAGTTCAAGTTCATATTTGCCTGAACACTGCATTGGGAGAAGGGGTGAGATCCATTTTCCAGTTTTGTATGTGAATGCTAGCATGTCTATGTTAACTATAAAGTGTACATATGCTCCATATGTTGAGTTAAGAATCTGTTAATTGGACATACTAACATCTTGATTAAATACACATCTGAATCAACTTGAAAACTGAAAGTCGTATGCTTAGATTCTTGCCGAGACATGCTTAATTCACTGTCAGATTGAGCGTAGAATAATATGTGACCTAGTTGCTATTGCTTCATTATTTACTGCTTTTCTTATGCTCTCAAGGTTATTCAAGTTTAGACAAATGAAAATGCGGTTGTCTTCAGAATGTAGCGTAGGAATTGCGCATGAAAACAGTCCCTATAGGCATGCTCACGACTCTCATGTTGTGTGATAACCTCTGCGTATCTAGCTATCTATAAATGAAACTGGACTTTGAGGCATCTTGGATGGCCTTGTTATTTCTTTTCCATGGCCCAGAATGTTGGGCCTAGTTCATTACTCGTTTGCTTTTCTCTTGTTCCCTCACATGCGTATTCTTTGTATATTTGGGTGTATTCTCTTTGAAGTCCGGAAAAATAATGTTGATAAGCTGTGGGGTTTCGATTATATCTTACGCTCCATGAGGCTCGTTGTTTAATTGAAATTGCATGCTGGTTAAATTAAGATCGACTGTTTCGGGTCGGCAGGATTAGTACACATTATAAACATATGCATGTGTTTAGTGTTTCTTCTATTATTCATATCTTATATTATATGGTTAGATTATATACTAATCCTTATCTTTTTTATCTTTTACATGGCACATAGGAGCAAAAATAAAGAGTTTCAGTGAAACTCATCTTGAGCTACTTCAAAAGAAGGCCCACATTTATGTGCACTCATCTAGCATAGGAATTTCCAAACGCGCGAAAGGATATCGCCATTCTTGAGTTACCATTGTTAATTCATATCCTTCCCTATTCATTTGTTGTAATTAATTGTCTAACGCTACATTAATTATTAGAACACTTAGAATAATTGAATCTTGAATCAATAAATTAGCGAATAGTTGGATACTAGAAATTTGCTTCCCTTTAAGTTAATTATTTTAGGATTGCCACGCATGACTAAACTTGTCAAATGATCACCGTCTTTTACGCTAGGCCACATAAATCAAATTTTCAAGTAAGTGCATGCCTTTAGCTTATAAATTAGTTTCGCGTCACTTATTCATAAATAAAAGTAAATGAACACTTTTAAACTCTACATGTAGCACAAGTCCTTCAAATCCTTTATAAAATGCATGCATCTGTGATAAATCAATTTTACACCACCTTTATAAATAATATAAATACCTTTAGCACCACTAGCAGCTTTTCCATTTAGCACCCCTTGACCTTTAGAAATCTTTAAGTCTTTTAAACATTTTAGCACTTTTTTCCTAAACATTTTACTAAGCAGGTGTAGCTTTTATTTTTGCATTTTTTTAAAATAATAATTACCCTAGGTTTGGCAGGACAACGCAAGTTAAGCGGATCTTAGAGGGTGCCTAACCCCTTCCTCTAGATTAATAAAGAACCACTTACCTGAATCTCATTAAGTTTAGCAGACCATTAAAATGGAGTTAATGTTTTACTTTAAACTAGTTAAACATTTAGGTGTCCTAATTCACCCGAATTAATTAGGTGGCGACTCCGCGAACCTTTAGCATTCTAGCAACCCTTTTAGCATTTCAGCACTCTTTTGCACTTTTAGCCTCTTTTTGCAATTTTGGCATCCTTTAGCATTTTTAAAACCTTTAAGCATTTTTGGACATTAATAGCATTTTATTATTTTATTTTTCTAACCTTTTAATTTGAGCAGCAGGAGTTTAAATAAAAATGCCGCGGCCGGAAAAGGGCGCGACAGTCTCCTTACTAGAAAATCACATGTACTTCTCATAACTCATGTCATTATGAATTTAATTTGTGTGTAGATATCGTATGCGTCATGTACATTCACTATATACAAAACTCATGCCAAATGAAAAGGATAAGAATTCATATAATCATACCGAAAGAAAGAAGGATAGACTCACATACCTTATAGTCGAGCTAACCGACTCACTACTAGAATATGCCTCGTCAAATACTCCAACCTATAATAATAACATTAGGCCTGTCAACTCTATGATTCCTAACGTAAGTTAAATTGAATGACGACTTTCTATTCTATAAAATTTGGGCAGCACTTCCCCTGTTTATATGTACATCCATAAATTTCAAACCAAGCCAACAATACCAACAACAAGTCATAACTCAAATATATAACCACAATAATCTCAGATATTCCATTTATGTCATCATAACGTATTACTTCTCTTTTATTTTTAAGCGATATCACAACTACAACAAACCATGTGATTACTACACCTATTTCTCATGTTAATTCAATCCTTAGTCCATATTAGAACAATCTTAAAATAATCCATCAACTCTAATGACAACACAATAACCAAGTTCTATAATTTGTAACATAACACCCTTTTTACACTTTACTTTCTTTAAGACATGTATTAGTAATTACCATAACATATATACATGTTCATAGTCAAATTCCCAACATTTAAACTTCACAAAATCAACCCCTAACTTGACGCGATAATATCCAAAAATCCCAAGCAAGTCTTTGGCCAATATTTACAAAACCAATCATTTTCTTAATTTCTTAGAGTCCAATCTTGTTCCAATAATTCTTTATGAACAATTATAACTTATATGTCAAGATTCTCTTCCAATATCAACATGCCAAGTAGCGACGAATTTCACAACACAATAATCGAATACGACAATTCCAAGATTAGTAACATTAGTCCTAATATCGGCTACAACATTCAAATTATTCACATGCAATGTATAAATTCAAGATTTCTTCCTAACACAAGTCCATTACTTCAACTACAACAATATACAACTTCAATTATAACATATATTGAAGAATTTTCATACCTTAATTAAATCCCCAAAACAGTCCCGATTTTTAGTCACTACTTCATCAGCTGAACTTGTAACGTCCATAACTCTCTACTCATATGTCTTATCGACGAGTGGTTTGTTGATTTGGAAACTAGACGCGACGAACTTCATTTTAGGTTTTTGAAACACCCAAAAACTCCTAATATAAGAGGAGATATACCCTTGCAAAGTTGACTAAAAACAATCTGCCCCAAAATCCCAATTTTTTGCCACTGTTTTTTGCCGATTTTGCCCACCATTTTCATACCTCTTCAACTCCAAATTGACATGCAACAATCTACAATGTTAACCCATCATTTATACATGTTTATATTCCAAAATATTTCACCAAAACTTGAAGAAAAAGAGGGCCTGTGTTCGGACGATGGCTGATTTGCCCACGATTTTGTGTGCAAAATTAGCTTCAAATTAGGGTAAATAACTAACCTATAAAGGAGGAATAACAATCT
Source organism: Przewalskia tangutica (assembly GCA_029844215.1). NCBI lineage: Eukaryota > Viridiplantae > Streptophyta > Magnoliopsida > Solanales > Solanaceae > Przewalskia > Przewalskia tangutica. The sequence goes on along the minus strand of CM056724.1, from coordinate 96,052,369 downwards.
ACAATTGTTGTTGAGTGAGGGAGGGTGGTTCTTGTTCCTAATCTCTAAGTGAGGAAGACAAATGAGCTATGCTTAGAGTATTATTAGAATTAGATTTTCAGATTTACAAATATGCACTTTAGTCCCCCTAAATGTTACACTTTACCCCTCTAATTGTTTATTTGACTAAATCAATCTCATTTCTTTTAATCTTAATTCATGTCTTCTTAATTCTCGGGAATTCCATAAGGTCTCGCATTCTCTATGTCGTAATTTATGTAATACTAATCTGTAACGGAATATGTATCTATTCAACTTATCATTATAGAATTTTTCGACGTCACATTCGTCGTTACCAAAATTATTCTATAATCACATCCTTAAGTATATAAATTTTCAATACTCGAATCCTATTTTCCTTAATTACGTCCTTACTTATTGTCTTAAACTCACGAGGTGTAACATTCTTCCCCCCTTAGAAACATTCGTCCTCGAATGTTCATAGTATGCCTTATGTTCTAGAAATTTTGGCAGAGTCTCCTTTATAACTATGTCTATCCACCTGTATCCAGCAAACCAACAAATGCCTCACAGGGCCACAATACAACACACATGCAATTCACCAATTCAAAATAGTTAAGTAAGGAATCAAATTACCTGTGAATATTCAATTGAATCTTATGTAATACCTTTTTCTTGTTGAATCAAGTTACTAGGAGTCTTAGCATACATATAAACATAACTCTCCTTTTATTGATCAAATGGCCAGAAGCTTCTTCATACTCTTTCAAAGTCTGCCTTAACTCCTTGTAAAATCATTCCATTTGCTTTTGTTGGAAATTCTTCAAACAACTCCTCTTTTAATCTAACAATATCCTCCCTAAAACTTAATTTCTTAAAAACAACTCCAAAAGTTTCCTTACTCCATAATAATTGGGCAGTCTTGACATTCTTCAGTTTCGATATAAAAGAAACGAAATCATCTTAATCAACAACAGTGTGCCAATTTTGATTTGGAGCCTAAAAGAATGCTTCATATTCTGTCCAACCCAAGATAAAATAAATGTTTGCCAACATCCTATCGAACCTCTTAAAAGTACAGTCACTATCGACTCTTTCATTCCACTACTTAAAAGGACTCCCTTTAAATTCAGTTTCAAACATTTCACATGAATTAGTACAAAATGAAAAAATCCTCACGCTCTGCAGGATATGTGTGAAGATCGCTTATTGTCTCCATTCCATTTATAATAACATTGAAATTTCCACTAACTAGCCAATGATCCTCATATCGTCGACAATATAGTATAAACTATCCCAGAGACAACCTTCCGAATGCATCACTCTTTGCATATACCATAGTATATTGTTACACCCCGTATTTACAGGACATGGTGTAAGAATGTACGTAAGAACTCACAAGTGTTAAGATTTGAGACTTGTAAAAATTTACCGGAAATTTGAAATTGTCGGAAAGCGTATTATTGTGATGAATGGGAGGGCGACACTTGTCACCCCCCTTATTTATGCCTTGGACGAAAATGTCATGGCCAAAATGGTCATTGACCATAGCCTTAAGATGACTAAGTCTTCCAATTAATTAGCTTGACAAAATTGACTAAGTCAAAGGGTTCAAAGTCTTGATATTTTAATTAGAGCTCATCCTAACCACCCAATTGTGTGTATCTTGACCCTCCATGTCCCTTTATAATACTAGTAGTAGTATGACAAGTTCCATACTTAGCCAAAATTCACAAAAATTTGAAGACCACATTGTTGAGCTCTCGGGTTTACTTGAGGAAGGAGGAAAAAATTTGTTTCTTGTCAATAATCTCCCCACTCTAAACCAAGGTTCCTAAGTGTTATGTAAGTATATCTCAATAGAAAAATCCGGAAAAGAGAGTTTTTCGTATTAGTCATAGCGAAAACCTAGTTGCTTTCTAGGTTTTGGATTGGAAGCTTGAAGGGAAGTTGTTGGTGTGGTTCTAAGGGTCTCAAGTAGCGGATTGAAGTGTCTTGGAGGTTCTAAACTACTAAGGAGCGACTTGGTTGGAATTGGATTAAGAATCGTTAAGGTAAAATCTTGTCTTTTAAAGTGTTACAAGGTTATATATTTATTTTGTGTTGTTAGCTTTTAGTGTTGCTAGCATGAAGTTGTTATGTAGAAGTTTATAAGGATTGTGGATTGATTGTAGCCTTGGAGATCAGGAATGTAATGTAAGCCGTGTTAAGTTGGATTTCAATTTAGTCGTTATTAGAATCGTCGCATGTTATTGATTTGAAGATTGTGATAGTTTTAATCAAATACGACTTGATATCATGTTATGCTACCAATTTGGATTGAAATGGAAATTTGATAAGAATTGGTAAGGTTGAACTCAAGGTGGCCGAATTTGGACTTTTAGTTTGTTTTTCATTTGTATTGGACTACTTTCTAAATTGTGAGCCAATTGGGGCTGTTTAGTTAGTCATTTGTATTGGAGTACCTTATAGAAATTGTGAGCCAATTGGGGCTGTTTGGTTATTGTATTCGGCCTTGAAAAGGTGGCAAAGTAAGTAGAAACAAAGGAGGTCTTTGTCAGATTTTCCGTAGAATTTAGCGACTTAGCACCTAAAATATTCTCACGATGAAGTAAGAAGTTAATGGACGTATGGTGACCATTATAGGTTGTGAACTAGGTATAGCGTATCCTACTTGAAGAATGGAATAGCTCAGGTGGAAGTACTTTGGAGCTTTTGCTACTTGTCGATAATCGTCGCGAGGTATGTGAACCTCTTCCTTTTAGACATGGTTCTATGTATGGAATATACATGTGGTATTATTTCATGATTCCTTCTATTCTTAGAAGTTAAGAAGTATGTATGTTGATTTACTCTACGTAAGGGTTATGTCTAAGTTATCCTAAGTTATAAGTATGTTAAATTGTCTAAGTCCTTACAAGTCTTATGGGAGATGTTGGTAAGAATGGTTAGGAAAATATGAGATTTGATTTAAAACTATGTGTCTTGATTTATTTAAAGTAAGTAAGTGGATTTTACGTTCAAAAATGACTTGAATTTATATGTGAAAAGGGATTGATTTTTAAAAGTGAAAGTTATATGGTTTTAAGAGAATAAGTTACTTGGTTTTGGAAGTGTATGGAACTTTATATTTGTTTTGTATAAGTATAAGTAAGTGGATTTTAAAGAATGTATGATATAAGGTTTTAAGACTATGAAGTTTGGTTGTCTTCTAAGGATTATGAAACTTTATTTTTCAAGTTGTGGACTTGATTTCTAAAAGTATTGATGACATGATTTTAAGAGTATGTGACTTGAGTTTTAAAAAAAAGAAAGAAGTTTATGATTACATTGAAATGCGTATGTCGTGGTATTTTTAGTCTAGTTTCCCTAATGTTGTAAGAATAAAAGTGCCTTGAGTTCTCTAAAATGAAAGGTTGTTATAATAGCTTTATGGGAAGTTGTTATAACGACTTAAGAAGAAGGTAACAATCGTTTTAAAATGTTACGTAAGGAAAATCACACCGAGCCTACCGTAGGCGGATTACGTTATGAAATACAGGAGCCTACAAATAGGCGGATTACGTTATGAAATACAGAGCCTACAAATAGGCGGATTGCGTTATGAAATACACCGAGCCTACAAATAGGCGGATTACGTGAAATACCGAGCCTACAAATAGGCGGATGCGTTATGAAATACAGGAGCCTACAAATAGGCGGATTACGTTATGAAATACAGGAGCCTACAAATAGGCGGATTACGTTATGAGATACACCGAGCCTACACATAGGCGGATTATGCCATATTACCCGAGCCTACACATGTGCGGGTTACGTCATCTTACACCGAGCCCCACAGCGGGCGGATTATCTTTACATGATTCCACAATGCAAGGCGGGCGGGCGGATTATGCTACATGATTCCACAATGCACCGAGCCGCGGCGGGCGGATTATGCTACATGATTCCACGATGCGAGCCCGCGGCGGGCGGATTATGCTACATGATTCCACGAAGCAACCGAGCGGGCGGCGGATTATGCTACATGATTCCACAAGATGCAGGCACCACAGCGGGCGGATTATGCTACATGATTCCACGATGCACCGAGCCCTGAGCGGGCGAATTATGTTATATGATTCATCGATGCACCGTGTCCATAAATGGGCGGATTATGTTATGTAAGATATGTAAGTTATGTGAAAAAGGCTGGATTAAGCTCTTAAGTAAGTATGTAAGAATATGTTGTTAATCTTATCGAAAGAAGGAAAGGCGGTTAATATATGATTGATTTGGGGCGTTAACATGCAGTTATGATTTGATTCTTGCGTTATTTACATTCCATATTAAATTTTTGTTATGCGGCCGCCCGAAGCTGCGTTAAATGTCGCGAGTTTAGGTACAGTGTGGATCCATGAGCTTAGGATCTGGTTGACATTTTAGATGGCTCAGGGTTCGGAGTTGTCATGGCTATGTATATTCGGGGTATGGCGGGGCCTGTCCACAAGGCGATATGTTAAAACTCTTGAAGTGCGTAGTCACATATTGTGGAGTGCATTTGTAAAGAAAGGAAGGCAAGCCGTTCGTGTATATGCGTCGGGAAGGTAGCCACTGTCGGTGACACGTTGTTTATTTCTTGTTTTATTTTATAAGTTTCATGTATGTTCATTGCTATTTCTCGATGTATACGAGCAGGTGCGGGTAGGGCACGATCGCGAGCTTGAGGGTGGTCGTGACAAAAGTGGTATCGAGCGATTAGTCCTCGGAAAGTGTCTGACCGTGTCTAGTAGAGTCTTGATTATCGGTGTGTTGTGCACCACATCTATAATCGGAGGCTGCAGGACATTTAGGATTAGTTTCCATTCTTCTCACTCTGAGATCGTGCGATAGAGCGTGTTGTTAAGTCGTCCTCCTAACGAGGTTATGTTGTTCTGCGAGAAAGCGTGATGACCGGGAATGACTATGTGGATTGCGTATCGGGTTGGTAATGATTATAGTATAGTCGGTATTGTGACATACATCTATACGGAGTTATGTATGAAGTCGGGCAGCGTGTTGCCTAGAATGATGTTAGATTTCCAGGAATTGGTAAAGACTAACTAGATACCGGGAAGGTATGGAATAGTTAATGAACTCTCGCCAAGATCTTATGTTTTATTTGAGATAATTGGGAAAGGATGAGCTGTCTGATAGGGTAGTGAACCCTTAAGAAGTCATGTTAAGGAACCTAACGGAATGTCATGTTAATAGATTAAGATGCGTATTAGGCTTAAGAGAATTATACGGATGAGGTCTGGATAGAGTTAGTAATGGTTGTTGTGATCGGGACAACATGGTTATGGTTTTATGAGATGTTTTGTACCGATTCTTTGGGGGAGTGGTAAGGTAGGCGTGGAGCATGGAAATTGCGAGCCTAAGAATATTGATTCTTCGAGACCTTAGGTATATAAGGTTTTCTCTGTGATAAGATTTTAAGTCGGACCGAGGATAAGAGTTAAGTGCGACGAGTCGGTTGATGACTGTTCACGGGTCTCCCCATGGCTGGAATGGAGTGGGATCGGTTGGTAGTAGTTCCGCTACGTGACAGTCACGCAGTGCAAGGCAAGTCTAGTTAATTGTTTCTGGGTTCGTGGGCGCGTTCCACCGAACCAGTCGTGGCGGAAATGGCCTTATATTGTTTTATAGAGTGACTCAAGATTTGAGGCCAGAATTGGTATGGAAGTTATGTATGTATGCTAGTATGAATTGGAAATGCGAAAGGATAATCTCTTTTGGGCTTATGATGGACAAGTATGCGTGTGCAGTATTAGGGCCATGTGTGGCATTGTTGGTATGTGAGGATGTGAAAGGAAACTATGTCGCTAATTATAAGTTTGACTCCGAAAGAACATTCGAGGACGAATGTTTCTAAGGGGGGAAGAATGTTACACCCCGTATTTACAGAACATGGTGTAAGAATGTACATAAGAACTCACAAGTGTTAAGATTTGAGACTCGTAAAAATTTACCGGAAAGTTGAAATTGTCGGAGCGTATTATTGTGAATGGGAGGGCGACACTTGTCACCCCCCCTTATTTATGCCTTGGACGAAAATGTCATGGCCAAAATGGTCATTGACCATAGCCTTAAGATGACTAAGTCTTCCAATTAATTAGCTTGACAAAATTGACTAAGTCAAAGGGTTCAAAGTCTTGATATTTTAATTAGAGCTCATCCTAACCACCCAATTGTGTGTATCTTGACCCTCCATGTCCCTTTATAATACTAGTAGTAGTATGACAAGTTCCATACTTAGCCAAAATTCACAAAAATTTGAAGACCACATTGTTGAGCTCTCGGGTTTACTTCAAGGAAGGAGGAAAAAATTTGTTTCTTGTCCAATAATCTCCCCACTCTAAACCAAGGTTCCTAAGTGTTATGTAAGTATATCTCAATAGAAAAATCCCGGAAAAGAGAGTTTTTCGTATTAGTCGCAAAGCGAAAACCTAGTTGCTTTCTAGGTTTTGGATTGGAAGCTTGAAGGGAAGTTGTTGGTGTGGTTCTAAGGGTCTCAAGTAGCGGATTGAAGTGTCTTGGAGAGGTTCTAAACTACTAAGGAGCGACTTCGGATTTGGAATTGGATTAAGAATCGTTAAGGTAAAATCTTGTCTTTTAAAGTGTTACAAGGTTATATATTTATTTTTTGTTGTTAGATTTTCGTGTTGCTAGAATTAAGTTGTTATGTAGAAGTTTATAAGGATTGTGGATTGATTGTATCCTTGGAGATCGGAATGTAATGTAAGCCATGTTAAGTTGGATTTCAATTTAGTCGTTATTAGAATCGTCGCGTGTTATTGATTTGAAGATTGTGATAGTTTTAATCAAATACGACTTGATATCATGTTATGCTACCAATTTGGATTGAAATGGAAATTTGATAAGAATTGGTAAGGTTGAACTCAAGGTGGCCGAATTTGGACTTTTTAGTTTGTTTTTCATTTGTATTGGACTACTTTCTAAATTGTGAGCCAATTGGGGCTGTTTAGTTAGTCATTTGTATTGGAGTACCTTATAGAAATTGTGAGCCAATTGGGGCTGTTTGGTTATTGTATTCGGCCTTGAAAAGGTGGCAAAGTAAGTAGAAACAAAGGAGGTCTTTGTCAGATTTTCCGTAGAATTTAGCGACTTAGCACCTAAAATATTCTCACGTGAAGTAAGAAGTTAATGGGCGTATGGTGACCATTATAGGTTGTGAACTAGGTATAGCGTATCCTACTTGAAGAATGGAATAGCTCGAGGTGGAAGTACTTTGGAGCTTTTGCTACTTGTCGATAATCGTCGCGAGGTATGTGAACCTCTTCCTTCTTTAGACATGGTTCTATGTATGGAATATACATGTGGTATTATTTCATGATTCCTTCTATTCTTAGAAGTTAAGAAGTATGTATGTTGATTTACTCTACGTAAGGGTTATGTCTAAGTTATCCTAAGTTATAAGTATGTTAAATTGTCTAAGTCCTTACAAGTCTTATGGGAGATGTTGGTAAGAATGGTTAGGAAAATATGAGATTTGATTTAAAACTATGTGTCTTGATTTATTTAAAGTAAGTAAGTGGATTTTACGTTAAAAAATGACTTGAATTTATATGTGAAAAGGGGATTGATTTTTAAAAGTGAAAGTTATATGGTTTTAAGAGAATAAGTTACTTGGTTTTGGAAGTGTATGGAACTTTATATTTGTTTTGTATAAGTATAAGTAAGTGGATTTTAAAGAATGTATGATATAAGGTTTTAAGACTATGAAGTTTGGTTGTCTTCTAAGGATTATGAAACTTTATTTTTCAAGTTGTGGACTTGATTTCTAAAAGTATTGATGACATGATTTTAAGAGTATGTGACTTGAGTTTTAAAAAAAAGAAAGAAGTTTATGATTACATTAAATGCGTATATGCGTGGTATTTTTAGGTCTAGTTTCCTAATGTTGTAAGAATAAAAGTGCTTTGAGTTCTCTAACATGAAAGGTTGTTATAATAGCTTTATGGGAAGTTGTTATAACGACTTAAGAAGAGGTAACAATACGTTTTAAAATGTTACGTAAGGAAAATCACACCGAGCCTACAAATAGGCCGGATTACGTTATGAAATACAGGAGCCTACAAATAGGCGGATTACGTTATGAAATACACCGAGCCTACAAATAGGCGGATTACGTTATGAAATACAGGAGCCTACAAATAGGCGGATTACGTGAAATACACCGAGCCTACAAATAGGCGGATTACGTTATGAAATACACCGAGCCTACAAATAGGCGGATTACGTTATGAAATACACCGAGCCTACAAATAGGCGGATTACGTTATGAGATACAGAGCCTACACATGGCGGATTATGCCATATTACCCCGAGCCTACACATAGGCGGGTTACGTCATCTTACACCGAGCCAGCGGGCGGGCGGATTATGCTACATGATTCCACGGTGCACCGAGCCCCAGCGGGCGGATTATGCTACATGATTCCACGATGCAAGGCGCGGCGGGCGGATTATGCTACATGATTCCACAAGACACCGAGCCCCAGGCGGGCGGATTATGTTATATGATTCATCAAGATGCGTGTCCATAAATGGGCGGATTATGTTATGTAAGATATGTAAGTTATGTGAAAAAGGTGGATTAAGCTCTTAAGTAAGTATGTAAGAATATGTTGTTAATCTTATCGAAAGAAGGAAAAGGCGGTTAATATATGATTGATTTGGGGCGTTAACATGCAGTTATGATTTGATTCTTGCACGTTATTTCATTTCCATATTAAATTTTTGTTATCGACCCGCCAGGCTGCGTTCATGTCCGCGAGTTTAGGTACAGATGTGGATCCGCGAGCTTAGGATCTGGTTCAAGCATTTTAGATGGCTCGAGGTTCCGAGTTGTCATGGCTATGTATATTCGGGGTATGGCGGGGCCTGTCCGCCACAACGATTATGTTAAAACTCTTAGAGGTCTGTAGTCACATATTGTGGGTCTGTTTGTAAAGAAAGGAGGCAACTGCTTCGTTCATGTATGTACGTCCAGGAAGGTAGCCCTATCGGCTGACCTGTTGTTTATTTCTGTTGTTTTATTTTATAAGTTTCATGTATGTTCCGCTGCTATTTCTCTGATGTATACGAGCAGGTGCGGGTAGGGCACGATCAGCGAGCGGGTCGGTCGTGACATATATCTACCTAGTTCATGTAACTTCTTCACCAGTGAGTCCTTAAGTTTGTCATGTTAATCATCCCTCATATTATATCTGATTAAGTTTCTCTGCTGATTAATATATTTAGGATAGACATATCCGCTTCCACTGCCATATTCTGCTCCACATTGGACATCATTATCCTATCTTCCTTTAATATTACCGTGTTACTATTATTAGAGTTGTTACCATTGGTACACACCTCCTGACTCTTGTCAACATTCCGCTCTTCATTAACTTTTGCTGCTACAAAAGCTCCTTCAACCTGTTCTTTAGTAGTAAGAGTTACTTTTGATTTTTCTATCAATTGTGGGTCCTTAATGAGTTGTTTTACTTCTACCACCTTACCATAGTCGTCTTCCTTATTCTATTTATTTCCATATTCTTCCACAGTATCTTTGTTCATCCTTATTACATTATTACCACTTGTCTCCTCAAGTGGCATTTGTTTTATCCTCTCGTTGGACTTACTAACTCAGTGGTGTCTTTGGCTGCGTCAACATTTGTCACTTTGGCTACATCACACTGAATATCGATTATCACTTCGTTGAATTCATCTATATCTTTGTACCTCTCTTATATGTTTTCCATCCTTCTATTATGGTCTATAGAAATTCAGGATTCAACCTTCACCTATTAGAGTATCTGAACTTACACTAAGTCTTTATGCCTACTTCTCACCCAATTAACCCAAGAGAATGTTCATATAGACCTGGTTTCTTGAAAGGCACCTTAGAAACATGTAGGTTATCAACTCATTCTTGATTAGTAAGTGCTGCTATACACCCTGCATGCCACTCATTTTACCATAATCTGCTGCATACTGCTTAACATCTCTTATCTCAGTCTTAGCGACATGACACTTCACTCTTCCAATGTCTAACCACGGTTTTCTTTTAAGAGCCACATCATTAAACGCATACACCAAGGTCACATGAAAACTTTTCTTTGTACCCCTGTGTGTTACCCCACAGTATATCAATTATTCTGTACAACTTAATATCTACTTCATAGAGATGAGTCTTCCACAATAACCATATTCCTCCATTTGGATGCTCGGTAAGATTAGTACTTAGAAGATCACCACTACGCAAATTAAGCGAGGTATTATGAGTTTCTTCCCTTTTTAACCTTTGGTTCCAAGAGACCAAATAGCCTCATCTTAACATTATGCGTGAACTAATGCATTGAAATTGTGCACAAATACATACCTCGGTTACCAAACCTTCAAATAACTTCTTAACTGAAAATATGAACTCCAGAGGTTACAATATTTAAAATGCTTTCATTCTTTTATATCAATCTTATTATTCCAGAAGCAATAGCCCCTTCTTATTCTTACATGGGAACAATATTCTTTTGCAGTTTCCTACCTTCACATAGTCCAACAACAGGGTATACCATAAAACAGTCATAGATTCTAACAATTAGCGCTCAAAATTTAATTAGAGGTATGAAGGAGAAAAGAATAGGTAAGCTTCATTTTCTATCTTTGGGAGGAAAAGTTCAATCTCTGCAACTATAGAGCAGATAACATAGCATAACGGAGTACCAATTCGTAAGATAGAGACTACTGCAATTTATTTCACAAATCAACACCCCATTCATGATCTGAAAGGGATCTCTTCACTATTCGTAATTATAAACAACTTCATTTCTTACTTGTCGTACTTTTCATAATTCCAACACATTCTAGTATACATACGTAATCTCGGACATTGCTCCTGGTTCCAATCCCTGATGATACCATCCCTTAAGTGATGAATTATTAACTTATTTTCCTATTTGGTATGTAAAAGACTCTGAAGAGTTACCTTACCTGACATTGACCCAATATTTTCAAACCTGATCATCATACTTCTATTCAAACTCTTCCACTTCCCATATGGCTTGACACACCAGGTCAAGTCCGATTTACTCTGATTTTCCCCTTCCGAGCCACTGTCGCTGTATTTTGGAACATAACTGCAACCACAATAATTATTAGGAAAAGGGGGGATTATCCTATTGACATAGCTCTATTGCACGATCTATGAGATGAAAGAGTAGAAAACAATCCTAAATGTCCGGAAACCTCTTGTGTATAAGTATGGTGCACAACATACCCATACACAACTCTACTAGACACGTTCTCTAGAAATTCTGAGGACTAACTACTCTGATACCACTTCTGTCACGACCCGACCGGACGGGCCGCGCCTAAACGTCCTAATTGGACGTCATTACTGACCTGTCACTCTTAATCCAATTAATACCGAGATCTATAGAAATTTCGGCAGCACAACGTTGCTTTTATAACATGTCCCCAAATAGGCGACCCGGCAAGGCTGTCTTACACATCTAATCAATAAACAAAATGGGATAACCGACTAGGCTGCCACCAAATAACAACATGAATAACCGGAAACATCCCAACACATGGTATAACAACATCAAATCCCAAAACAAGGTACAAACGTTCAACCCACAACTGTCTACAGACCTCTAAAAGTACAATACTGACATATGATGGGACAAGACTCCGTCGTGTCCAAAATATGCATAAGTCTGAAAGATAAAGGTCTGTACCAAAATAGCTGGCTCCAAAACAAATGAGCTCTCCAACTGTTGTACAGACAACCTAAACTGGAGGGTCACCTATCTGAACATCTGGACCTGCGGGCATGAACGCAGTCCCCCGAGGAAAAGTGGGTCAGTACGAAATAATGTACTGAGTATGAAAGCATAAAATACTGTATTCAAGATCATAACTATGTCATGTAAGGTAGAGAGTCAACTGTATCATAAAAGAATGAGAGTCATACCCGTACTCATGCATGCTTAGTCATAAAATCATCAGATATAACTGAATGAATAAACTGCTCGGCCCTTGGGTGAGGGACGCAGTGGAATATACTGTCATGGGTATCTGTACCCGCATCACGGATGTCTGTCCGTGGAATCATCATATAAATATACATAAACTGCCCGACCCTTGGATGAGGGACGCGGTGGAATATACTGTCATGGGTATCTGTACCCGCATCACGGATTTCTGTCCGTGGAATCATCATATAAATATACATAAACTGTCCGGCCCGCTAAGGAGGGACGCGATGAATCATCCTGAAATCTGTGCACGAATCTGCCCGTCCCGGGACGCGGTGAAGTAGAGAAATGACTCTTAGCACGAGTAGATATCATGAGCAACTGTATGCAATTTAAATCATTTCTTTGACTCTCATTAAAATCATTAAATGTCTCCTTACTAGAAAATCACATGTACTTCTCATAACTCATGTCATTAGGAATTTAGACTGTGTAGATATCATGTACGTCCGTCGTACATTCACTATATACAAAACTCATGCCAAATGAAAAGGATAAGAATTCATATAATCATGCCAAAAGAAAGAAGGGATAGACTCACATACCTTATAGTCGAGCTAACCAACTCACTACTAGAATATGTCTCGTCTAATACTCCAACCTATAATAATAACATTAGGCATGTCAACTCTATGATTCCTAACGTAATTTAAATTGAATGACGACTTCTTATTCTACAAAAAATTGGGCAGCACTTCCCCTGTTTATATGTACATCCATAAATTTCAAACCAAGCCAGCAATACCAACAACAAGTCATAACTCAAATATATAACCACAATAATCTCAGATATTTCATTTATGTCATCATAACGTATTCCTTCTCTTTTATTTTTAAGCTCTATCACAACTACAACAAACCAGGTGATTAATACACCTATCTCTCATGTTAATTCAGTCCTTAGTCCATATTAGAACAATTTTAAAATAACCCATCAACTCTAATGACAACACAATAACCAAGTTCTATAATTTGTAACATAACACCCTTTTTACACTTTACTTTCTTTAAGACATGTATTAGTAATTACCATAACTTATATACATGTTCATAGTCAAATTCCCAACATTTAAACTTCACAAAATCAACCCCTAACTTGACGCGATAATATCCAAAAATCCCAAGCAAGTCTTTGACCAATATTTACAAAACCAATCATTTTCTTAATTCCTTAGAGTCCAATCTTGTTCCAATAATTCTTTATGAACAATTATAACTTATATATCAAGATTATATTCCAATATCAACATGCCAAGTAGCGACGAATTTCACAACACAATAATCGAATACGACAATTCCAAGATTAATAACATTAGTCATAATATCGGCTACAACATTCAAATTATTCACATGCAATGTCTAAATTCAAGATTTATTCCTAACACAAGTCCATTACTTCAACTACAACAATATGCAACTTCAATTATAGCATAGATTGAAGAATTTTCATACCTTAATTAAATCCCCAAAACAGTCCCGATGTTTAGTCACTACTTCGTCAGTTGAACTGTAACGTCCATAAATCTCTACTCTTGTGTCCTATCGACGAGAGGTTTGCTGATTTGGAAACTAGACTCGACGAACTTCATTTTAGGCTTTTGAAACACCCAAAAAATCCTAATATACAAGGAGATATACCCTTCCAAAGTTGATTAAAAAACTCTGCCCCAAAATCCCGATTTTTTGCCACTGTTTTTGCCCACCATTTTCATACCTCTTCAACTCCATATTGACATGCAACAATCTACAATGTTAACCCATCATTTATACATGTTTCTCTTCCAAAAAATTTCACCAAAACTTGAAGAAAAATAGGGCCTGAGTTGGTCGATGGCTGATTTGCCACAGTTTTTGTGTGCAAAATTAGCTTCAAATTAGGGTAAATAACTAACCTAGAAAGGAGGAATAACAATATACAATTGTTGTTGAGTGAGGGAGGGTGGTTCTTGCTCCTAATCTCTAAGTGAGGAAGACAAATGAGCTATGCTTAGAGTTTTATTAGAATTAGATTTTTCAGATTTACATATATGCACTTTAGTCCCCCTAAATGTTACACTTTACCCCTCTAATTGTTTATTTGACTAAATCAATCCCATTTCTTTTAATCTTAATTCATGTCTTCTTAATTCTCGGGAATTCCATAAGGTCTCGCATTCTCCATGTCATAATTTATGTAATACTAATCCGTAACGGAATATGTATCTATACAACTTATCATTAAAGAATTTTTCGACGTCACTTTCGTCGTTACCAAAATTATTCTATAATCACATCCTTAAGTATATAAATTTTTAATACTCGAATCCTATTTTCCTTAATTACGTCCTTAATTATTGTCTTAAACTCACGAGGTGTAACAAATAAGTTACTTGATTTTAAAGGTGTGAGTGCCTTGATTTTAAAAGTGTAAGTTACTTGAGTTTAAAAGTGTAAGTAACTTGCTTTTAAAAGTGGAAGTGTCTTGATGCTACAAGTGCTAGTATCTTGGGGTTTTATAAAAGAATGGATGTACGACGGGCGTACATGATGCTATTGGGTTCAAGCCCCTAATATTGCATGATATGATTCTTTTTATTAAGAGTGGATGTACATAGTACTTTGGGTTCAATTCCCTAATATTACATAATATGAAAATGCCTTGAGTTTTATAAAATGATAGTTCATTATATTTGTTCTAACGAGAGTCAAAGATGATTTAATTTGCACATGGTTGCTCATGATAGTTATTTGTGCAAGTGTTATATTTCTACATTACCGCGTCCCTCACTAGAGGGCCGACAACATTATATATATTTCATGGATTAGCTCCCATGACGTGAGTAGGTATACTCATTGCGGGTCTAAAGGACTCATGCGGGTTCAACTCCCATGATATTATTTTGTGGACTAGCTCTCCATGATGCAGGTATCGCGTATAGATACTCATTGCGGGTCCACAAGACCCATGCGGGTGAAATAGTCCTATGCGGGTGAATTAGTCCCATGAATAGGATTTGTATAATGATTCTGAGGGCAGGTATCCCTGATTTTGACATGGCTTTCATATTTTGAAAGGGGTACGGTTGATTTCATATTTTGAAATGGTATTGATTTCATAATTTGAAATGACACGATTGATCTCACTTTTAAAAGGCATATTTTTAAAAGGTACAGTTGACTCTTATTACTCTCATTTTTACAATGCATAGTTGTACTGGTATTTTGATTATCATACTTGCCTCTTATTATCTCTTGGACTGTTATGATCTCATTTTCAGTACTTATTGTTTCACATACTTGGTACATCTTTTGTATTGACCCCCTTTCCTCGGAGGGTTGTGTTTCATGCCGCATGTGTAGGTACACAGTTTGGTGATCCTCGTTCTTAGGATCCCTACTCAGTTTTGGGAAAGCTCCATTATTTTGGAGGCTTGTTATTTTGGTACGGATCCCGGTTATTGTAGGCTTATGTACATTCAGGGGTACGGCGAGGCCCTGTCCCGTCATAGTATATTGTCCAAACTCTTGGAGGTATGTATTCATATATGGGCTGGACTTGCGGGAGTTGTATATATGGTTGGCCTGATGTACTACTGTATTGTCAGGATGTTCCCGTTTATATATATAGCGATAGCCTCATCGGCTTGCCTTGTTGCTACATATACAATTTTTCATTTATTATTTGGCCTATGTCTTATATGGGATGTGAGGGTATAAGAGGGGGGTGCCCAGGTAGGGCACCAGTCGCTGGCCCGGGGTTCGAGTCGTGATAAAAGTGGTATCAGCAGTTAGTCCTCGGAATGTCTACAGACCGTATCTAGTAGAGTCTTAATTATCGGTGTGTTGTGCACCACACCTATAAACATGAGGCTACATGTTATTTAGGATTGGTTTCTATTCTTCTTACTTTGAGATCGTGCAATACAGCTATGTTATTAGGATAATCCTCTCTAACGTATTGTGGTGTTGCAGTTATGCCTCCGAAGAAGGCAACAGTAGCCCGGAAGGGAATATACGGACCTTGTATACAGGTTGGTAAGCTTGTGGTATAGTTGGTGTAATGATGATGTGCATCTATACGAACATATTTATTTGGGGCCATGTGTATGTTGTCTAAAGTAATTATGAGTTACCATGAGTTGGTTAAGCTTTAATAATTGATTGGAAGGTATGAAACAGTTTAATAAATCCACACCAAGGCATATTATATGTGCTAATTTGGAATATTTAGGAGGTGATGAGCTGTTTGAGAGGGGGATGAACTCTTAAGAGATCATGTTAAATTGACTTAATGACATACCAGGTTGTTAGATTAAGCTATGTTGTATGCTTAAGTGATATGTACGAATAATATTGGTATGGAGTAAATTGGGTTGTTGTGGTTAAGACAACATGATTTTGAGATTATGAGAAGCTACCTTACCCGTATGCGGGAAGAGATAATGTAAGCTTGGGACATGGAATAATTAAGAATCTTAAAATATTAGATAACCGTTGAGACCTTAGATACAAGGCCTTCTTGAGTAAAAGATTTTACGGTTGATCTTGGTTAAAGTACATGGTATATGTGAAGTATATTTGAGATTATTCCTTGGTGTGCCCTATGTCTATATGAAATGAATATGTGTATAAGATCTAAGAAATCACTAGGCCTTCATGAGTTTGGTATTTTACCTCTGTTTGTAATTAAATGCACAATATGGCAAGTGTATTGGGTTCTAAATATTTACCAGGTTGCTGGAATGTGTCGTAAAAGGTACAGGAGGTTGGTTTGGTGTGGCAACTATGGCCATAATATTTCGAAGTATCCCAAGTTGATACGCAGGATAAGATAAGTATAAGGGATACAAATGAAAAATCAAAGACATTATTGGAAGGCTTAGTAGGTTATGAAAATCTACATGTTTTACGGTGACTCTTGTGGATTATAATTCTAGAGAGAACCACAACAGGACCCTATGAATATGGCTTTGATTACAAAGGAAGTACAATGTGATAGAACCATCGTAGTGAGGCGCAAAGAATATTGTCCCCATGTAAGAATAAGAAGGGACTATTACTTCTTAAATAATAAGATTGATATAAATGAATGAAAGCGCCTTGTTAATTTGGACCGAGTCTGGAAAGTATTGGACTATATGATATTCAATATTAAGGTAAAAAAGGGAAGATTATGAAAGGGAGATAAGCCCTCTTCCTCACGTAAAGGGCGATGTTGCGTATTATTAAGAATTACAGGTATCAAGGTTAGTAAGCTAAGGTATGCTATAGATATTGGACTGGTAAGGTCCTCGACTTCGGCTACGTGGTGCAACATGTTACAATTTTACATAACCTTGGGAAAAATAGTGGGTTGGGGGTAATTGATGACGACACTACAGAATGATCGAAGAAGTGTTGTGAGAATATGAAAGCAGTTAATAAGTGTGAATGGAACTGTATGATCGAGTATCAAGGTAGGAATATTTTGTTTAATAATGAGTAAAATGATAAGGGTAAATGAAACTGTAGTTATGTAGGTTTCACAAGGTATGATTACTCCGGGACAGAGTAAGGGCCGAAAGTAGAGGATGTACAGTAAAAACCCTTCGACCAAAGGAGACGAACTTCTAATGATTGGAAAGATAGTATGAGAAGTACTTTGAGATAAGAGACCCCCAAGGCAACTTGAAATGGAAAAGTAAAGGTAAGGCGAATGGACACTCGGTCGATGAGAGACCTAATAATGACAAGACAAGAAGGCTTGACGAGCTATTGGATCGGGTAACGCCGTGAATTGGATGTAAACACCTGAAGTATCGGTTCCACACTTATGCAGCCATACCTTTTAGAAAGTGTGAAAACAGAAGTAACAATGAGTAAAGCTCGAGATTAACACCTAAACAGTTGAAAAGAGATCAATGGCGCGTATGGATATAAGTATAAGGTAGACATTAATGATACGTGTCAAGAGATAATGACTTTATAAAATAAATTAATTGTCAGGCAAACACAGATGCCTACGAGTACTTTGAACTAACCAAAATTCCTACGAGATAGGTAAAGTGATGGGTTTACAGCCTAACGAGATCAAGGAAATCTTTCCAAAAATGCAATTGACAGAAGAGTTAGCCATAAGGCAGGTGGAAGAATTTGCAGCGAAATATATTGACTAGGTTTGGAGATGGTAGATCACCATCATGTAATGAAATTCTTCAGAGTCTTCTACGTATTGGATAAAGGAATAAGTTATCAATTCATCCCTTAAGGGGTAGTAGTGCCAAGCATTGGAATCAGGAGCAATGTTTGAGATCATGTATATATACCAGGATATTTTGGAATTTATGAAGAGTACGACAAGTAAGAAAAGGAGTGAACAAGTGTCAAAAGAATTGAAGTTGTTTATACTTACGAGTAATGAGTAGATATGAAAAAAATGGATTCATTTCAGACCATGACTGACAGTTAAATTGTGATGATGCACACCCTTTAGATTTAATAACATTGTCCATAAAGTGTGCATGATTGAGATACTACAAGTATAAGAATTTCCAGCACCGCAGTTAGTAGACAAAGTGAAGTTGACATGAGAGAACACACCAGTTAGTTAAGTGGGAATCTGATTGAAGGATTCAGATAGTGATAGCCCTAGGACTCAGAATACATCATAGTTATCCCTCATACGGGAAGGAAAATGAACGTCATGATAAAAATTCCATTTATGGTATATATTGGGGAAGATGTCTAACAAAATAGAAACTGCAACCTTCGAGTATATAGGAAAGGGACCCTCATATGGAGGGTCAATCTATGCATTCCGAATATAGCGGGATTATGAAACAAGATTACGACGGAGGTTTATGGTTCACAATATTTCATTCCACCAGGAATCTACTAAGAGGTATCATGATCCCAAAAGGTATGTATTGGTGGGATGTCATGAAAAGAGAAGCTTAGCTCGAGGTACATTGGGCCTTATCAGGTTATTCGTAGGATAGGAAAGGTTGCCTATGTGTTGTATTTACCATCTGATTTGGAAGCGGTACATCCGATCATTCATGTATCGATGTTGCGTAAGTGTGTCGGTGATAACATGATATTTGATGGGTGTTTTATGGTGTGTTTCTGGTAATATCTTGGGTTAGATATCACATGTGTTCCTAGGAGGTGACCAACCTAGTCTTAATATGTGGATTATTTATGGACAGTATGGTTCTTACAGTTCATGTTTAAATGTGTTACCCTAGTCTAGAGATTTAGACTCTGATTTGGAGCATGTTGGTTACTGGTGGGGTTTTCCTATATGATATAGGTTTTGTATATCTGTTAAGATTAAATGAGGAGCAGGAATTAGATATGCTATAGAAGTAACCTTAACATGGATGTCGAAGGAAACTCAGGAGTTGTATCTATCATCTTGTGTACATATACTAGGAAAGTTTCCTTGTGTCATTGGTATGTTTCAGTTCTAGAAGATAATCTAGATTAATCTACGAGGATCGATTTCCTGTTCAGATGGATTAGTGTGACAAAAAGTGCTATGATATATTGTGGCCTGTTAGGCATCTTTGGGTTGTTGAATATGGTTGGAACTTGTGAAAGAAGAAGAGATTATGTGATCCAAATGTGTGCTGTGAATTTCAGGCACGGAACCGCGGTGCCGACGTGCAAGACCGCGGTGCTGAATCTTCAGAAGAGCGGCAGTAATTCCGGAGCCGCGGCACCGACACTAATGAGTATAGATTGGTAGGTATAAAGGAGACTATGCCGGTATTTGTATAGTTTGAGACCTACTATGAACATTCAAGATGAATGTTTCTAAGGGCAGAAGAATGTTACACCCCGTAATTCCATGGCTACTAAGTGAGAACATGATTATGGAAATAAAATTTGAAAGTTGGAAGGAAAGTATATTTACATTTTCTATACGAAATAATTTCGAAAAAATGTGGACGAAAATTATTAACTTGGAGTTTAATTCTTCTAATTGGATTTATGGAATTAGTATTGGATTATGAAGTTCTTGGCATTGATAATATAGGGTCCACCAAAAATTTCACAATTTTGTGGGGCCCTTCGAATTTTAGATATTTTGGCCAAGTGTAGAGATTATTTTGTGAAGAGATAATTTGGACCAATAGAAGGGTGACATGTGTCCCCCTCCACTTGTCTTGCAAGATGACTCTATATAGATATACTTGGCAAGACTTATGAGACTTAGCTCACATAATATCTTCTCCATCAACTCTCTTATCTCTCCCTTATCTCTCTAGTTTGAGAATACCATAGCCAAGAAAACAAGATCAACTCATTTTTCTTGTCCAAGATTAAGCACCTTGATTAAGTTCTAAGCCAAGGTTAACTGTCCAAGGTGGTAGCCATGATTTTGGCCAAGTTTTGTCTAAAACCCCTAAACTTGTTTATAAACTTTTTGGAAGTAAAACAAGAAAGGAAGATTGTTACAAGCTTGTAGAGGATACATGTGTGTGATTGGAACTTGAAGAAGTGGTGTAAAAGTGAAGGTGTTGGCCGTGTGACTTGTGGACTGTTTTGAGCTAAAAATAACGTAAGATTTCTTCTTCCTCTTGAAGTAATTGGGTATTACATGTTGTTATAGTTAATAGATGAACTTGTGCTAAGAAGAATGGAGAATAAGAAATGCATGTGACATTTTTGGTGTGTTGGCCGAGAATGTACAGTTTTGGCGTCGTTGGATTCGTTGGTTATTGTTGTTATTATCCTCACCTATTGCATGTTAAAATGAAGTATTGTTGTTGATAAGTTTATATGGCTTATATAAAAGTATTGAAACTTGAATTGGATTATAAAGGATTATAGAAAGGGTTATCGTATTGGGGTTGTTGGCCGTTTATGCTATAAAATTGTTGGATATTTGATGCGCGAAAAGATGCACACACTTTAACGCAAGTGCATGTTATCGTGACAAGTAGTATAGTCTTGATAAGACCGAATATCGTCCTCAAGGATTAGGGTTCAATTACCAACTATCTATTTTTTGGTATCTATTTGGTAAATTGATATTTGGAGTTGTTGTTTATAACTAAGAATTATAAAAGCTATTTTAACTATAAGGTTTTACTTCAGTTGTGATGAGAATAGGGCTTCCACGTCTCCTCACTATCCGCTTATGCTACTTATTAATGCAATAACTTATGGTCTTCTTCTTTTGGAGAAAGCAGGTTCACTAAATCGTTTTATACTCCCGTTAGGGTTATATAAACACTCAACCCCAGTATTGCACCTTACCTACCTTTCAGTGATAAGGATAACTCTGTAGGATGATTAAGAACAAGAACCTAGTTAACCGTCACACACAATGCGCAAAATTAGGGTTTTTAAGCCTCTCATTAACGCTACATAAATAATTGAGGTATTTTCATCCCCAATCCAAGAATGTCTACCCAACTTACAAAGTATTCACAATCCACTCCTTTGGTCGATTAGAAATCATATAGTGATAATTAGTTGTCAATTAACTACCAAGCATTCAATTCAATTATTGGATAGATCTCACAAGAAGAAGAATAACCATAAGCATCATTAAATCATAACATAAGTTTCTAGAGATTCAACATGGAAAGCCTATAAAGGAATTAGTTCCTAGCCATTGACATGACAAGAACTAATCCCGTATTCATCATACAAAATGAAATAAAGTAAAGAAAAGGAAAAGAATTTACTAAACTATGGTCTCCAATCTCAAGCAAGAAGCCTTGTGTTCTGCAGAAGGGAACCCTTAAAAGCGCCTAGGGTTCTCCTTTTATAGTGAAACCGCCTCAACTTTACTCTGCCCGCCCAAAATCCGTCTGAAACCTTATTTTTCAGCGGCGCGCTTGCGGGAACTTCGCAATCCGTCGGATGATTTGGCGCCGTGGCTCTGTCATTGCTCGGTAGCGGCGGTGCAACATCTGGAGCTTCTCGGATGTTTGGGCGCCGCGGCCCTGCACCTGCTGTCATGAGGCGCCGCGGCGCTGAGTCTTCTGCAGCCTCTCTGGATAGTGGGCGCCGCGCTCGCTTCGATTGCAGGAGGGCGCTGTAGTGCAGGTTTCAGCCTCGTTCGCCACTTTCTCTGTTTTTAGCTCTGGAATCTCCTCTTTTGCCCTCTTTTAGCTCATTTTCCGCCATTTGACCATTTTAACCACTTTGACTCAAAAGAAAGGAAAACTATCCTAATACGACACTTATATGTGCAAAACGGGACAAAAGACTAACTAAAACTGACTCAAAAGGTGTATATAAAATACACCGATCAAATACCCCCAAACTTAACCTTTGCTGCCTCGAGCAAAGATAGAAAGAAAGAAATAAAAGACTCAAAGAACAAAAATAAAGACTCATCGCCATTGATCACTTTTGTTGCATTAGAGTTAACTAGAAACATAAGGTTAGCAAAATAATACGCAGAACATATAGCATGAATTTTAAGACACTAAACACATGAAGCTAGATATTTCGCAAACTCATATTCATCATGCTTAATGGAAGTCAATATACTAAATCATGCATATAAATTCAAGAATTCCTATGGCATGCTTACTTGCTATTCTCCACTAATTCGATATGCATAAAAGAGATCTTGAGGACTTTAAGGGGTTGTAATGTAGGCTTAGGTATAGGTAGGGCTGGCCTGGTCGGCCAGCCCACCGGGTTTAGCGGAGCGGGGCGGGGTCGGGCGGGAAAATGGGCGGGTCGAGCGGGCCTGGAGGGGTCGGGTCGGGCGGGACCATCTGCGTCTCCGCCCCGGCCCGGCCCGCTGGGTAAGTGGCCTGGACGCAGGGACGGCCTGCCTGACGGACGGTTTGCGGGTTTTGTGTGTGTGTTTTTTTTAATTTTTCACTAAATTAAAAATACTAAATTACTAAGTACTAACAAAGTAACATTAACATATACTTGTCATATAGTCATAATGTCATATACATATACTATAATATTATAGACTTATAGTATTATAATTTATAATTATAGTATTATAGTATTATACTCATATATATAATATATTTATAAAGTATAAAGTATAAAGTTATAAACTAAATAATTAAACAAAGACAAGAATAGTGTAAAAAAAACATCCCAAGACTGTTTTTGTGCCTCTTATATTATTAATTTCATTGAAATATCAAATATACAAGATTCAAAATTATATTGTAGTGTACTGTTGTTGAAAAAAATTGCAAAAGAGTGAAAGACATAGAAAAATTTAAAAATTGCAATGAAATAAATTACCAATTTGAAAATATTTTTTCTAATTTCTTTATAATTTCTTGTGGTTCTTCGGTTGGAATTGGTATATCTTGATCAAATTGTTCCACGTCGCTACTCATGCCTTCAGATAAAATGTCGTTGTAGTTGTCGTCATCTTCTTCGTTAATCTCTGGTTGACCGCACCTCCTTCGCTCCGCTCGTATCCAATCTCTGAATAGTACCGCCATCTCCAAGCTGTCTCCGGCTAATGAGTGTCTGTGCTCTCCTATTTGAAATCTGCCTGCAGAAAAAGCGCTTTCAGAAGCGATTGATGGCGCAGAATGTTCAAAATATCTCGGGCCATCATTGAAAGTGTCGGAAATGTCTTCTCATTCTGGCTCCAATATTTCAGCAAGTCTTCCTTTCCTTCTTCATTGATAACTGCTTGGTAAGGTAAATTACCCTGCAAAACAAAAACATCGAACTCACTAATTTGGTTAGCACTGCTACCACCGCACATTCTATTTCTGAGGCTTTCAATAGAATTAATACTAGGCCTAGCCACAGAAACTGCTTGTCTTTTTTTAGGTTGTGTTGAAGAAGAAGATGGTACAAAAGTCGGTTGGTTACTAGCACTTTCTTGCTGGTAATGCCGATATACTTTTTTGCATTCATCTTCTACACTATTCAACACTTCTTCTAGCGTTAGTTCAATAGGTGACTCAACATTTAAATTTTTGGGAGTTGGAGGTGGTAGTACGTCCATACAGGTATAAATATTTTGAATAAGACTTTTACAACCCTCTACTTTAATAGTCGGGTTTAATACAGCACCAATAATATAAATAGGGGGAATAGGAATAAAATATTTCTTTAATTTCATAAACATTTTTTTAATAGCTGCAGTATAAGCAGGTTTTTCCATATATTATTTAAGAAGTAAAAATATTATAGCTATATAAAACAACATAGTTGAAATAGTAGGATAATATAAAGTAGAAAATTCTTTTGTTGCTCGTTGAAAATTTTCTAAAAATACAATAAGTTCTCTAATTTTCTCTCAATCGATTCCACAATCATATCATTTGGATTTTGATTATGGGCGTTAAAAAATAAAGTAATAGGTTTTCTATAGTCATAAGCAACAACTAGTTGGTCATATAAAGAATTCCACCTAGTTGGTACTTCTTCGGGAATTTTTCTGTAAGATAGTCCACAATCGTGGCAAGTTTTTTTATATTCTTTTCTCTGTTGAATTCTATTATTTTTAAAAATGAAGTGTATAGCAAATTGTAATTTTTCAAGAATATCTTGAAAAAGTGAAAGACCATCCTTTACAACTAAGTTATAAATATGGCACGCACATTTGATATGAAAATGTTTTGGAAAAGACGGAGTTAAAACATCTCTTAAAATACTAATAGCAGAATTGTTAGAAGATGCATTATCTAATGTAATACTCATAACTTTATCGGTTATTCCGTAATAATCACAGACTGAATAAATATTTTCTGAAATAAACTCACCAGTGTGCCTACTATCTATATATCTATATGCTAAAATACGTTTTTGCATAGACCATTTATAATCTATCCAATGACAGGTTACCGTTAAATAATCATGGCCGTTAGTACTACGACCTATATCAGAAGTTAAAGCGACTTTGCAATTTAAATGATATAATGCATAACGTAAATACTGTTGATATTCATGTGCAAATTTAAATACATCTCTTTTAACAGTTGATCTAGGAAAACCTTTATAAGCAAGATTATACATATCTCTAATATAATGAATAAAACCAGGAGATTCAGAAAATGAAAAAGGCAAACCCTCCACAGCAACTAATTTTGCTAGTGCTTCCCTATCTTTATGTTTATCGTATTTAGGGCCTACAACTCCCCCGTCATAGGGTTAATTTGACCAGACTTTCTCCGACGATAGTATGTGAACCTTGTCCCGATTGAGAGGACGTCTTCACCTTCTTTTCAATCATGTATTGAGCATGCAAGGCTTTGTGTTTTGCAATAGGTGTCTTCCTAAACCCCGGCCCCACCATGACCTTGTCCAGATTTTAAAAGAATAAACATTTTTACAAGTTTTACATACTACTTGATTGATGCGTCCTCACAAAATATTTCCATACAACTGATTTTAATGGTCGTTTTGCCGGAGCTCGTCTCATAGTAGGGGGGGATAGGAGGCATTTCACTAGTGGGTGTATCATCATCTTCATTAGTAGGTGTATCATCAACTAGAGTGTCATCTAAATTAAAATCTTCTTCAATTTCAGGATAATCATTTGTGTCAAGATCATATGGTATTTCAGGAAACATTTCAGGATCTATAAAATCATCTTGTCTAGGAATAGCTGGAACAGGAATACTAGAAGAAGTACACTTGCCCTTGTTACCACCCCTACTAGAAGAAGCCTGACCCTTACCCTTACCCAACATGCCTCTTAGTCCTTTCATTTTAATTATGCTAATAAATAGTTAAAGATAATGAAATTAAATGTGTTAAATGAAATAAAGACAAAATAATAATTTAATGAGAGAACGAATGTACCAAACGCCGTAAGTCGACGTAATCGAGAGGTTGAAAATTGAAACTTTGCTCGATAGATAATCCTCAAGCTAGTTGCCAACTTCACTCCCAATTCTCAAATTAATAAATAGATTGAATATGTAGACAATGTTGTATAGAGATTGATTGATAATTGATTGAGAGATTAGAGAGTAGAAAGATTTGTGAAAATAATAAGAAGAGGAATGAGGTATTTATAGTTGAAAAATTGGGTTAAAGTGTAAATATAATAACTTAGGGGTTAAAAATAAATATAAAGGGGGTAGGGGGGGGGGGAGGCCTAAAATGGCCGTTGTCCAACGGCCAAAATGTAAAATGGCCGTTGGACAACGACTATTTTCTGCAAAGGGTCGAACTGGGGCGGGGTCGGGGCGGGGTCGGGGCGGGATCGGGGCGGGATCGGGGCCTGGCGGGGTCGGGTCAGGCGGGACCATACCCTGTCCCGCCTTGAGCCCAGTCCCGCTTTTTATTTATAAGCGGGTCGTGTCGGTCGGTCGGGTGGTCGGGCCGGGGGAGTCGGTCGGCCCGACCACCCGACCCCTAGGTATGTAGGTAAAAATAGGCAATTTAGGCTCATTTCGTGTACCATAAGCTCTTGACTTTTCAAGATTTCCCTTTTCTTTTGTTCTTTCCTTCACTTGATTCTATCTTTTCCTCTTTTGTTTTGGGAGAGTGAAGTATATAATAATGACAAGCACTTCAAACTTAGGCTTTTGCCTATTTTTATTACTTTTGTATCAGTGCAACAGACTTATTCACTCTTTTTGTCTTCTTTTTTTAACACAATGTATTCCACTATTTCATATTTTCACTTATGGTACAATTTGTGGGAATATAGGGTGTCAAAGAAGAAGTTTCAAATTTAGGCTCAATGGGGCTGACTAGGAATATTTTTAAAGTACGGGATAGAAAAGAATGGTAAGAATTGGCTATCAAAGAAATGCCTGAGTCATCTCCCTAACATGCATATCCTAACTATTTCGCCTCAAATAACAAGCAATCATAACACATAAGTATTTATCATTTAGCATGCATAATTTAAGCAAGAAACTTCAAATAGACAGATTCTGTGAGTTTTTGGCATATCTAACTTAGGTGTTTAGATAGTTGCTTCAATTCCGTTACATTATTCTACCTTCCTTCACTAGGTGTTTCTAGCAACTACAACATTCATGATCTTTGACAGGCAGTTATGACTCAAAAAAGAAAAAATTTTGGTGACTCAAAATAAACATAAAACAATCAAAAAGACTTAAATAAAACATAACAAAACACAAATCAAACAAGACACAAATACACAAATAAAACACCCCCAAACTTAAATCACATATTGTCCCCAATGTGTGTAGACTCAAAGACAGTAAAAGAAATAAGACACTTACAAACTTTGGCTAAAATGGTGGTGGTGGCGGTGGATAATGCATCGACCATTGGTTGAACAGGGAACTCATCTCGTCATACTGTTGGTGCAACTGTTGCTGCTCCTGCCTCAATTCTTGTTGCCCTTGTCGCAACTCATGTTGTCCCTGTCTCAACTCATTTTGTCCTTGTATCATTGTGCTGAAATGTTGCATCATCATTCTCTGGTTTTGGAGCACTTGCTCCATCATAGGCACTGAAGGTTCTGCTTCTGTGGTTGGCCGGTGGCTAGGTCCTGCCTCATATTGAGCCCCTATTTCAGGCTCATCCTCGTTCATTGCGGCCTCTGCTGCTGTTTTCTTCTTTGGTTGTACTCTTCTTCCGCTCTTTGGGGGCTTGGAGTGCAGGAAAGAGTGCACTATCCCATAGGACACAGGCAGTTGGTTTCTTTCATTAGTATCAGTGGGTAGGATTGGGACCCCACCCATGTGACATAGCTTGGTGATGACTGAGCCATGTCCCAATCCGCCTGTTGTTACCAACCTGCTGATTTCCTCAATGCTCTGCACTATTTCTTTCCCCACATCAATCGCCAACCCCCTCATAATTCCATATATCAGCTTAATCCTATCTTCTGGCACTCTGGTGAAGTGCGTGGATGGAATTATGCGGGCACTGACGAAATATAGCCAACCCTTGGCTGCTTTATTGAATTGGCACCTGCTCAGTGCTCTTGACCCATTTCTCGCCATATCAAAAGCAGGGTAGCTTACGATGTTCGCGACGGTATCGATTTATGTCGGTGCTCCTAGACCGTATTCTAAAATGGCTCCGATCACCAATTCCTCCTTCAACATCAATCGCTTTCAATTGTGTATTTATATCTTCTCATCACAGTACATAATGTCCCCTTACAAAGCATCCCTTTTCCACCTTCTCCGGAAAGTTGGCATAGAACTCACGCACCATTGTTATGTTCATTGGTGCTATCTTCTCCGGATTTACAAATCTCCTCCACTCCCTTAACTCAATCATTGCCCGAATGGGCTCATAAACATCCTCTTCCCCAAACGACTCCCTCTGATAGTCCATTCCCCTTTCAGGGATTAAGGGCCTAGTACTAAGCCTCTTGTATCTTTGGAAGGCTTCGTAGCTTACAAACCTATTTTCATCGTATTGTAGGGTTGGGGTGGATGTTGAACCTCTTCTCTTCCTGGTGGACATGGTTAAAACAGTTTCTGGAGCTTATAATTTAGTGGCACAAAGGTTTCCTACACAATCAACAACTAGCAGCGAACACAACACCCCCAAACTTCAACTTTTCTACCCAATACCCACACTCCTTTTCTACTCTTTTCTCCAACTTCACAATTAACTTTTCAGTACCCAAACTACTTCAACTACAATACTCCTTCAAACTACTACCTCCTGTGACTTCAATAAAGGATTCAAGAACAGAAAAAGATTACCTTTTTATGAGAAGATTCAAGCTGTTCTTGTTTCAATTGGTGGTTTGAGGCTATGGAATGGAGCTTTGTTGTTTGAGATAGCTAAGGGTTTTTAGGAATTTAAGAGTTTTGGTTGTGGTTGGGTTGGGTTTGTGGAGGATTTGTGGGCAAGTATTTGGAATTTCGTGGGTTTTTGGAGAGGGAGAGTTAGGTTTTTGAAATTGGAATTGGGGAAAGATCCGGTTCGGCGCTACGTTTTGGATTCCCGCTTAGCGTCCGCTTTCGCTAGCCGCGCCCAATCTTCTCGCAGCCGGGACTTCTGCCATGCGCTAAACTTGGCAAATTTTCTGGAATTTTGCCGCCTCGCTCTGAAGCCGCGCGCTTTAAACTGCGCTGCTCGGTTCTTTTGGCGTCGCCACGCTCTCAGCCGCGGGCGCTACCCGCTCGAAATCGGCTTTCGTTCACTTTCCGTCGCTTTATTTGCCTGCACTGTCAATAACACAAACACAAGACCCCAAGACCGTGAGATCGTTTCTAGAGAAATTAAAATAATCTAAAGACAAGAATTGAAATAACATAATTGAAAAACGTTGGGTTGCCTCCCAAGTAGCGCTGTCTTTAACGTCTTTTAGCCGGACGCAAGCTCCTTAGCTTAATAAATGTGAGGGTGATTAACCCCACAACAAATCCATTTCCTCCACATTTTGCGTTTTCTTTTTCTTCTTTTCTTCTTAACATTATCAGTAAGGGGGAGTTCAGGAACACATACCTCTTTTAGTGGAATTTCGGTAAACCACGCCTGCTTTCTTGGGCTCATCTCTCTTTGGTTGACTTGTATTGGCTCGCAGGGGGTTTTGATGGTGTTGATTGCAAAGCACCCACTTATGGTTGGTGGCTCAATGACGTTTTTAAAAACTTTAAACACCATTTCTTCATTCTCCACCCTTAATGTTAACTATCCTCTTTCAACATCAATCAAAGCTCTCCCCGTTGCTAGGAATGGCCTCCCCAATATGATAGGGATTTCCGCATCTTCTTCCATATCAAGAATGAGGAAGTCTGCAGGAAAGAAGAATTTTCCTACTTTCACAATTACGTCCTCAATCTTGCCTCTTGGATGAACCACTGTCCTGTCGGCCAGTTGCAGGCTTACTGTGGTTGGTTTGGCCTCACCCAACTCCAATCATAAATCTTGACAAGGCATCGATTTATACTCGCCAAATCACACACAAAGCTCTGCAGAAGTCACTCGCCCACTGTGCAAGGTAGTGTAAAGCTTCCTGGATCCTTTAATTTTTGTGGCAGCTTCTTCTGCAAGATAGCACTACATTCTTCTGTTAGTGCTACTATCTCGTATTCCGCCAGCTTCTTTTTCCCAAGATCTCCTTCATAAACTTGAAATAGGGCATCCGCTCTAAAACTTCTATGAAAGGTATGTTGATGTGCGACTTCTAAATGTCTCCAAAAATTTGGAGAATTGTTTATCAACCGCCTTTATTGTAGTCTCTGGGAAAAGGGATCTTCTCTGTATACTCCTTCTGCAGCTTTTCTACTCTGGTGGGCTCAATCACCTTCTCTTTTTCTAACTCTGCCTTCTTCTCAACTATTAGCTGAGGTGACTGCTGCTCCAACTGTTTGCCGCTTCTCAATTGCATTGCCTGACATTGCTCCCTTGTATTTACCTCTGTGTTGCTTGGCAATGTCCCCTGTGGCCTGCTGTTTGCCTGCTTTGCTAGCTGACCCACTTGTGTTTCCAAGTTCCTGAATGAGGATCTAGCTTCATCATAAAGCCGAGTGCAGGCATTGGCAATTCTTTATGCCGCTTCGGCTCGTCTGGCTTTTCTTGCTGAACCGGTGCATTGAACTGTTGAGGTTGTGGGGCCCGCAGGTACATGTACTTAGTTTGGTGATCCTCTAGTCTATGATTTCCACTCAGCTGTTTGGTGAGCTCCATTGTTCCGGAGCTTAGTCATTTTGGTACAGATCCTTGCTATAGACGTATGCATATTCAGGGGTACGACGGGGCCCTGTCCCGTCATATTTCACTGTTATACTCTTAGAGGTCTGTAGTTGTTACACCCCGTAATTCCAAGTCATGTATTTAAGAACGTACGAAAGGAAATAAGATTTGAATTTGGAATAATAAGTGACAGAATGGTTGTGGACAAAATTTTAGTCAACTTTGGAATGTTATACGTCCCAGTATGTTAAGAGTTTTTAGGTGTTTTAAAAGCCTAATATGAATTTCGTTGAGCCTAGTTTCCAACACAACAAACCGCTCGTCGATTGGACATCGGAGTAGAAAGTTATGGACGTTGCAAGATCAACTGGCAGAAGAGAAGGAAAAATGTTTCAGTCAGGCGTCACAGCGCCACGGCGCCGTAAGTCCTAAACCTTTCTGAAGTTGCAGCGCCACGGCGCCGGCTGCAGGGCCGCGGCGCCGAGGCGGGAATTTCTGCGGAAAAGGGGTTAAATTAGAAGATATTTGTGTAGAGGACTTATGGGAGGGCGACAAGTGTCCCTCCCAACTTGCATAACAAGATAGAGGCTATATATGACCAAGTCTTGCAAGATTAAAATCATTTGCAAGATTTCATCCAAATAGGAATTCTCTTCTCTTCTCTCTTATAAATGGAGAAAAACCCTAAGCCTAGATGAAATTTTGGAAAGGCGACAAGAAGGAAATATGTTGGCAAGCTTGTAGAGGGTTCGTGTGGGTGATTTTAAGGAGAAGAAGAATTGCGAAAAAAAGTCTAGAGTGGGCGAGATTGTTGGACTGTTTTGGGCGAAATACCAAGGTAAATTCATTCTCCTTCTTGAAATAAATTATGTCATGTGTTGTAGAAATTGGAGAAGGGTTTTGTGACGAGTAAAATGGGTATAAGAATTGAATGTGTCAAGTCATAAATGAAAGTATAAAAGGACAGTTTTCGAGCCTCTAGTTTGTTGGATTTAGATGGTCGTTGTCTTCAATTTTATGTGGGGTTTATTGAAGTGATTTTTAGTAGTTGATACTTGATCATGTGAATTATGAATTGAAGTTTGATAAGTGTTATAGAATATTGGGAGCCTAAATCCGAACATGAGCTTATTAGCCATTGAAAGTACAATACAAATTGGTCGATAGTTATAATCGTCGCATGATTATCTAAATAAGGGATTATAGTTGTTGAAATTGGTTGCGACTATATAACATGCTAGAACGACAATATGGATTGAAAAGGAATTGGAAAAGATTGTATGTGGTTGTACATTGTAGTCGGAATGGACAGTTTTATGTTATCGTGGGGCAGAATTTTACACGTATTGTAAGGCGTGTAATCCCCTTTGATTAGCTGATTGTTGAGCCTTAAATGTGGCATTTGGTTATTGATTTTGGGCCTTGAAAAAGGTGAAAAAGTGCGTAGAAACAAAGGAAGTGCTGCCCGATTTTCCGTAGAATAAGAGTCCTTATACTTAGAAATATTCTACGTTGAAAGCTAGAAGTTGATTGGCGTATTGTGGTCATTATAGGTTGACATTCTACGCGCGGCGTATTCAACTTGGCAAGTGGATTGAACCGAAGAGGTATGTAACTTTCTGATCTCTTGAGCATGAGTAGTTGTAAATATATAATATGGTAGACGTACGAAATTTTGATGAATCTAGTTTCAGTTGATATCCTTGACTTGTTTTAAGAATGTCCAAGTTGGTTGGGTTAGGAAATTAACTCACTTGTTTTAAAGATTAAGGATATCTTAGTTCCTAAAGTTAAGAGACTTGAAGTATTTTGAAAGTATATGATACTTGTTTTGTTTTGAAAGTATAAGTCTCTTGGATATAAAGAAGAATGTAATTGCCTAAAGTATAAAGTTAGTATAACGACTTTATGGGAAGTTGGTTATAATAGCTTTATGGAAATATGAAAGAGTGGTTTACTCTAGTAATGTAAATAATGATAAATGACTTGAAATGAAGAAAGACAAATTGATTTGAAGACATCAATTGCTTAAGGTTTTAAAGAAAGAAGTCACTTGATTTAGAAGTCTTTAAATGTAGTTCTAAAAGGTATTGTGACTTGTTTTGAAAAGTAAATATGACTTGATACTACGGTTATTAGTATCTTGGAAGTTTTATATGAAAAAGAGTCATTTAAAAGAATAGAAGTACGTAGTACTTTGGGTTAAATTCCCGGATTTTATAATGACATGATAGTGCCTTAAGTAAACTAAAATGAGAGTGTATATGAACAAAGCTAATAAGAAGTTAGGGGATTTCTTAACTTACTTATGTTATGTACGATAAGCCGGTAGTGCTTGTGTTATGTATGATAAGCCGGTAGTGCTTATGTTATGTACGATAAGCCGGTAGTGCTTATGTTATGTATGATAAGCCGGTAGTGCTTATGTTATGTATGATAGCCGGTGGTGCTAGGTTATGTTATTCTTGCGGGGTAAATCCTCGGGTTACTACTTATATCATGGAATCGCTACCCATGATGCGAGTGCGGCGTTTGTACTCATTGCGGGCCCACCGGGCCCATGCGGGTGAAATAGTATCATGCGAGGCGGATGACCTCATTGCGGGTCCACAAGACCTATGCGGGTGAAATAGTCTCATGCGAGGCGGATGACCTCATTGCGGGTCCACAGGACCTATGCGGGTGAAATAGTCCCAGGAGTAGGATTGCTTAATGATACTACGGGCGGGTGGCCCTACTTTGATCATGAGCCTCCTATTTTTATGCAGTAAAGTATACTCTTGATTTCTCTCATTGTTAGTAACGCACAGTGTACTGTTATTTGAGTTATCATACATGTCTCCAGCTTTATTTTAGACTTTATGATTCCATTACAGTACTTTTAGTTTCACATACTTGGTACATGTTGTACTGACCTCCTTCGGGGGGCTGCGTTCATGCCGCAGGTAGAGTATACAAGTTGATGATCCTCACTTTTAGGATCACTGTTCAGCTGTTGAGGAGCTCCATTACTCCGGAGTCTTATCCTTGGTTCAGATCCCTGGTATTGTCGGTTGTTGTAAATTCAGGGGTATGGCGAGGCCCTGTCCCGTCACAGTTGTTATTCTTAGAGGTCTGTAGTCATGTCTTGTGGATTGGGTTGTAAAGAAAAAAAAAAGATGTACTGTTTTATTTTTGGTTTATGTATATTTTACGGAAGGTGGCCTTATCGGCTAGCCTGTTGATATGTAATGTCCAAGTATTTTTATGAGTTGTGTATGTTCCGCTGCTATTCTCTGATGTATACCTGAAAGGGGTGCCCAGGTAGGGCACCAGTCGCGGGCCCGGGGTCGGGTCGTGACAGTAGTCATGTGTGGGTTGGACATGTGTGGGTTGTAGATGTTTTTTGGTCAGTTGTACAGTTGTGATTTGTTTTTGATATTTCTGTATATAGTGGCAGCCTTGTCGGCTTGCCTATTTGGTTATGATTGATTAGTTGTGTCACGCCCCGAATCCCGGGCCCGTGACTGGTGCCCTACCTGGGCACCCTTCTACCTTAACAACTAAGTAAACTGCGGAAATTAAATAACACCCTTTTTTTTTACCAACATACGTGCAAGGGCAAAACCGACAAGGCTGCCATAATATACATACTCAAAAGACACTACACCGCATACGAGTCGATCCACATATGAATACGGACTCTAAGAGTTTACGAAACATGACAGACAAGGCCCCGCCAGTACTCCAAAACCGCATAAAAGCTCAGATCAAGGAATTATACCAAAGATAAGCTCGAATGAAGGAGCTATCCAAAACTCGAAAGGCGGTCCTACACTGCAGATCACCAAATCGCGTACCTAAACTGCGGCATGAACGCAGCCTCAAGGAGGTCGACGAAGAATGTACCAAGTATGTGAAATGCATTGTAATGAAATCATAACAGTCTAAGCAAAACAGGAGACATGTATGATAGCCAACCTACAGTACACAACACATAAGCAGTCATAACAAGTCAGGGACGCATGCCCTCAAGTCATTTCTAAAATGTAACCATGGGTCTCACGCCCACAATATCAATCATGCTCGTGGAATCCTTCCTCACTGCCGGTAGTCCATGATATAGTATAACACCAATAGGCATACCTGAACACCAAGTCCCACCTGTGTCCTAAAAATTGTACGGGCCAAGTAGGAAGACGAGCAGGTGGTAAAGCAGGGGGTATAATGTCTTGGGGGTTTACCCCTCATTTATACTCTTACCCTATCTCTGGCAACCATCAAACAAAACAAGCAGGGGGTATAATGTCTTGGGGGTTTACCCCTCATTTATACTCTTACCCTGGAGAAGGTGGTATAGCGTCTTGGGGGTTTACCCCTCACTTATACTCTTACCCTATCTCGACCGACCATCAAACAAAACAAGCAGGGGGTATAATGTCTTGGGGGTTTACCCCTCATTTATACTCTTACCCTAGAGAAGGTGGTATAGCGTCTTGGGGGTTACTCCTCACTTATACTCTTACCCTATCTCGACCGACCATCAAACAAAACAAGCAGGGGGTATAATGTCTTGGGGGTTTACCCCTCATTTATACTCTTACTGGAGAAGGTGGTATAAGCGTCTTGGGGTTTACCCTCACTTATACTCTTACCCTATCTCGACCGGCCACAAACAACACCTAAGCACTACTGTGTCTTTTATAAAAATCCGAATTTAACCAAGTACTACAAATAACGGAAGCATACCCGTGGAATCCCACATCACCGCTTCGTGCGTCCAAGTACTTACAACAAGACCGCCGGCCCTCCAACCGAGAGTCGCGACAACGTAATAAAACATAATACTTGCACTCAAAGGCTATCACCAGCACATATAGGCAATTCTTAATTAAACAAGTCAAAGTACTTATCAAGGCACACTTAGAATAATTCTCAATTAATCAAGCCAAAGTACTTATCAAGGCACACTTTAGAATAATTCTCAATTAACCAAGCCAAAGTACTTATCAAGGCACACTTTACAATAATTCTCAATTAACCAAGCCAAAGTACTTATCAAAGCACAAATAGAATAATTCTCATTTAACAAGCCAAAGTACTTATCAAGGCACAAATAGAATAATTCTCATTTAACAAGCCAAAGTACTTATCAAGGCACAAATAGAATAATTCTCATTTAACAAGCCAAAGTACTTATCAAGGCACAAATAGAATAATTCTCATTTAACAAGCCAAAGTACTTATCAAGGCACAAATAGAATAATTCTCATTTAACAAGCCAAAGTACTTATCAAGGCACAAATAGAATAATTCTCATTTAACAAGCCAAAGTACTACGTACATTCTTTTCAAAAGACTCCTTTTTATGTAAAATCCCAAGATACTAACACCCGTAGTATCAAGGTGTGTCTATTTTTCAAAGTAAGTTACTACACTCTTAGAAAACTCATTTCAAAGCTTGAAATTAAGTAACTTCAAATTTTCACAATCAAGGCAACTTATGCCCATTAATCAAAATAGACAACTTTCTAAACCTTCCATAAAGCCGTTATAACCAACTTCCCATAAAGCCGTTATAACCCTTTATGGTTTTTTAGACAATTTCATTCCTTTTATAACCAAGAGACTTATACTTTTAAAACCAAGTATCACATACTTACAAATCAAGTTCTTAACTTTCAAAATACTTCAAGTCTCTTAATATTTAGAAAACAAGTTTCTTCTACTTTTAAA
Source organism: Przewalskia tangutica (assembly GCA_029844215.1). Lineage (NCBI taxonomy): Eukaryota > Viridiplantae > Streptophyta > Magnoliopsida > Solanales > Solanaceae > Przewalskia > Przewalskia tangutica. The sequence goes on along the minus strand of CM056724.1, from coordinate 96,016,076 downwards.
CCTCAAGTAACTCACACCTTTAAAACAAGTTACTTCTCTTAAATCATGTCATTTCTCCTCTCTTAAAACAATTAAGTAAATCACTCCTTTGACTCCCCTAAAGTCATTATAATGACCTTTAGGTTTTGTAACTAAGGCACTAACCAAAAGGTTTGGAAACCACTTCCTTTTCAAGACTCTATGTACTTTAAGTAAAATACTTTCACTTTTAAGAATCCAACTTCACTAAGGCAATGGATTATACAACTTACAATTTACACATCAAAGTACAATCAAGGAAGTTCATAGAACAAATTCTATATTAGGCAATCCAAGTACAACCAAGGAATGAATCATTTGAGGAGTAGAACTTACTTTCTTTATCTTAAGGAATCATGCTAGAAGTGGAGATAGTTCACATACCTTTTCGGCTAATATCCACAAGCTAAGCCGAATACGCCGTACGTAGAAGTGTCAACCTATAATGGTCACAACAAGACTATCAACTTCTAGTCTCTAACGTAGAATAATACTAAGTAAGCGGTCTCTAATTCTACGGAAAATCGGGCAGCACTTCCTTTGTTTCTACTCACTTTGCCACCTTTTTCAAGGTCGAATACAATAACCAACATGCCACATTTAAGGCTCTAAACAACAACCAAACAAAGGGGATTACACGCCTTACAATACGTGTAAAATTCCTCCCCACAATTCATACGAAAATAGCCCCATAATCTAGCCATTCTCGGCCAACATAGATAATAACACTAAGTCCTTTCCAATCCTTTTCCAAATTCCAAGTTCTAAGGTCTAACATGTTATATAGTCATAAACAACTTCAACAACTACAATTTCCTTCTTTATACAACATGCGACGACTTAACTAATAATCGACTTGAATTGTAATCTTAAAGCTAAACATGCTAGTTTCGGATTAGGGTTCCAATAGTCAATAAACTTATCAAACCTTATACTAAATACCACATGCTTGATAATGTCCATAGCTACAACAATAAGTAAGTCTTAACTACTAAAACGACACAATTTATACCTTTTCAAGCCCTTAAAGTTTCCAAGATTCAAAGTCGCTCCTTAGCAATTCTTAGCTCCTTTCCTTATGTCCCAATCCGCTATTTGAAGCCCTTAGAAGTTCACCACTAACTTCTCTTCCATTTCCAATCAAAACCTAGAAAAACAACTAGGTTTTCACCTTGCGACTAACACGAAAACTCTCTTTTTCCGGGATTTTTCTATTGAGATACACTTACAATACACTCATGAACCTTGGGTTTAAGTCTTGTGAACAAAGGATCACAAACTAAATTTTTTTGTGTGGGAATAGGACCTAACCCGAGAGCAAGTCTTGAAGAACACAAGGTTCTCTAATTTTTCTAAGTGTAAAATGTCAAGTCTTGCTACTAGTTATGTATATATAACACAATGGAAGGCTTAGATATCAACAAATGTGAGGCTTGGATGAATTTCACTTGGATTAAGCCTATGTGGACAAGTTGACAAGTCAACATTATCAAGCTTGCAAGACTTATCTTCCAAGATGGTCAATGACCATTTTACCCTCCCTCTAATTCGACCAAGACCATAAGTGGGGGTGCCACGTGTCGCCCTCTCATTCGTCCATAAAATTCCGTAACCCTCGTGGGCCCCACAAAAATGTAAAATTCCTCGGGTGGGCCCCACGTGACAAAATCCGTAAAAATAAATTTTCATAATGTTAACAAGTTCCATATTCCTCAAATAATGCATTTTGAGAATCCAATTCTCAACAACGAACATTTTTCCTTACCGACGTTCGGAAGATTTTCCGTCTGAAAAACAATTCTTCCTTTCGTATCAATTTCCAAGTCTTGTTTCCTTTCGTACATTCTCTTTTACATGTCCTGGACTTACGGGGTATAACAAGTTGCGACTCCTCAGGAGAAAGGTTCATTTTGATATATAGCGTTATGAGTCAGCAACTTACTTTTACAAGATTTATATATTGTTCTTGGTATCAGTCGGATTATATGGGGCGGGTCAGTATAAGGGTGTCCAATTAGGGCACCAGTCGTGTCGGGTCGGGTCGTGACAGAGAAGGGAGAGTTGAAGCTCAGAGTGCAAGATGAAGAGATGACCTTCAAAGTGTTCAAGCTACCCCCTGAACATCAAGTCGTTGATAGATGTTATGTTATTGGGGTAGTTGACAAGGTCGAATTGCAGAACAGCTTCACTAGTACTGATACTCGTGGGGTACCATTAAAGAAAAGTGTGGAACCTGAGAGTAAGGCCAAGGAAACGGCGAATGTTGAAAAGAGAATGAACCTTTCTGAAATGAACTCTGTGAAAAAGAAGAGGAGAAGGAGGAAGAGAATGGTGCTAAAATGGATATGTGGAGGGGATACACTACCCCTTGATTTAGTAAGTAAAATGCGTCCGGCTAAAAGACGTTAAAGACAGCGCTACTTGGGAGGCAACCCAATGGTTTTAATTATGTTATTTTAATTCTTGTTTTATTTTATCTTGAACAGTCTCACGGTCTTGAGTTTTGTCTTATGTTTTGATGGCAGGTGGACTAGGGACTGACCCTGAGTGGAAAATGATCAAAAGCGCTGAAACTTCAGAGAGCCCAGATGACGTGCAATTTCCAGAATTTCCTCTCAGACCTCCATTATGACCGATATGTTGTGTCAGTAAGTTCTCCCTTTATTTTTAGTCTTCACACATTGGGGACAATGTATCGATTAAGTTTGGGGGGTGTCTTATTTTGTTTTATTGTTTTGTTTTTTAGTCTTTTTTATTTGTCTTTGTGTTATTTTATGTGTTTTGAGTCATATTTTTTTTATGGATCATGCATGTTGTAGTTAATAAAGATATTGAATGGATAAAGGGGGATAATGTAATGGAATTGAAAGCAAAAATCCGTGTCCTTAAGTTGGATATGCCAAAAATTCATGACATCTAATTATTTGGGTTATTTATGCTTAGCCTATGTGTGTCAGTTATGGAAAGAAAGGTTGAAAATGTCTAGAAAATCTGTTTACTTGTTATTCGAGGCGAAATAGTTAAGATATACATGTTTAGGGAGATGATTCAGACATTTCTTTGATAGCCCTTCTTACCATTCATTACCTACCCTGACATAAATTGTATCATTAGTCAGCCCCTTTGAGCCTAAAATAAGATCTTTCTTTGACACCCTATGATTCCCTATTTGTTCCATAAGTTATAATTGGAAAAAATATTGGGATGAAAATGTTGAAAAAAGAAGTAAAAGAGAGTGAAAATTTGATGCACCCCAATGAAAAATATGCAAAAGCCTAAGTTTGGGGGTGCTTGTTAGTTATAATGTATCTCATTCTCTCACAAGAAAAGAGGGGGGGGGGGGGGAATAGGTATGAGATTAAAAAGAAAGTCAAAAAGAAGGAAAATAGTTGAATGAGAAATGTTTATGGTACGTAATTGATCCTAAATGTCTATTTTTACCTACCCCTGCCTAAACCTACATTACAACCCTTGAAAGTCCCGATGATCTCTAAATATGTATGTCTATGATTAGTGAAGAATATCAAGTAAACAGGTCTATAGCATTTTGGAAAAGATGGAATGAAATTGACATGCATAGGTTAGATGTTTGTATTTTCATTGATTATGATCTAAGTGAATTTGCAAAATATCTAACTTGAAATTCTAGATTGCTAATTATTCATGCTATGTATGTTCTAACATATTATCCCAACTTTCATCCATAATTTTGAAGAAGCATAGTTATAGCTACTTGATCCATTTCATAGAGTCTTTGTTTTTTATTTTTGTTTTTGTTTAGTGCTTTACTCGAGGGATAGTAAAGTGTAAGTTTGGGGTGTTTGTTAAGTGTATTTTATATACACTTTTGAGTCCTTTTTAGTTTGTATTTTACTCTTTTATTTTGTGTTTAGTATAGTGCTAGGTGTGTTTTTCTTTCATTTTGTGTCACAGCGATCATAAAGGAGGAAGTACACAATCGAGGATGAAATGAGCTTAATTGAGATGGAATTGCACACTAAAAAGGCCAAGCAATGTAGACGAGAAGCATAGAAGAAATCTGACGAAGTCCGGACGAAAAAAGGACACAGAATCGGAAAAACTAGCAGAAGACGTCAGAGGCGTCGCGGCGCCTGCCAACAACACCACGACGCTAATTATCCTGCACGCTCTGATTTTGTCACAGTATTTTCGGTGCCGTGGCGCCAGCCTGCAGGGCCACGACGCCGACGCGGAAAATCTGATTTTTTGGTCGAATTTCAGAGGGTTAAAAGGGTCTGAAGCGCAAGTTTTCTCAAGTATAAAACCCTAAAACCCTGCTCATTATGATATACCTTATACCATAACCTAAAACAATTCTTTGGGGAGGCAAGAAGGAGGCTACAATTGGAGACTCTTGTTCAAGTTATTTTCTTTCCTTTATTTTATTTCAATTTATGTTGGATTGTAATTTAGTTCTTGACATGACAATGTTTAGGAGCTAATTACTTTAGTAGGGTTTTCCGTCGAATCTTCTTGAAACTGTTTCATATAGTTAATGCATAGTTACTGATTCCTTCTTCAGCATATTAAGATCTATTCAATATTGTTATGATTGCTTGATAGTTAACTAGCTATTAATTGTCATAACTTGTATGATTTCGAATCAAAAGTCTGAAAGGTGAGATTTTAATATGCTGTAATTGTCTAGACATAGGTTAAAATCGTGGACGAAAGTACCCCGATACTTGTGTAGTATTTAAGGTTATTGTTCTTAATCCTCCTGTGTGGTAAAACTTATCATAGAAATATAGAAGATTTATGCACTAGGTTGAGCTCTTGTATGTCCTAACCGGAATATAATGACAGATTAGTTAACCTGCTATCTTAATAAGAAGAAGAATCATTATCATTGCATTAACACGTGAAAGAGTGGATAGTTGAGGAGATTGGAAGCCATATTTCCTTCATAACTGTTATAAACCCAAAGTATTATAATCTTTAGTTTATTTTCTGCACTTAGTCATAATTCTTAGTTATAAGTCTCAAATTAAAGAATGTCAACCAAATAGATATCATATAATAGATACCCGGTACTTAATAAACTAGTCTCTGTGGACGATAAACTCGGTCTTACAGATCTTTATTACTTGAACGATACGTACACTTGCGTAAGCATCTAGAAATATCGCAACATGAAAGAGACGTTACTTTGTAGCTTTATATCAATTGAGGTCATCCTCTCTATCATCCCTATCATCTTCAACACTTGTTGAGACACTTGTCCCCCTTCAATCAACTTACATTTGAAGAGCTCTATTAACAGCTCATATTCCATAGTCTGGGACTGAGAGTCATAGAGACTCTTCAAATGTTAGAGCATCTCGTTAGGGCCCATGTTCTCATGTTGTCTCTGAAGTTCCACTAACATGGAAGATAATATGACGCATTGTACTGAAGTGGCGTCATCTAGGTATTTTTGGTAGGTTGTCTTATCAAATGTGGCATATTCCTCAGAGTCTACGACAGGGACTGTGGGGAATACTTTGTCCAACACGTATTCAATCCTTTCTTATCTTAGGACAATTCTCAGATTTCTAATCCAGATAGTTTGGTCCGATGAGTTTGTTCATTTCCATCAGCAGTTTAAGTGATAGGCTCGACATTTTGATAATCTGAAGAGTTAGATAGATAGGAAACTACAATCAAATTTATTTCCTATTATACACATTCGTTTTGGCTAATCAACATGATATTTTGTTTAATTAGCTCCCGCTATTTTAACATACTTCTACGACCCCGTGGTAGAATACATACCTAAATTTATTTTAAGGTCATAATGGGCCAAGATCCAAGCCTATGATATCTCCGTGTTTGTTTTGGCTGATAACTTCAATAACACATCTTGGTAGGTTCTAAACCAATTACAAAACTTATTTGCAACTCTTGCTTGATCAAATATTTAATTTAATCTTGTGTCCTTAGATTAGTCCGACACTTTGACACCAAGATTTGTCTAAGCAAGTCAACTTCATTGCACGACTGTGTTTATGTATCTAAGTAAATTTGACCTTTCTGAGCAAACATTTTGGTGTAAATACCCATAAAAGTTTATAATCTACCTTCACATTTAAATACATCTATGAAAGAGTCTGAGTCCTCGTAGACTTAGAGCAATTGTTTTGGCATAAATACTCGTATCGCCGAAAATGATTTTGCACTCTAACAATTATAATGGACGATGCGTTCTAATTTAGACTTGTATTTAAAATTTGGGGAACATTTCAGTTTTCAAAGATTTTAACCAAGATCAACATTTTCTGTCATATCCAATACGACATCTTATCATGCAATTTCTAAAACACATTTAGTTGGAAACCATCAACCCAATATGCATGATATAAAATGGTTTTGATCAATTACTGGACGCTGCCTACCCAGGCAGTTATAGCGAACATTATGTTAATATTTAGACGTACGCATTTAAACACTTGGCATATATTTTGTATATTATTCAATAATATACAATTAATAATAATCATGGGTTAATTTGTCTAAACTTTAAAATCTAAGTCTAATCCAAAACAGTACCTTAAACATTTTCTGATTAAAAACTGATTTTCAGGATATTTCTGTAAATTTTAAATTTTAGAATTTACAGTTTAGTCCCTCAAGAATTTAAAATTTTAATTTGAACCCCTTTAAATTCAGAAAATCCAATTTTAATTTTCAGAAAATATTTTCAGGTTTCAGGGACTTGTCTACAATTTTCAAAATTTAAAAATCTGATTTTCAGAAACTTTATTTAATTACATATTTGCTCAAAAGGACCAAATATGCCTATTTGAAAAAGTTTTAATTTCAGATTCTTAAACTTTTAAACTTCAGAATTAGAATCTGAAACCTTTAATACTTTAATTTCTGATTTCGAATTTTTTTGTTACTGGAGCTGCGGCGCCCTAGAGGCAGTGAGTACAAAATAAACTTCGGGATGAATAGAGTTGCGACGCATCATCAAATCCTAGGTGGCGCCGCGACGCTCATCAGTAGAGTCGCGGTGCCGCCATAAAACCCTAGCAGGCGTCGCGACGCTCTATCGTGGAGCCGCAGCACCTCTGTCTCAGAAACACAAAATCTGCATTTCTGAAACCCTAAAACTGGTTCAAGGTCAGATTTGCAGATTCATCATCGTTACCCGTCACCATCAAACAACGTGTTCATCGACCATCATCCAAGCCCTTCTCATTCTTCGCTTCAGTAAACCATGCTCGTAATGAACCGGTTACGCACATCGACTTAGAAGAGTTATATTGGAATGACTTCCTCGATCACATCATTGTTTAACAGTTCGGGAGACAAGGATTATGCATTCTTAAGATATTAGGTTTTCAAGCTTTAAAATACATAAATTAAGATTTAAACAAATTTAACTCATATTATTATTAACTGTTATTACATAATCACACAAAAGAGCTCAGCCTGATACAATTGTAGGGTTTTGTAGGGTTCGTGTACGCAGCGAAATTTGATTTTTTTTATTTCAAACCCAACAAACGATGAACTGTAGGATGATTATATAATAATGTAAAACGTGCAATTCACATAACATGTTTGTATAACCGTAATGCATTGAAAGAACACTTATGGTTTGAATATATCTGGAGTCTTTTAGTATAATATCTGAAGGTGTGCACGCAATTGATCCTCGACTGCAAGTTCCTAGAACTCATATGTAATCCTCTTTCGAACAGCTAGGAAATTCGGCAGAGGTTCGAGAGAATATTTTACTTATAGGTCTCTAAGACTTAGAATGATATAAAATCAAGTGTAATGAATAATGAATTTAACCCTCTATTTATAGTTGCGTTTTAGGGTTAAAACGCAGCTTAGGGTTTCCCGTGGATCAGGACCAGAAAACGAGGCGCAATGGGTCAGTCAGATTGCCCAATGGCCTGGCGGCGGCGCGACTCAAGTAATAGGCATCGTGGCTCTATGTCCTAGGCGTCGCGACCCTATGACGTCGCAGCCTAATTGTCACGACCCGATCTCAGGCCCGCAACTGGTGCCTTACCCGGGAACCCTAGTAGGTATACATCAGAGAAAACCAGCGGAATAAACTCATAGACATGGAACAATGTAGAATAGGAAACAGGCTAACCGATAAGGTCGCCTTTCAACATATATATAAATATCAAAAAGCCCGAACAGTTATATCCTTTACAAACCCAACCCACAACAGGACTACAGACCTCTAAGAGTTTTTGACATAACAACTATGACGGGACAGGGCCCCGCCATACCCCTGAATGTACATGTACCTACAATGACAGGGAACCATACCAAAAGATAAGCCTCTAGAGAAACGGAGCTTCCTAAAACGCAGAACTGTGATCCTAAGAGCGAGGATCAACAACCGGTGTACCTCTACCTGCGGCATGAACGCATCCCCCCCAAGGCGGTCGATCAACAGTACAGTATGTGAAATCGCGTAATGAAATCACAATAGTCTAAAAATAAATCTAGAGACATGTATGATAAACCAATTAACAATACATTGTGCCTTAGTATATATGAGAGTAAATAAGTGTAACTTAGTCGGTTCTAAAATAGGAAGCCGATGATCAAACTAGGGCCATTTGCCCAGAGTATCATTGTGCAAATCCTGTTCCTGGACTCTCTATTCCGCATAGGTCGCGTGGACCTACATGAGGTACTCCTCGCATCGGGGGAAGCAAACCCGCGGAATGTGACGCATAGGACCCTGTCCCGCATGAGCCCCTTGGACTCGCATGAGGTATTCATCACATAGGACCCTATCCCGCATGAGCCTTACGGACTCGCATGAGGTACTCCTCGCATCGGGGGAAGCAAACCCGCAGAATATGAACAACGCAACATGGCCAGGGGGTTGACCCCATAATAATTGATATAATACAAGCGCAACCGACTATCGTAAACAACATAGGCAAGTTAAGAAACCCCCTTAACTTCTTATTAGACTTACGTAACATGTACTCTCATTTTAGTAACTCAAGGCACTATCATGACATGAAAAATCCGGGAATTCTAACCCAAGTACTACGTACTTCAACTCTCTTAAAAATGACCCATTTTTACATAAAAGCCACAAGACACTAATACCCATAGTATCAAGACACGTTTACTTTTCAAACCAAGTTACTACACCTTCAGAAAATCATTACAAGGCCTTTAAAATCAAGTAAGTAAATTGTTCCTTTATCCTCCTAAAGTCGTTATAACTAACTTCCCATAAAGCTATTATAACACTTATGTTTTAAGCAATTCAAAACAATCACATTCATTTGGGAAACCAAGAGAACTTATTCTTTTAAAACCAAGTATCAATTTCTTTCCGAATAATGATTCACAACTTTTTAGAATAATTCAAGGCTCTTAAGATTTAGAAGTCAAGTCAAGGACATCAAAATGAAACCAAATTCATTTAACACACGTACGTCTACCGTACTATATATTTCATAATAATCATGCTCAAGAGGATAAGAAGAGTTCACATACCTCTTCGGCTTAATCCACTTGCCAAGTCGAATATGTCGCACGTAGAATATCAACCTATAATAACCATAACACGTCTATCAACTTCTAGCTTTCTTCGTAGAATATTTCTAAGCATAGGGTCTCTTATTCTATGAAAAATTGGGCAGCACTTCCCCTGTTTCTGCGTACTTTTCCATATTTTTCAAGGCCCAAAATCAATAACCAACATGCCACATTTAAGGCGCAACAAAATCAGATTTCAAAGGGGATTACACGCCTAACTGGACGTGTAAAATTCAGCCCCTTAATCTACCAAAATTGTCCATTAAAACTAGTCCATAGTCCAATGTAAAAACAGTCCATTAGTCCACTAATACAATCCATTAGTCCAGTCCTTTAGTTGGTGTTCTTGGCCAACTACTGCAATCAAAACTCTCCAGTTTTCGACTAGCATGCCAAAAATTGTTTTATTACTTCTTTATAATTCCAATATATTCCAATCTTTATATAAGTTATATTAACTTGTTTATCAATAAGATTCCTTCATGTCAACAAGTAATAGGTAATGTTTTAACAACTTTAATGGCTAGCATGTCAATTTCGGTTTTAACATCTTAATAAGGTCCAACTCTTTTCAATTTTCCTTCCACATATCACATACTCAATTATATACTACTATAACATGTAATCTCCAATTACATTAGAAGGACAAAAATTATTACCTCAATAAGCCCAAATTATTCCAAGATCTAAAATTCGATCCTTAGCAACTTTAGCTCCTAATCCTTACGTTCCAATCCACTCCAAGCAACCCTTAGAAGTTCCTAAACAACTTCTCTTCAAGCTTCATCCAAAAAAATATGAAGATCACCTTAGGGTTTCACGTTGCGACTATCGGATTAACGTAGTATTTCTGGGATTTTTGTGTTGGGATATCCTTAGAACACTACTAGGGACACTTGGTTTAAGTATTGGGATTAATCAACAACGATTGAAGAATTGTTCTTCAATAGGGGGGGGGGGGATGCCGAGAGTTCACTAAAGGAAGGGAGTAAAATTCTTGAATTTTCTCTAAGTGTTGAAGTCTTCAACCTCTAGGTGTGTATAAATAAGACAACCAAGGTCTAGGATTAAAACAAGTGTGTGGATGATATTGGGGACAAGTGTGTGAGGGTCCCATTTGTCCACTTGTCCAACAAATATCTTGAGCCACTTGGCTCTATCATTCTCGCCCAACTTGGGCCTACACGGGGGTGACACGTGTCGCCCCACTATTGGTCCAAAATATTTTATCTCTCGAAAGTATCAATAATTGGTTAAAATATCGGAAATCTTGCGGGCCTCACAAAACGTAAAATTTCCCGGGTGGGCCCCACATCACCAAATCTGAAAATAAAATTCCATAATTCTTATAAATCCTATAAGTCTTAAATACCAAAATTGAGAATCAAATTCCCAATAATAAACCTTTTTCTTTCACGAGGTTCAGAATACTTTCCGTAGGAAAAAAAAGAAATCTTTCTTCCTTTTCAAACTTAAGGTTGCATTCTCTTACGTACGTCCTCATATATATACCCTGAAACTACGGGGTGTAACATTCTCTCCCCCCCCCCCCCCCTCTTAGAAACATTCATCCCGAATGTTCCTTCTAAGTTCAATCAAATCAGATATCGGCATAGTCCCTCTTAACTGTACCCACACAATCACGAATGCCACACATGGCTGATCGGTGTATTTTATATACACCTTTTGAGTCATTTTTAGTTAGTATTTTTACTCATTTCATTTATGTTTAGTATAGTATTAGGGTCGTTTTCCTTTCTTTTGTGTCACAGCGGTCAGAAATGGAGAAATTGCGAAAAGGAGATGAAATGAGCATAAATGAGATGGAATTACACACAAAAGGGCCAAGAAATGAAGTCTAAGAAGTTCCGGAAATTATAGAGGAGATCAGACGAAGACCGGCCGAAAAAAGGACGACGAAATGAAAATCCGCCAGAAAAACGCCTCAGGCGCCGCGGCGCCCAATGTTCTGAATGTTCCGAAAGTTGCAGGTTTTTCGGCGCCGTGGCGCCGGATTGCAGGGCCGCGGCGCCGACGCGGGATTTCTGAGTTTTTGGGCCGAATTTGACACATTTTCAGAGTCCAAAAGGGATAACTTTTCCTACCTACATATTCCTTAACCCTTTTCCATAACTTTTCCTAACCCTTTACCTAAAGGATTCTTGGGCTATAAATAGTCTCTACATCATTTGAAGAAATGATCCACCCATCCTTCATCCTACAAACCATACCACATTCCATTCTCCATCCACCATTCCATTCCATCTTGTAAATATTCCACAACACAATCCTTGGATGCTAGAAGGCTTGGAGACTTGTTCTTGAGTATTTTCTTTTCTTTCTTTTTGCTTTGTTTATTTCAGTTCATGTATGAAGATTATATTAGTTCTTAGTGTGACTATGACTAGGAGCTAATTACTTTGTTAGGGATTTTCTTGTGATTCACTTGAAACTCTATTCATGAATTAATATATTAGTTTGGTTTCTTCTTCACTTATTTAAGATTTATTCAATAGTTGTTTTGATTGCTTGGTAATTAATTGATCACTAATTATCATAACTTATATGATTTCTAATCGAAATTTGAAAAGGGAGATTGTGAATATGCTATAGTTGAATAAACATATGTTTAAAGCGTGGACGAAAGTACCCCGATACTTGTGTAGCTTAATAGGTTATTGCTCTTAATCCTCATTTGTAGTCAATCTTGTCACCGAAAGGTAGAAGGGTTCTCCATTGGGGTTGAGTGTTTATATTACCTTAACAGGAGTATAAAACGGTCTAGTTAACCTGCTATCTTAACGTAGAAGAAGAAGTCAGTCTAATTGTATTAAGGATTGAATAGAGTGGATAGTTGATGATCTTGGAAGCCCTAATTCTCCATCATAACTGATTTAATTCAAAGTGTTTTTATAATTAGTTTATTTCCTGCATTATTAGTTTAGAATTCCAACTCAATTAACGTTAATCAAATAGAAACTAAAGCATAGATAATCGGTACTTGAAAACCAGTCCTTGAGGACGATATTCGGTCTTACCTAGACTATATTACTTGTCACGACACGTGCACTTGCGTTAGTGTGTGCATAAATCGCACATCAATGGCCACAATATAATACCTAAGTATATACGTTAATTAAAATCGACAAGTAGGAAAGTGAGTTACCTGGAGGTGTAGGGAATAAGTGAGGATACTTCTTCATCATGTCCTCCTCTGCTTGCCAAGTCATCTCCTCTCTATTCTCGTTCCGCCATAAGACTTTGACGGAAGTCATGTCCTTTGTCCGCAGTCGCCTGACCTGATGCTCAAGTATCGTGATGGGACTCTCCTCATACGATAACCCCTCTGTCACCTGGACATCACTAACCGGGAACACTCTGGATGGATCTCCGATACACTTCCGCAACATAGAAACATGAAAGACCGGATATACTGCCTCCAGATCGGACGACAGATCCAACTCATAGGCAACCTTGCCTACTCTATGAACAATCTGATAAGGCCCAATGTACCTTGGGCTAAGTTTCCCCTTCTTCCCAAACCTCATCACACCCTTCATGGGTGACACCTTCAGGAAGACCCAATCGTCAATCTCAAACTCCAAGTGTCGACGTCGATTATCTGCATACGACTTCTATCGACTATGAGCTGCTAATAACCTCTCCTGGATAAGCTTCACCTTATCCACACCAATCAAGTCCGCCCGACTAATCAACTCGCCACATCGAACCAAATTATCGACCTGCACTTCCTTCCATACAAGGCCTCATAAGGTGTCATCTGGATACTGGAATGGTAGCTGTTATTATATGCAAACTCAACAAGAGGCAAATGATCCTCCCATCTACCTCTGAAATCAATAACACAGGCCCGCAACATATCCTCAAGTGTCTGGATAGTACGCTCTGCTTGTCCGTCGGTCTGAGGATGGAATATAGTACTGAGGCTCACCTGCATCCCTAATCCCTTCTGGAAAGACCTCCAGAAATTAGCTGTAAACTGGGCTCCTCTGTCCGATATAATAGATGTAGGGACCCCATGCAGTCTCACAATCTCCCAGATATAAAGTCTAGCATAATCCTCGGCCGAATAAGTCGTCCTGACTGGAAGAAAGTGGGCTGATTTCGTCAGTCTGTCTACTATAACCCAGATGGAATCACACTTCCTCTGAGTATGAGGTAACCCTGTAACTAAATCCATGTTGATCACCTCCCATTTCCAGGTTGGAATCTCAATCGTCTACAACAACCCACCAGGCTTTTGGTGCTCCACCTTGACCTGCTGACAATTCGGACACTGAGCAACGAACTCTGCAACGTCCCTCTTCAGGTCATCCCACCAATACATACATCTGAGGTCGTGGTACATCTTTATCGACCCCGGATGAATAGAGTAACGAGCACTGTGCTTCCCTAGAACTCGCCGACGACGGTTCGCAACATCGTACACACAATCTACTCGTATATTAGCACCCCATCAAAGCTACCAAATGAACCCTTCTCCTCTCGGCGCCGATCTCGATATCAGACGTAATCGGATCCTCATACTGTCGCCTCTTCACCTCCTCAACAATGGAAGATTCGGCAACCTCTCGAACCCGAACCCCACTACTATCGGAACCAACCAATCGAGCCCCAAGGCTCGCTATCTGATGAATCTCGCGACCATGCCCTTCTATCCAAGGGCACATCCGATGCACTACCCATAGATCTACGACTAAGAGCATCTGCAACTACATTGATCTTCCCTGAGTGGTATAGGATATCAACATCATAATCCTTAAGTAACTCTAACCACCGCCTCGCAGCAGAAGTTCACTCCTCCGGTCAAGATATACCGAAACTCTTATGGTCCGTAAAAATATCCACATAAACCCATATAAATAATGCCTCCGCATCTTCAAGGTACGTATCATCGCCGCTAACTCCAAATCATGTGTGGGGTAGTTCTTCTCATGCTTCCTGAGCTGTCGAGACGCGTAAGATATAACCTTACCATGCTGCATCAACACACATCCAAGCCCGACACCCGACGCATCACAATAAACAACATACCCGTCTAAACCTCCGAAGAGTAAGAACCTGGTCGCCATCAATTTCTCCTTCAAGAATCGAACCCTTTTCACAAGCATCCGCCCACCGGAACTTAGCCGCTCGATTCAAATTTAGTCAAAGGTGTTGAAATCAAGCAAACTTCTCCACAAACCTCCGATAATAACCCGCAAGGCCCAAAAATCGCGCACTCGGGCCAAGTGTAAGAGTTCAGGCCAAGTCTTGATCGCTTCACCTTTGTCAGACAACCCAATACCATCGCCCCATAACGCGCTCCTAAGAATGCCACAAGCCAACCAAAACTCACATTTAGAGAACTTGGCATACAATCGCCGCCAGAGGACTCTCGATCGTCCTCAAATGATCCGCATGCTCCTGATCCGTGCGAGAATAAACCAGGATGTCATCAATGAATATTATAATAAACGTATCCAGAAATGGCTTGAACACCCGGTTCATTAAATCCATAAATACTGCTGGAGCATTAGTCAAACCGAAAGACATCACCCTGAACTCATAATACCCGCATCGGGTCCCGAATGCGCTTTGGGATATCCGCTTCTAACTCGCACCTGATGATAACCAGATCGCAGGTCTATCTTGGAAAAACACTTCGCACCCTGCAACTGATCAAACAAATCATCAATCCTGGGAAGGGAGTATCTATTTTTGATGGTTACCTTATTCAGCTGCCTGTAATCGACACACATACGCAGCGTCCCATCCTTCTTCTTTACAAACAATATCGGCACTCCCAAGGTGAAGTACTAGGCCTAATAAAGTCTTTCTCCAGCAAATCTTTCAGCTGGTCCTTCAACTCCCTCAACTCAACAGGTGCCATTCTGTATGGTGTAATAGATATAGGCCGAGTATCTGGCAGAACATCAATACAGAACTCTATCTTCCTTTCATGAGGAATACCTGGGAGATCGTCTAGGAATACATCCGGAAATTCTCTAACAACCGGAACTGACTGAAGATCTGGCAACTCAGCCTCTATATCAAATACCCGAATAAGATGGTAGATATACCCCTTCTGAACCATCTTTCTAGCCTTGAGGTACGAAATAAAGCTACCCCTCGGCGACGCAGTATTCCCTTTCCACTCGATAACCGGCTCACCGGGAAACTGGAACCGTTCCAATCTCTCCCTACAGTCCACATTGGCGTAGCAAGAAGCCAACCAATCCATACCCATAATAGCATCAAAATCTGTCATATCCAATTCTATCAAGTCGGCTAGGGTCTGACGACTGTATTTAGTCACCGGGCAAGCCTTATATACCCGCTCCGCTACCACCGAATCACCTACTAGCGTAGCTACCTCAAAAGGTTCTATGGGCTCAGGCTCTATCCCTATTCTACCAGCAATAAGAGGAGATATATAGGACAAAGTAGAGCCCGGATCTATCAAAGCATATACGTCACAGCATGAAACCAATAATGTACCTGTGACGACGTCCGGTGACGTCTCCTGGTCCTGACGGTTGGATAAGGCATATATGCGGTTCTGAGGACCACCGAACTAGACCCCGCCACGACCTGCCGCGACTGCCGCCCATGAGCACCTCGCTCCGGTGAGTAACCGCATGAGATGAAGACCGACAAACGACTCGTAGCTAAACCCTACCATCTCGCGCTACTGACGGACAATCCTCGCAAAATGGCCCGCCGGCCGCAGTTTAAAAGCTCCCAAAGCACTACTACACCCCGACATGGATTTACCGTGACGCCACACCGAGAGGGGGGTGGTCTCGATTGGTTAAGATCCCTGACTTCCTGGAAACCCGAAGTCCTGGAGCCCTGACCCGCCTCGAATACCCGGACGCCCCAAGATCGAAGGAGTGCTCAGATCGCCGAGGTGCATATCTAGCCTCCTGCTGAGGTTGTCCGCCTCGAAAGTTACCAAAGGACCTCGCTGCTTGGCCTCTTATGCCGATCTCTGGCCATTTCGCCGACTTCACGCTCTCGCCTCCGTGCATAAGCCTGCATGCGGGCAATGTTCATGCCCGGCTGAAGAGCTACCCTCATGCAACCCTCCGCTAGATAATCATCAAGCCCCGTGACATAGCGGTACACTCTATCCTCTATGTCTGCCACTAGAGTGGGGGCATACCGAGCCAACGAGTAGAACTCTATGTTGTACTCCCGAACCGTCCGCCCATTCTGCCTCAACATCATAAACCTATCCACCCGGGCTCTCCTCATCTGCGGAGACAAGAAGTGGTTAAGAAACGCCTCCGAGAACTCGTCCCAACCAGCTAGAAGCGCATGCTCCCCCCGGGACAGTTCCCATGAATCAAACCATTTGACTGCAATATCACGCAGCTGATGAGAACCCAATACCACTGACTCTGCCTCTGAGGCCTTGATCACCTTCATGAGCCGCTGCAGCTGTCGAATAAACTCCTGAGGATCATCCTCAGTTTTTTATCCATAGAACTCTGGTGGATTGCAACTCAAGAAGTCCCGGAGCCTCAAACTATCAGTTCTGGGGTACACCACCGGTACTATCGGAACCACCGACTCCCGTCTGTCCTCATGCCTCGCCACGATCCTAGCTAGTAACTGGGCCATCTCTTTGTAACCCATAACCTCGCCTGTGCCGGACCTGAGGCTCAGTACCGTGGCCTCGTGAGCTACCGCCGCCGCCTAAACTCTTCTGGAGTTGGCGGCGTCGTAGAACTTGTCGTCTGATGCACTATCTCAGGCAATGAATGAGCTTGTTCACTAGTAACCCTATGAGTCCCACTAGCAGTTGCCTTGCCCTTCTGGGTCGCGGTTGCCTTGCGTGGAGGCATAACTGGTACATAAGAATATGTCAGAGGGAGTCCAACCTATAACACAGCTCTATTGCACGATCTCAGAGTGAGAAGAATGGAAACCAATCTTAAATATCCTGTAGCCTCCTGATTATAGGTGTGGTGCATAACACGCCGATAATCAAGACTCTACTAGATACGGTTTTGTAGACACTTTCCGAGGACTAACTGTTCTGATACCACTTTTGTCACGACCCGACCTTGGGCCCGTGTCACGCCCCGACTTTTCCTAAGTCTTTACTTAGGGCGTGATGGCACCTTGACAATTATTTTCCACCAGGAGTACCATTTAATTCTCTTTATTTAGAAATTTAAACTTATATTCAAATACGGAGCTATTAATAAAAATAACAATAAAGAAATTTGTTTATGACTTTATTGAAAATATAACGCGAGCCCATGCTCGTGCAAATATTGTTTCTACATAGACATACTGACAAATATTATTCTAAGTTGGAAGGGGGACCATTCCACACGGGCATTTCCCGAGACACTGGAACTGATATTCTGAACCTGACGAGTACCAAGCCCGAAGCAATGGACTTGGTATGACAAGAGGCTGCGGGACGATCGCTAGCCTTGGCGTGGAGCCTTTCCTCTATCACGCTTTTCAAACATGTTAAATAAAGAGTCACCTACCATCCGGCTCGAGTGAGAATCTTACCGCAATTCAAAGTAACACCACAATATTCCAAGTGCAATCACATTATAACGTCTAAGCATATTGCAAAACATATCAAAGTTACAACATTTTTAAATATGCAACAACTCCTCATAGGAAATTCGCTTAACTAACAATTCATTTTATCTCGTATTATACGTTAAGACATCCTGCATTTCCACATGTTTATTACATTTATATATTTGTGAACGCGTATTCACTTTCCATATTTATATATAGGTGAACATGTATTCATCTTTCATATTTGTTGCGGCGTGCAACCCGATCCATTATATTTACGTATTTGTGAACACGTATTCACTTTACGTTTTGTTGCGGCGTGCAACCCGATCCATTATGTTTACGTATTTGTGAACGTGTATTCACTTTACGTTTTGTTGCGGCGTGCAACCCGATCCATTATATTTACGTATTTGTGAACGCGTATTCACTTTACGTTTTGTTGCGGCGTGCAACCCGATCCATTATGCTTACGTATTTGTGAACGCGTATTCACTTTACGTTTTGTTGCGGCGTGCAACCCGACCCATTATATTTACGTATTTGTGAACGCGTATTCACTTTACGTTTTTCAGAAGATCAAATAAATACTATTCCCTTTTCTAACATTCTGTCATTCATACTTGTAACGATTATAACTTTTTAACCATAACTCCAACTAAGGTGTTTCTCAAGCGGAAACTAAGGTAAGACGGGGATCTTTCACTGTACCAAATTTCATTTTAAACTACTTTGGGTAACTAACACAAATTTATCCTCAAAACAGCTACATAAAATTTGTTTCGGCAGAATTTTTATTAAACAGCACCCAATCTTATAATAGTCATAACTCCTAATCTGTAAACCCGTTCAAGTCCCATAAATTCTCAAAACGACGAGAACAGAGAGCTACACGTCTCCATGTGAACCATTCTTTCATATTCTGTACCATTTGGTACAGTTTTACACTTTTATTCGCTGCCCTTCCTGGATCTCGATAGATCCGAGGCAGAAACTTTAAACAGCGATAACTCTCAATCCGTAAGTCGGATAGACCCCCGTAAGGTCTCAAAATGTCCACAACAAAGAGATATAGAACTTTTATTTAGCAACAATTTTCATATTCCCCACATATTAGTACAGTTTTACGTTTCAACGTTCTGCCCTTCTGGATTCCGACGAATCCGAGGCAGCAACTTCAAACTACAATAACTCTCAACTCGTAAGTACGTTTTAATAAATCTTTATATATATCTGTCCGTAACAGAGAGATTTACAACCATGTAATTTTTCATATAATTCTAATAAGTAAAACTCAATAAAAACAGTCCGTAATTATGCCCTTTCCGAATTTCGACCAAATCTAAGGCAGGAACTTTGAACTATGATAACTTTCAAACCGTACGTCCATTTTACCTCATTTTTGGTTCTATATGATCATATTAGAGAGGTGTACAATTCTTCCGAATTTCATCAAATTCTAACAATTATAACTCAGTGAGAACAGTTCGTAAAGTTCATAACGCAACTAGTTGTCTAAACAATCAAAAGTTCAATATTTCTTTTCAACACTCAATTCTTATTCCAACATGTATTGAACTAAAAATAAAGGATGTTACCAAGAATTTCTGAGTGAGAAAACTCACCTTGTATGTGTGGAATGATTGTGGTTCGGTTGCTACAACCACCCTTGCTCCTTAGTGTTCCCTAATTTTCTTGTTCTCCTTCCTCCCTTGATATTTTCTTGATTTTTTTCCTTCTTGTTCACTTGTTTTTTTTTCTGATTTTCTAACCTTTATGTTATGTACTTTGTTTGTGTGTAAATACAATGTATAAATGGAGGAGTTTTCTATAACCTATGGGAGGTGAAATGACAAGAGTTGGAGGGGAAATGAAAAGGGGGGGAAGGGGGAAAGCTTGGGACGTATGCATGCTGATTTTTTTTTCGTTTTTTTGTTTTTCTTTTGTTTTTGTTTTTCTTATTTTCATTTCATCTATCTATTTATCCAACTTTAACACTAACTCTATCCCATGCAATTTATTCTTTATTTTCTTATATATATGTATTTTTATTAACTCAACCAACAACTATATATTATTATTATTTTCCGATTTTTACATTCTCTCCTCCTTAAGCAACATTCGTCCTCGAATGTGAATAAGGCCGTAACATAATCACATGGACACAATAATAACATAATCACATAGCCACAATAATGTTTATTGTTATTGTCACAAATTTGGGGCTTCACATTCTCCCTTCCTTAAGAAGCATTCGTCCTCGAATGAGAATAAGGTTGTAACACATGCATATAGACACGCAAATGACACACATATGATGTACTATGTAACACATTTTTTTTTATTATTACCTTAGTCAAATAGGAATGGATATTTGACTTTCATGCCTCTTCCGCTTCCCAGGTGGCTTCCTCTGTGGAGTGATTCTTCCATAGGACTTTCACGAAAGCAATATCTTTATTTCTAAGGCGTTGGACCTTTCTATCAAGTATTTCTACCGAGCCTCTTCATATCAAGCTCTTTATTAAGAACTATCTCCGGGAAGGATGACGTGACTTGGATCGTGCAAGTATTTTCGTAACATCGACACATGAAATACCGATGCATTGTTTCCAAATTTGTGGAAGTGCTAATTGAAGCCACATTCCCACTCTTCGCAAGATCTCATATGGCCCAATAAACCTTGGGCTCAATTTCCTTTCTTACCAAAGCGCATCACTCCCTTCATCGGGACACTTTTAAAAATACTTTCTCCTCTTGGAATTCAAGATCTCTTTTCCGATGATCCGCATAGGACTTATGACGGCTATGGGCTGTTTTGATCCGCTCCCAATCATCTGCACCTTATCATTTGTTTCTTGAATGACTTGTGTCCGAACAAGGCCTCACCCACCTCGAACCATCCAAGTGGAGACCTACATTTTCGTCCATATAATGCTTCAAACGGCCATTTGTATGCTAGAGTGAAAACTATTGTTGTAGGCGAACTCAATTAGACATAGATGGTCCAACCAAATTTTCCCCGAAAATCTAACACACAAGATCGCAACATGCCTCAAGTGTTTGAATTGTTCGCCACCTTGCCCATCTGCTTCATGGTGGAAAGTCGTGCTTAACTTAACTTTTGTCCCGAGACCGCTGAAACTTTGCCAAAAGTGTGAGGTGAATCGGGAACCCCTATCTGAAATAATTTGCAAAGGAATCCTGTAACCGCACAATCTCCTTAAAATAAATCAGCGCATCGTGGTGCGCGATACGTAGTCTTGACCGTAAGAAATGGGCTGACTTTGTAAGCCGATCAACAATCACCCAAATAGAATCATACCTTCTCGAAGTTTTCGGTAGACCAGCCATACAAAATCCATATGAATCGCCTCCCATTTCCACATGGGGACTCCAATGTCCTCAAGTAATCCGCTGTGTTTTGATGTTCACTTTTCACCACGACATATAAGACATCTCCGACAAACTCCGCAACGTCCTCTTCATCCCGCCCCACCAAGAATTTGCCTTGAGGTCCCGATACATTTTTGTTGACTCGGATGAATGGAATATCTTGTGTTGTGACCTCATCTAAGATCTTCCTCCTTAGATCCTTTACCTTAGGAACACATAACCTACCCTTATACCGGGCGGTTCCGCCATTATCTCCCAATGTAAATCGTGAAGGTTTTCCTGTTGATCCTCTCCAAATCCAACAAACTCAGATCCTCAAACCGACTTTCTTTTATTTCGGCTAAGGCGCATCATGAGGTATCATGTACCACCACCCTACCTTCACCGATCTCGTTAAGCTAACCCCGAGGTTTCCCAATCTTTGTACCTCCAACAATACCCTCTTTGTATTGCCAAACGGGCTGCCGCCCATTGATCTCCCATCGAGCGCGCCACCACCACGCTGGCTTTCCTGTGATGGTAAAGAATACTAAGGTCATAATCCTTAAGCAACTCTAACCATCTTCTTTGTCGGAGATTCAAATCCTTCTCGTGGTTATGTAATCGCAAACTCTTATGATCTCAGAATATGTCCACATGCACACCATACAAATAATGTCTCCATATTCGTAAGGCAAACACCACCGCACTAATTCCAAGTCATGAGTTGGGTAATTCTTCTCATGTATCTTCAATTGTCTAGATGCATACGCAATAACCTTTCCAAATCGCATCAACACACATCCTAACCCAACTCTGTAGAGGCATCGCAATAGATCGTGAACCCTTTTGTCCCGATGGTAAGGTTAGGATCGCGCAGAGTCAACAATTCCTTTAGTTTCAAAACTTGCTTACATGCTTCGACCATCGGTACTTAACCGCTTTTTGAGTCAACCGGTCAAAGGAGCAGAAGACTAGAAAACCTTTACGAATCTTCTATAATACCCACCAAACCCAAGAAACTTCTAACCTCCGCTGAGTGGTCGGTTTGGCCGCTTCTTCATTGCTTCTATCTTCTGGGTCTACCATAATTCCATCCCTTGACACAACATGACCCAAAAGGCTACCTTTTCCAACCAAAATTCACACTTTGAAAATTTAGCATATAGTTTCATTTGTTTCAAGACTCAAGCACTACCTCGACGCTCTTCATGTTCCTCAACACTCTTCAGAGATTAGGATATCATCTATGAACACAATCACGAACAAATTTAGGAATGGTTTGAAGATTCTGCTCATTAAATCCATAAAAGCTGGGCATCGTTAACCCAAAAGACATGACCAAGAACTCATAATGGTCGATCGGGTTCTAAAGGCTGTTTGGATATATCATCCGGATTTATTTTCACCGTGATATCCCGAACGAGATCAATCTTGGAAAAATAGCTAGCTCGCAAGTTGGTCAAAAGATCATCGATTCTTGGTAATGGGTACCGGTTCTTGATCGTGACCTTATTGAAAGCCGATAATCGATGTACATTCTGAGCGATCCGCCTTTCTTCTTCACAAACAAGATCGTGCACCCTGCGGGAAACACTAGGCCTTATAAAGCCTTTATCCGTAAGATCCTTCAATTGTTCTTTTAACTCCTCAATTCACCGGGGCCATTCGATATGGAGGAATAGAAATGGGTCTTGTACCCTAATTAACTCTATGGCAAACTCCACTTCTATCCGGAAGGCCGGAAGATCTTCAGAAAACCTCCTAAAATTTCGAACAATAGGAACATCATTCACCGCTGGGGATTCTTTTTGGGTATCCACTATATTAGCCAGATATGCACACTCCACTCTATGACTTCTCAATAACTTTTGAGCCCCAAGGTAGGAAATAAACTGGCCTGAGGATATTCCAACCCTACCCCTTATAACAACTTCTGGTTCTCCGGGAAAAGTTAATCTCACTATCTTTCGTCGACAATCTAACATGGCATAACATGCCGACAACCAATCCATACCCAAAATGACGTCGAAGTCTACCATATCAAGTAGTACTAGGTTCACCATTGTTCCCCTGCCATTCACTTCTAATGGAAAATCATTTACCACCCGAGAGGCCCAAATTGAGGCCCCTACTGGTGTCATAACCTCAACAGGTTCACTTAAATAAGAAGGTTCTACATGTAAATTCTTAGCAAAGCCCATTGACACATATGAAAATGTAGAGCCGGGATCGTATAATACAAATGCAGGAATACTCGAGACTAGCAGAATACCTGTGACCACCGCATTAGATGTTTCTGCCTCATTCCTCTGGGGCAAAGCGTAGAGCCGATTAGAATTGTTGGGTTGTTGACCTCCCTGAATCTGGCGGAGTTGGTTTCCCTGATTTCCCCTGTAGGCAGCTGTGGTTGCTTCTGACCTCCCCTGAATATATTGAGTTTGGGTCCTCTTCTTGCAATCTCTGGCATAGTGTCCTGACTCTCCACAGTTATAACATGTCTTCGTTAAGAGCCGACATTCTCCAGTGTGTTTTCTTTGACAAATCTTACAAATCGGTTTGTCGCCTCCTGAATTAGGGTTGGTGGCCTTGTCCTTGCTACCTTGGTAATTAGACCAACTGCGCCTTAGGCTTGAAATAAGATCGCCTACGATTGGTTCGATCCTCAAGATCCCTTACTAAACTCCCCGCTCGATTTTGACTCGTTAAATGATCTCGACGTCCAAATCTCTTCTCGAATATTCTCTTTTGCTTTAGCGAAACCTTTACCCTCAAAGCCATATCGATAATCAAGATTAGTTCGATCGTTGGCTAACGCCACCACCTTCTTCGCTATGTTCGGTTTAACCTTCTACAAATCGCTTTACTCTATCCATTTCTGTAGGGACGACATGTGTGTTGTATGCCGAGAACCTCACGAACTGTGTATCATATTCTTGTACACTACGGTCACCTTGCTTCAATTGTTCAAACTCCCGTCTGAGCGCATCCTCGCGCGTATTAGCATAAATTTCAACGAATGCCGCTCAACCCTCCCCAAGTCATTGTTGGTGACATCGGGGACGATTTTTCCTAAAATTCCTCCACCACACCCGCATCATCCACTAGTCGCGCCTACTGTTGACGCCTGCCTCCACGCATCCCAATGTGAACATTAAGTCTTCAACTTCATCGAGGAATACCATCGGTGCCTTGGGGTCCTTCCCCGAGTACGAGTTCTCTTCTCCTCATAAAATTTGCCCATAGTCTATCGTGCATCGCTGAGATTCTACACTCGGTCCGTGGTGCGATGCAATCGGTTCTCGGGCCGTCTGGTTCTCGTTCAGCTATATGAGACACTAAAGGTGCGGAACCATGTGGAATCTGCGGTGTCATTAACTCTATGAGTCTATCTAGTTTTTGTCCCACCGTTTCTTGGGTCATTTGACTCTCGTTCTTCCAACATTTTCTCCGACATTTTCTCCGCTCCTTCGCATATTACTACGTCAATCGAGGTACATGAGCTTCGTGATGAACCTCCTCGAGCCCCTGGATTTGTGAATTCACCATTTTCTGTGAAGACAAACACACTCATATTTTAGAAGATCAATGTCTACTCCAAATCTTAAAGTTTTCTTATAGTTCATAAGCATGCAACACCACAATATGCCAACAAGAAAAATAATTTAATAAAACATATCCTTTCTTTCTTGTATTCATAGCACTTCATTCATCATATTTTAAAATAACAATGTCATGACTACAATACATCACATCAGGTCAACTCTGCCACTGTGCAACCCGCTATAGCCCTTGTACTGGAACAGACACCTACTATCACGCGTTCTAAAGGGCTTAACCGCATGATTCGTCTATTCTGCAGGTTGGCATTCAACTCCTTGTGAACCTTCCTTTTTGCTTCTCTTTCCATATAGTTCATTCTATGCCTTACTCCTCTTACCTGATGCAGAAATTGGTGCAATGAATTTTCAATATCTTCTCTTAGCATCCTTGCCTTTCTGAATGCGAATGAAACTTTTTGGGACTAATTGACTATTATCTGTAGTATGACTCCAATTGGAAAGTTGAAGAAGGTCGGGTCGTATGAACGCCTTTTCCTTCTAGTCTTAAGCAAATATGTACATAGTACGGTTGTGTCATCAATGTAATCATCAAAATCACCTTCTGAGTCCATCTTACGACGCATGAACTTCATCTGAGCTCTCATTCCTTTGCCTGCTCCATGAGTACTTCCTCTTGTTGAACTCGCCTTATAATCGCCATCTACACAAATCATATTAGTCAAGATAACGTTGTACAATCCCCTTTTCTAACATGTGAAGGAGGTAGTACGAGAAATCAAGTCTTGAAAAGACTCAAGGTAGGCACGAGAAGAGTACGAAGAAGGGAAACTTTAGGATGTTATTTCGCTCACTTATTACTAAGGCGCGCACACCGCCGCAATAAGTAACCGCTCAAACACCCAACTCAAGAAAACTTCCTAGAATCTCTTAACCTGGTTTAGCTCGATACCAACTTGTCACGCCCGACTTTTCCTAAGTCTTTACTTAGGCGTGATGGCACTGACAATTATTTTCCACCAGGAGTACCATTTAATTCTCTTTATTTAGAAATTTAAACTTATATTCAAATACGGAGCTATTAATAAAAATAACAATAAAGAAATTTGTTTATGACTTTATTGAAAATATAACGCGAGCTCATGCTCGCAAATATTGTTTATACATAGACATACTGACAAATATTATTCTAAGTTGGAAGGGGGACCATTCCATACGGGCATTTCCCGAGACACTGGAACTGATATTCTGAACCTGACGAGTACCAAGCCCGAAGCAATGGACTTGGTATGACAAGAGGTCATGGACGATCGCTAGCCTCGCGTGGAGCCTTCTCTATCACGCTTTTCAAACATGTTAAATAAAAGAGTCACTCTACCATCCGGGCTCGAGTGAGAATCTTACCGCAATTCAAAGTAACACCACAATATTCCAAGTGCAATCACATTATAACGCACTAAGCATATTGCAAAACATATCAAAGTTACAACATTTTTAAATATGCAACAACTCCTCATAGGAAATTCTCGCTTAACTAACACTTCATTTTATCTCGTATTATACGTTAAGACATCCCCCTGCATTTCCACATGTTTATTACATTTATATATTTGTGAACGCGTATTCACTTTCCATATTTATATATAGGTGAACATGTATTCATCTTTCATATTTGTTGCGGCGTGCAACCCGATCCATTATATTTACGTATTTGTGAACACGTATTCACTTTACGCTTTGTTGCGCGCAACCCGATCCATTATGTTTACGTATTTGTGAACGCGTGTATTCACTTTACGCTTTGTTGCGCGCAACCCGATCCATTATATTTACGTATTTGTGAACGCGTATTCACTTTACGTTTTGTTGCGGCGTGCAACCCGATCCATTATGCTTACATATTTGTGAACGCGTATTCACTTTACGTTTTGTTGCGGCGTGCAACCCGACCCATTATATTTACGTATTTGTGAACGCGTATTCACTTTACGTTTTTCGGAAGATCAAATAAATACTATTCTCTTTTCTAACATTTTGTCATTCATACTTGTAACGATTATAACTTTTTAACCATAACTCCAACTAAGGTGTTTCTCAAGCGGAAACTAAGGTAAGACGGGGATCTTTCACTGTACCAAATTTCATTTTAAACTACTTTGGGTAACTAACACAAATTTATCCTCAAAACAGCCACATAAAATTTGTTTCGGCAGAATTTTTATTAAACAGCACTCAATCTTATAATAGTCATAACTCCTAATCTGTAAACCCGTTCAAGTCCCATAAATTCTCAAAACGACGAGAACAGAGAGCTACACATCTCCATGTGAACCATTCTTTCATATTCTGTACCATTTGGTACAGTTTTACACTTTTATTCGCTGCCCTTCCTGGATCTCGATAGATCCGAGGCAGAAACTTTAAACAGAGATAACTCTCAATCCGTAAGTCGGATAGACCCCCGTAAGGTCTAAACATGTCCACAACAAAGAGATCTAGAACTTTTATTTAGCAACAATTTTCATATTCCCCACAGATTAGTACAGTTTTACGTTTCAACGTCCTACCCTTCTGGATTCCGACGAATCCGAGGCAGCAACTTCAAACTACAATAAATCTCAACTCGTAAGTACGTTTTAATAAATCTTTATATATATCTGTCCGTAACAGAGAGATTTACAACCATGTAAATTTTCATATAATTCTAATAAGTAAAACTCAATAAAAACAGTCCGTAATTATGCCCTTTCCGAATTTCGACCAAATCTAAGGCAGGAACTTTGAACTATGATAACTTTCAAACCGTACGTCCATTTTACCTCATTTTTGGTTCTATATGATCATATTAGAGAGGTGTACAATTCTTCCGAATTTCATCAAATTCTAACAATTATAACTCAGTGAGAACAGTTCGTAAAGTTCATGACGCAACTAGTTGTCTAAACAATCAAAAGTTCAATATTTCTTTTCAACACTCAATTCTTATTACAACATGTATTGAACTAAAAATAAAGGATGTTACCAAGAATTTCTGAGTGAGAAAACTCACCTTGTAAGTGTGAAAAAGATTGTGGTTCGGTTGCTACAACCACCCCTGCTCCTTAGTGTTCCCTAATTTTCTTGTTCTCCTTCCTCCCTTGATATTTTCTTGATTTTTTTCCTTCTTGTTCACTTGTTTTTTTTTTCTGATTTTCTAACCTTTATGTTATGTACTTTGTTTGTGTGTAAATACAATGAATAAATGGAGGAGTTTTCTATAACCTATGGGAGGTGAAATGACAAGAGTTGGAGGGGAAATGAAAAGGGGGGAAGGGGGAAAGCTTGGGACGTATGCATGCTGATTTTTTTTTTGTTTTTTTGTTTTTTTTGTTTTTTGTTTTTTTTTCTTTTGTTTTTCTTTTGTTTTTGTTTTTCTTATTTTCATTTCATCTATCTATTTATCCAACTTTAACACTAACTCTATCCCATGCAATTTATTCTTTATTTTCTTATATATATGTATTTTTATTAACTCAACCAACAACTATATATTATTATTATTTTCCGATTTTTACATTCTCTCCTCCTTAAGCAACATTCGTCCTCGAATGTGAATAAGGCCGTAACATAATCACATGGACACAATAATAACATAATCACATGGACACAATAATAACATAATCACATAGCCACAATAATGTTTATTGTTATTGTCACAAATTTGGGGCTTCACAACCCGCAACTGGTACCTTACCCAGGCACCCTAGTAGGTATGCATCAGAGAAAACCAGCGGAATAAACTCATAGACATGGAACAATGTAGAATAGGAAACAAGTTAACCGATAATGTCGCCTTTCAACATATATATAAATATCAAAAAGCCCGAACAGTTATATCCTTTACAACCCCAACCCACAACAGGACTACAGACCTCTAAGAGTTTTTGACATAACAACTATGACGGGACATGGCCCCTAGGGATGTCAATGGGGCGGGGCGGGGGCGGGGAAGGGTACCCCATACCCGTACCCGCCACCTAAAATCCACCCCCATCCCCTCCCCCCCACCCATCACGGATAGTAATTCCTCCACCCGCCCCCGCCCCACCTATTTCAAGTGTACCACTTACCCGTGGTACCCACCTAAATAAGTTGAATGAAACTGCATAGCAGAATTTTGTTTTTTTAGTAGTGAATCTCTAACATCTATGAACCTAAGTAGCTAGTTTAAAGATACTATGTAGTATCTTGAAGATATAGAGAGTATCTCAAAAGCTGATCCAAAAAATGTTGATTTCATTTGCATGAACTGATCATGATAACACCCTGAAAAACACTTTTAGAATTACCTGTGAAATAGTATAACTATACGAGGAAGAAACACAAAAACAGGTTACGATTATTACTAAATCTTGATTGGAGGGAAGGAAAAATCGGACCATGTGGAGATTAAAGGCGATAATTACAAAGGGTAAATATATAAAAGTATAAGATGGCATGAGCAAGTATCAAATCTCACTGTGTACATATTCCCGAACTCGCGAATCTTGTTCTTGAAGGCAATGGAATAGCAAACGGTGACAATAATATGAATAATCCCACCGCTATTATCGGCGCGCCCAACTGCTCCCATTTTTTATGCAACACTTCGTCTTGTTATACTTTATATCTCTACTTGTTTGGTACTTTGTAAATAAGTGGTATAGAGATTTTTGTAAGGCAAATATAGTGAGTTTTACTTCTTGGAGAAGGAGAAAGGATGCTAAACTTGAGAGTGAAATGCACGTATGGTATTAAAAGGAAGAAAGGCGTACGAGCGGTGCGGCACGGTAATGTAATGGCGGGCGGTACGGGGCGGGTCTTATATGAAAGCCACTCCGCCCCACTACCCATGGCGGGTAGCACTTTTGATACCCATACCCGCCCCACCACCCACCAAACCATCCTCCATACCCGCCCCAACTGGAGCGGGTGCGGGGCGGTACCCGCATTTACCCGCCCCACTGACATCCCTAATGGCCCCGTCATACCCCTGAATGTACATGTACCTACAATGACAGGGAACCATACCAAAAGATAAGCCTCCGAAGAAACGGAGATTCCTAAAACGCAGAACTGTGATCCTAAGAGCGAGGGTCAACAACCGGTGTACCTCTACCTGCGGCATGAACGCAGCCTCGGGCGAGGTCGCATAACAGTACCAAGTATGTGAAATCAGCATCAGAATGAAATCACAATAGTCTAAAAATAAATCCAGAGACATGTATGATAAACCAATTAACAATACACTGTGTCTTAGTATATACGAGAGTAAATAAGTGTAACTTTGCCGGTTCTAAAATAGGAAGACGATGATCAAACTAGGGCCATTCTCCCATAGTATCATTGTGCAAATCCTGTTCCTAGACTCTCTAGTCCGCATAGGTCGCGTGGACCCGCATGAGGTACTCCTCGCATCGGGGGAAGCAAACCCGCGGAATGTGACGCATAGGACCCTGTCCCGCATGAGGTACTCCTCGCATCGGGGGAAGCAAACCCGCGTAATATGAACAACGCAACATGGCCAGGGGGTTGACCCCATAATAATTGATATAATACAAGCGCAACCGGCTATCGTAAAAAACATAGGCAAGTTAAGAAACCCCCTTAACTTCTTATTACGTAACATGTACTCTCATTTTAGTAACTCAAGGCACTATCATGACATGAAAAATTCGGGAATTCTAACCCAAGTACTACGTACTTCAACTCTCTTAAAAATGACCCATTTTTACATAAAAGCCACAAGACACTAATACCCGTAGTATCAAGACACGTTTACTTTTCAAACCAAGTTACTACACCTTCAGAAAATCATTACAAGGCCTTTAAAATCAAGTAAGTAAACTGTTCTTTTATCCTCCTAAAGTCGTTATAACTAACTTCCCATAAAGCTATTATAACACTTATGTTTTAAGCAATTCAAAACAATCACATTCATTTGGGAAACCAAGAGAACTTATTCTTTTAAAACCAAGTATCAATTTCTTTCCGAATAATGATTCACAACTTTTTAGAATAATTCAAGGCTCTTAAGATTTAGAAGTCAAGTCAAGGACATCAAAATGAAACCAAATTCATTTAACACACGTACGTCTACCGTACTATATATTTCATAATAATCATGCTCAAGAGGATAAGAAGAGTTCACATACCTCTTCGGCTTAATCCACTTGCCAAGTCGAATATGTCGCACGTAGAATATCAACCTATAATAACCATAACACGTCTATCAACTTCTAGCTTTCTTCGTAGAATATTTCTAAGCATAGGGTCTCTTATTCTATGAAAAATTGGGCAGCACTTCCCCTGTTTCTGCGTACTTTTCCATATTTTTCAAGGCCCGAAATCAATAACCAACATGCCACATTTAAGGCGCAACAAAATCAGATTTCAAAGGGGATTACACGCCTAACTGGACGTGTAAAATTCAGCCCCTTAATCTACCAAAATTGTCCATTAAAACTAGTCCATAGTCCAATGTAAAAACAGTCCATTAGTCCACTAATACAATCCATTAGTCCAGTCCTTTAGTTGGTGTTCTTGGCCAACTACTGCAATCAAAACTCTCCAGTTTTCGACTAGCATGCCAAAAATTGTTTTATTACTTCTTTATAATTCCAATATATTCCAATCTTTATATAAGTTATATTAATTTGTTTATCAATAAGATTCTTTCATGTCAACAAGTAATAGGTAATGTTTTAACAACTTTAATGGCTAGCATGTCAATTTCGGTTTTAACATCTTAATAAGGTCCAAATCTTTTCAATCTTCCTTCCACATATCACATACTCAATTATATACTACTATAACATGTAATCTCCAATTACATTAGAAGGACAAAAATTATTACCTCAATAAGCCCAAATTATTCCAAGATCTAAAAGTCGATCCTTAGCAACTTTAGCTCCTAATCCTTACGTTCCAATCCACTCCAAGCAACCCTTAGAAGTTCCTAAACAACTTCTCTTCAAGCTTCATCCAAAAAAATATGAAGATCACCTTAGGGTTTCACGTTGCGACTATCGGATTAACGTAGTATTTCTGGGATTTTTGTGTTGGGATATCCTTAGAACACTACTAGGGACACTTGGTTTAAGTATTGGGATTAATCAACAACAATTGAAGAATTGTTCTTCAATAAGGGGGGGGGGGGTGCCGAGAGTTCACTAAAGGAAAGGAGTAAAATTCTTGAATTTTCTCTAAGTGTTGAAGTCTTCAACCTCTAGGTGTGTATAAATAAGACAACCAAGAGCTAGGATTAAAACAAGTGTGTAGATGAGATTGGGGACAAGTGTGTGCGGGTCCCATTTGTCCACTTGTCCAACAAATATCTTGAGCCACTTGGCTCTATCATTCTCGCCCAACTTGGGCCCACACGGGGGTGACACGTGTCGCCCCCTATTGGTTCAAAATATTTTATCTCTCCAAAGTCTCAATAATTGATTAAAATATCGGAAATCTTGTGGGCCCCACAAAACGTAAAATTTCCCGGGTGGGCCCCACATGACCAAATCTGGAAATAAAATTACATAATTCTTATAAATCCTATAAGTCTTAAATACCAAAATTGAGAATCCAATTTCCAATAATAAACTTTTTTCTTTCACGAGGTTCGGAATATTTTTCGTAGGAAAAACATCTTTCTTCCTTTTCAAACTTAAGGTCGCATTCTCTTACGTACGTCCTCATATACATACCCTGAAACTACGGGGTGTAACACCAATATTTCATGAGCCACGACCCCCGACGTCCAGTGTGGTACGTTGTTTCGTTTTCATTTTAATTAAATATGAAATCTAATCTCGACTTAATTAAATAATGATTATTCATTCAAATGTCTCGATCATAATTATTATTTTTTGAGGTACAAAGTTTTTATACTATTAGAAGTAAAATCTTTTTTTTTTATAATTTTTCTAAGTATTCTTCTTGACCAAATGGTTGTGACAACTTATTATTAGTGGCAGAGCCACTTGAAGCAAGGTGGTGCAACTGAATTTTTTGGAAATTTACGATCAAAATGATGTCGTTTTGGATGAAACGGTGGGTGAAACAGTGCGTTTTAATTTTCTTCGATCAAAAAGTTTTTTGGCTGCACAAAACATCTCTGCACCACTAGAATTTGTTTGGTGGCTCCGCCGCAACTTATTAAGGTCGGATCACATAACAATGTATGGAATATTCATTTAAGATAATTTGTCATAGTTTGTATATTTATTACTTTAGTCTTTATTTTATATCTCTATTTGGTTTCACGAATGTCAATCTCCTACTTTTTCCACAATTGTATATTCGTTAATCACTTAGTATTACCAAATAAAATGATCAACTCAATTTATTTAATCACTTAATATCAAATAAAGTAAACTAACTCTTATTTTTTCAATTTCAATATGTTTTTCTTACTTTCCCTTTCAGTCTGTTTAAAATATGGCTGACCAATGAGCCGGGCCGAGCCTAATTGGGGCGGGTTTGGAGGGATCGGGTGGCGGGATCGAGCTGGGTCGGGACCCGAGTCCGAGCGGGACGATACCAAGTCCCGTCCCGGTTTCGGTCCCGTCGGGGGTCGGGGCGGGATCGGGCTGGGGCGAGAAAAGTGTCGAGGCGGGGCAATTTTTTTTGTACTTAATTAAAAAAAAACATATATATATATAAACAACTCAATAATTGAACAAGAGAGTGTAATAAAAATATCTCAAGGCTGTTTTTGTGTCTCTTATATTATTTAATAGAAATATGATTTTTTGTAATACAGTATACAGATACAATTGTCAAAATTACAAATTTGTAGTGTTGTTCAAAAGTTGCAAAAGACATAGTAAAATTGCAATTACAGAAATTCAAATTACATTTTCAAAAAAAAACCGGTTCTATTTTCTTTATAATTTCACGTGGTTCTTCGGTTGGAATCGGTATTGTTGGTCAGATTGCTCCACGTCGCTTCCACCACCTTCGGATAAGATGTCGTTGTAGTTTTCGTCTTCTTCTTCGTTAATCTCCGGTTGACCGCACCTTCTACGTTCCGCTCGTATCCAATCTCTGAATAATAATGCAATCTCCAAGCTGTCTCCGGGTAATGAATATATGTGCTCTCCTATTTGAAATATGCCGGCAGAAAAAGTATTTTCAGACGCCGTTGATGACGCTTGAATGTTCAAAACATCTCGTGTCATCATTGAAAGTGTCGGAAAGGTCTTCTCATTCCCCCTCCAGTATTTCAGCAACTCTTACCTTCCTTCTTCATTGACAACTGCTTGGTACGGTAAAGTACACTGCAAAACAAAAATATCAAACTCGCTAATTTGGTTAGTAGTGTTACCATCGCACATTCTATTTCTGAGGCTTTCAATACTAGTCGCAGAAACAACATTTTTTTTTGAGGTTGTGTTGAAAAAGAAGATGATGGTATGGAAGTCGGTTGGTTGTTAGCACTTTCTTGTTGGTAATACCTATAAACTTTTCTGCATGTGTTTACTATGCTAGACATCACTTCTTCTTTAGTTTGTTCAATAGGTCGTGGGTCATTTGAATTTTTGGGACTTGGAGGTGGTAGTACTGCTACACAATCATAAATAATTTCAATAAGTGATTTACATCCGTCTATTTTAATAGTCGAATTTAATACAACACCAATAATATAAATAGTGGAAATAGAAATAAAATATTTTTTATTTTGATAAATATTTTTTTAATAGCTGCCTTATAAGCTGGTTTATCCATATATTTATTAAGTAATAAAAATATAAGAGCAATATAAACACAACATAGTTGAAATAGTAGGATAATATATAACGGAATTTTTTTTTTCTTGAAAAAATTTCTCTAATAATACAATAAGTTTGGCAATTTTATCCCAATCTCTATCTACAACCATATAATTTGGATTTTTTATGGGCGTTAAAAATAAAGTTATGCGTCTTCTATAGTCATAAGCAACAGGTAGTTGTTCGTACAAAGAATTCCATCTAGTGGGTCTTTCTTCGGAAATTTTTCTATAAGGTAGTTCACAATCGTGACAAGTTTTTTTATATTCTTTTTTTCATTTTATTCTATTGTTTTTAAATATATAGTTTATAGCAAATTGTATTTTATCAAGAATGTCTGCAAAAAGTAATAGACCATCCTTTACAACTAAGTTATATATATGACACGCACATCTTATATGAAAATGATCCGGAAAAGATGGAGTTAAACTATTTTTTAAAATTATAATAGCATAATTATTAAAAGAAGTGTTATCTAATATAATAGACATAATTTTACCAGTTATTCCGTAATAATGGCAAACAGAATAAATATTTTCTGCAATAAAATTATCAGTGTGCTTATCAT
Source organism: Przewalskia tangutica (assembly GCA_029844215.1). NCBI lineage: Eukaryota > Viridiplantae > Streptophyta > Magnoliopsida > Solanales > Solanaceae > Przewalskia > Przewalskia tangutica. The sequence goes on along the minus strand of CM056724.1, from coordinate 95,980,674 downwards.
CTATATATCTATACGCTAAAATAAATTTTTGCACAGATCATTTATAATCTATCCAATGACAGGTTACCGTTAAATAATCATGGTCGTTAGTACTACGGCCTATATCAGAAGTGATAGCCAGTTTGCCATTAAAATGATATAATAAGTAACGTAAATACTATTGATATTCATGTGCAAATTTAAATACATCTCTCTTAACAGTTGATCTAAGAAATCCTTTAAAAGCAGGATTATACATTTCTCTAATATAATTAATACAATCAGGAGATTCAGGAAATGAAAAAGGCAAACCCTCCGCAACAACTAATTTTGCTAGTGCTTCTCTATCTATATGTTTATCGTATTTAGGGCCTACAATTCCCCCGTCATAGGGTTAATTTGATCCTAAACTTTGTCCGGGACAATATGTGAACCTTGTCCCGATGGAGAGGGCGCTTGCGCACCCAGTTTTTGAGTCTCGTATTGGGCATACCTAGCTTTGTGAGCCTTTGCAATGTGTCTCATTAACCCCCTCCTCCCCATCCCACCATGACTTTTTCCAGTTTTAAAACTATAAACGTCTTTATAAATTTTACATATAGCTACTTGAATCTGAACGTCCCTAACAAAAAGTGTCATGCATCTAATTTTAATGATCGTTTTGCTGGACCTCATCTCATACTGGGGGGAATATGAGACATTTCAGTTGGAGGTGCACTAGTGAGTGTGTCATCTAGATCATCATCATCTTCTAAATTAAAGTCTTGTTGAATTCCAGAAAATATCTCCTCGTCTAAACCAAATGGTATTTCAGGAAAATCTTCAGTATCAACAAAATCATCCAATCTAGGAATAGGATCTTGTCTAGGAATAGGATGAGTAGAACTAGAAGAAGTACCCCGACCCTTGTTACTCATACTAGAAGAAGCCTTACTCTTACCCTTAAACATACCTCTTATTGATTTCATTTTAATTATGCTAATAATTAGTTAAAGATAATGAAATTAAGTGCGCTAAATAAAATAAAGAAACAATAATAATCTAATGAAGGAACGAATGTACCAAACGCCGACGTGTAATCGAGAGGTTGAAAATTGAAACTTTGCTCGATGAAAGATCCTCTAGCTAGTTGCCAACTTCACTCCCAAATGAATAAATAAAATTGAATATTTAGTACACAATGTAGTCTTGTAGAGAGATAAATTAAGAGATTGTACGAAGATTTGTGAGAAAGATGAAGAGAAAATGAGGTAATTATAGTTGAAAAATTGGATTAAAGTGTAAATATAACTTAGGGGTTAAAAATAAATAGTAAAGGGATAGGGGGTTAGGGGAGGGGGCAGACAAAAAATGGTCGTTGCACAATGGCCAAAATATAAAATGGTCGTTGGTGCAATAATTATTTTTTTGCAAAGGGGACGGATCGGGGCGGGATGGGGGCAGGACCGGGACTGGGTCGGGCTGGCGGGATTGTGGCGGGCCGGGTCCGAGCGGGACGCGACCATGTCTCATCCCGGTTCAAGTCCCGGTACCGTAAATTATTATTATTTTTAAAAACAGCGGGGTCGGGCCGGGACCGGGTCATCCCGGCCTGGCCAACAATAGTTTAAAAAAAAATATTATTTTTTATATTTAGTAACTATTTATGCCCAACATATTTAAGACCAGATTAAAATGATAACTTAATATTTATACACGTTTTTAATTTATAATATCACATGATTCAAATGGTATTTTGATATTTACACACATCTTTAGTTTAAGACTTTATGATTCAATAATTTTCTTTATTTTTTTAACTTCATGTCAAGTTAAACTAAAACAAACAAACTAAAACAAATGGAGTATAATTTATCACGTTGGTAAGAATATTTAATTTTGTGTCTTATCATTATTTAAGTTCTTTTTTATTTGTAATGGTAAACTATAAAGGGACTCGACTATAAAAGTATTTGATCACGTCAATTCCTTCTCCAACTCCGATTCACGTTTAGACAAATCCTTCATCAACATCAATATTACTCCATTATTAATTAGTATGTCCCAAAAGTAATATTTCTAATATTCTTAGATTTTTAGGTTTATGAAATATGTATAAAAAAAGATTAAAACTTATTAAGTATATAAATATCATTCAATCTTTAAAAGATAATTGATCAAGCAATACTTATATTTGTGCTTACATGACCATAATGGCAGTATCAAGGGCTAGAAGTTGACTCTTCTCTCGGCTGCAAGGATATGAAATACAAGAAGCTGTTAAAAAAGTAAAATCATATATATATATATATATATATATTGGCTGACCTTTAATGTATTGTAGGATCATAACTTTGTTATTAAATGTTGAAGATGTACGTGTGTGTGCCCCTCAAATTTTAAGCATTACTTTAGTGACCCTTGATATTCCTTATTTTCATCACTAACAGGAATTTTAAGTAGGAATACTAAATAGGGGAGAAAATGTGTATGTAATAGAATTAAGAGGTGTAATTAATAGAATTAAGAAAGTGGCTTTTGAATTATTTAAAATACAACGCATTATTAATTTTTAAAATGAGAAAAAATTCAAAAAAAGGAGAAAAAAGATAATGTTATGGATAATATCATATATTGTTGATATCTTTAGGACAAATATTAGGGTCAATAACTTTGGGACCAAGCCAATTCTCTCATATAAATAGAGATATTCCCCTCATTGTATTTCATCACTCAAGAGAAATAAACAACTCTCCTCCCTTTCTCCACAATATTATTATTTTAGTTATATTATTTTATAACACATTATCAGCGCGAGTCTCTAGTGAAATTTAATTTTGTTGTTCACAAAAACCAAAACTCCATCGGTGCACATGTCCCCGTCAAGATCTAGTCGTGCTTGGTTAAGGTCATGTATACATCCTCTTTTGCTACTTAGTATTTTTATGCGTAAATACATATGAGAATCAAATTTCACTTACATAAACATGATCCTTTGGTATAATGTTATTAACATATTCTGTGAAACATACTTAACAATGATCTAGTGGATGCCTCTTAAAGGATGCAGGTTTTGATATTTTCAAGTCATGCGTTTTCAGTTACCCTAATTAGATTACTTTTATTATTATGTTGGAGCGCACATCAAGGTAAAATCCACCGGCAAATGTAATATTTTTACAGGGTTCAATGATTATAGTATAGACATACCTTTTATATTATATACTTCGACTTGCTCTTGAAGTAGCAATATTTTGAAAGAGGTTATAAAACATTACGATTTGATATGGTTAAGCCTTGTTCAAATGATTATGTTTCATTCCGGAAGAAGAAGAACTTTTGATAAATGTTATAAGTACAGATCAATTTCCTGAAGTGAATGTGACATTATGTAGTCAAGCTTATATATACGAACATGCATTTAGTTGTGAAGTTATCACGACTCACCTCCAGAAAAGGTATAATAATTACTCCCGAAGTAGTAAACTCAGAATTCTGCTCCCGAAGTAGCAAATTCAGAAATCTTCTCCCGAAGTAGCACATTTTAAACTCTACTCCTTAAGTAATAAATCTTTGACTCTACTCCGGAAGTAGTAAAACTTTGAATCTACCCCTGAAGTGGTAAATCTTTGAACTTCACTTCCGAAGTAGTAGAACATTGAACTCTACTCTCGAAGTAGTAGAAACTTTAATTTTTACTCTTTGAAGTAGTAAATCTGAAATTTACTCATGAAGTACTAAATTCAAAATTTATTCCTAAAGCATTAAGTCTCTGAAATTTACTCCTGAAGTAGTAGAACTCTTAAATTTACTCTCGCATTAGTAAAACTTTGAAATTTACTCTCGAAGTGATAAAGATGCTCACATTTTAAGAATAAAATCATCATATACACGGATATCAAATATATTCCATATGAGAATTGAGAAGAGTTATACTAATTGAAATGATAAAATCTTTCTAAGGGCAAATGGTGTTTTTATGGCCAAAAGGACTCTTCGAATTATCATGTGTAAACTCTCTTTATTTTGTGATTCAGTATGTTAGCATATTTCTTTTCTTTCTTAATCGATGTTAGCAAATCTTGCTTCACCGTACTATTATTTTTATTCTTTATATTTTTCATCTAAATCAAATTATACATATACTTAAATGTGTTATTATTGAAATAATATGAAGTTCTAATACCCTCTTAAGAATTTGATAGCATGGCATATGAAGATGAAATTGACATTCTAAAAACTAAATATATGCAGTTGGTAATTAATTAAGAAATATGATCACATGTATGTTGTATTGTTATAGAAATGTTATTTTATGTATAAAGGTCATTGTTGTACATATCTGTCGTATATCAAATCATCAGAGGTAATTTGATTATGTATCATTCTAAGGCAAAAGGATACAAATTGGAGAATACTATCTATTATAACCATATTGATATATTAAGGTTACTGTAGCATCTTTGATGATAAATATTCGAATGTTAATGTTATTCTTCTCTGAATAAGATGTATGAAATACTAAAGTTTAGAACTTATTTTTCATCATTTGTAAATTGTATTGTCTTTAAATGTCCATTTGATTACTATTTACTTCATGACACAAGCAGTGTCTAATTATAACTTCTTTTATGATACCAGCAGTATCTAAGCAATATTTGGTTGTACAAAATTAATAATCAAGTGCTCCAGAAGAGCTAAATTGTTACACCCCGTAGTTCCAGGGTATGTATGTGAGGATGTACGTACGAGAATACGACAGTAATATTGGAAAGGAAGAAAGATGTGATTTTTCGACGGAAAAGTTTTCGGATTTTGTGAAGGAAAAAGATTCGTTATTGGGAATTGGATTCCCAAATTTGGTATTTGGACTTCCTGGATTATATTAGAATTATGGAATTTTATTTCCGGAAATGGTCACGTGGGGCCCACGGGGAAAATTTACGGTTTTGTGGGGCCCACTTTGTTTTCGAGATTTTGGATATTACGGATATTTTCTGGAGATGAAATATTTTGGACGAGTAGGGGGCGACATGTGTCACCCCCTTAGGTGGCCTTGGCCGAAATGGCTTGACACTTGGCCTTGTGGCCAATTTTTGTTGCCATGTGGCTAGCCACTTGTCTTGCTTAGACAAGTGGCTTGTGGCACACACACATGTCCCAAGATCTACCACACACTTGCTTTAATTTTGGCCATTGATTTCCCTATAAATACCCCACCCCTTGTAGTGAAGACTTCATCATCCCACACTTAGATTTTCCAAGGCAAAACTCCCTCCCCTTCCTTGTGAGCTCTCGGCCATGGGCTGAATTGGTGAGCTAAAGTTGTCCAAAATCCTTAAACTTTTAAGTGTTCTTCCTTAGGGTGTTAGGAAGATTGTGTACCAAGAGTTGGAAAAGATTTCACACCCCTAGCCTTGAAACCTTGCCTTGGCCGAAACTTGCCATAGTTTGAGACTAAGTGTTCTTCACTTTTTGGAGTTGGATCTTGAAGAGGAGTTGGCTAGGAGCTTCTAAGGGTTGCTTGTAGCGGGTTGGAACGTAAGGATTTGGAGCTAAACGTTGCTCAGGATCGACTTATAAATCTTGGATAATTTTGGGCTTATCGAGGTAATGATCTTTATCCCCCTATTGTAATTGGAGATTACATGTTGTAGTAATGTATAGTTGAGTATACTATATGTAGAATGAATATTGATAAGAATTGAATCAGATTTACATTGACCGTATTTACGTGAGACTTGTAGTATTATTGGGGCGAGTTGTACACATCCAGGTTAGGCGTGTAACCCCCTCGAGTTGTTGGCTTGGTAGCAGGTCTTGTTAGATGAGGATATTTATGTGGTTACAGAAGGGGAGGTGCTGCCGAATTTTCCGTAGAATATGGAACCTTGTACTTAGAAATATTCTACGAAGAGATCTAGAGGTTGATAGACGTTTTGTGGCCTTTTTAGGTGGAAGTACTACGAGTAGCGTATTCTACTTGAAGGGTGGAAAAGGCTAGCAAGGGTATAGTACTATGGAGCTTTTTGCTAATTGTCGATAATCGTCGCGAGGTATGTGAACCTCTTCCTATCCTTTCTAGCATGATTGTTGTGAACTATATAGTACGGTAGACGTACGTGTGCTAAACGAATTTGGTCGGTTTAAAACATAAAGTGTTATAATAGCTTTATGGGAAGTTAGTTATAACGACTTTATGTAGGTAAAAGAATGGTTTGTTGATTTTAAAAGGTAAGAGACTTGACTTATAAATGACTTGATATGAAATGTTAAGGACTTAAGTGTGTTAAAAAGTTGTGAAACCTCATTCATGAGTAATGAGTACTTGGTTTTTAAAGAATAATGTTATATTGATTTCGGAAATGGGAATAAGTATCGAACAAGTCAATGCAGCGTTAATAAAGGAAAAAGTAATGACAATTAATTATATTAAAACAAGTAGAAACCTCCATCTGCATAGAAGCTAAGATAAGACAAAATTGTATTACATTTCCTAGATCATGGCTGCTTTAATAAGATCATTATAAACAAGTACTGATTTTCTTAAATTCCAAAGTAAGGAACTTGTTTTATAAAAGAGAGAGACTTGAGAAATTGAAGTGTTTTGTTTAAAAGAAAGGCATGGCATTGTCTTAAATTGGTTTAAAAAGAAAGCATGGTATTGTCTTGGTTTATTTCAAAAGAAGGTGTGGAAATGGTTTTGGTTTACTTGAAATGATAGTTACTCTATTTTTGATACTACGGGTATCGTGTGACTTTTGTAAAAGAAAGGGGTCTTTTGAAAGAATTAAAATATGTAGTACCTTGGGGTAAAAACCCGGATTTGTTGTCATAAAATGAAAGTCTATGAGTACGTTGAACTTGCCTATGCTTGTTGTGATAGCCTTTGTTGTGCAAGTGTTTGATTTTGTGCTACCGAGTCTCTCGATGGAGGGTCGGCTATCTGGTTGATTGATGGACATATTGACACGATGGGTGGCCCACGGGTATGCTTCCACTATATCGATCCTTTTGGACATACTGACACGATGGGTGGCCCACGGGTATGCTTCCACTAGGAGTGTTATCTTGTTATTTGTTTTGGACATACCAGCCGTGACAGAGGATTCCACGGGTATGCTTCCATTGTGATTGATCTTGGCCATGCTTATACGATGAGGGATGCCGGGGCATGCGGCCAGGATGCGGGTTAGATGCTCGGGTGTTTCATTACTCCATGGCCATGCTTATACGATGAGGGATTCCGGGGCATGCGACCATGTTATATTTTAATCCATGGGCTAGCTCCCGTGACATGTACCACGCGATGAGGATGTCGGGCATGTTATATTATTACTCCATGGGCTAGCTCCCCATGAAGACCTGCACCTACGATGATGGATGCCGAGGGCACGTTATGGCCATGCTTATACGATGAGGGATTCCGGGGCATGCGGCCGCGTTATATATATATGTATTGTATACGTGTACGCTGACAGTGAGGTAGGATGCCACGGGCGTGTCACCTGGTTATATGTTACACCTACATTGCCGCGATGATGGAGGATTCCACGGGCAGGAGGTATATATATATGTATTGTATATGTGTACGCCGACAGTGAGGTAGGATGCCACGGGAGCGTCACATGAGTATGATTTATGTCATAGACTGCCGGCAGTAAGGAAGGAATTCCACGGGCATGAGTGATGACTTTGAGGGCGTGAGTCTCTGACTTGACATGACCGCTTATATGTTATGTAATGTAGTTTGGTTATCATACATGTCTCCTGCTTTATATAGACTATTATGATTTCATTTACAGTATTTTCAGTTTCACATACTTGGTACCTCCTTCTGGGCCGCGTTCATGCCGCAGGTAGAGGTACACCGGTTGTTGATCCTCGCTCATAGGATCACGGTTCTGCGTATTGGGAAGCTCCGTTTCTCCGGAGGCTTATCTTTGGTATAGTCCCCTGTCGTTGTAGGTACTTACATTCAGGGGTATGGCGGGGCCCTGTCCGTCATAGTTGTGGTTACATTCTTAGAGGTCTGTAGTACTGTTGTGGGCAGGGTTTGAAAAAGGATGTAAATGTTCAGGTTTAATTATTTATATATACAGAAAGGTAACCGTTTTGGTTAGCCTGTTTTCTTATTTCACTGTTTATCTTTTATGAGTTTTTATTTCCGCTGATTTTCTCTGATGTTGTATCACTAGGGTGTCCGGGGTAAGGCACCAGTCGCGGGCCCGAGGTCGGGTCGTGACATAACTATTTATCTAGAAGATCATGTCACTATTTATCTAGAAGATCATGACACTATTTATCTAGAAGATCATGACATCAATTGTGTCCAAACAATATGTGTGATTATGAAGAATAAAATAGAGGCTCATGAAGAGCCTATAGATTATGTCATTCATTCTAGATTGTAATAAACAAAGTTGTTATGATCGAAACACAAGTTATAGTAAACCTGAAGTTTACTAAAGTAAATTATCATATTGAAGCTATAAATGATTGGATGACTAAATCATAGTGGGTAAGGAATATGTATTTAAAATGTTACTCTCTTTATTCTCCAAATTGTATTGCACAAATATGAGCATGATGAAATCACATGTCATGATAAACCAGAAGTTTATTGTACAAAATAAAATTCATGTAATAGTAAACCAGAAGTTTACTGAACCAAATAGCACATGACATGGTAAACTTGAAGTTTATTAGTACAAATAATTTTATCAATTGACGTGATAATTTTGGTTGTCCTGATTTAAATTTGATGTGCTAAGTTTGTATTCGGAATATATTGAAGAACTAGAAGATTCTTCAAAAATTAATTTGCTTGTTTTCATGATAAGTTGATTACATCAGCTAATGTTGGGATTGAATTCCCTAAATTCTGAAAAATATAAAAGGTGAATAAGGGCTCGTTCACCTGTTATGTGATGTCTTAAATAGATGCATCGACAAGACGGTCACATGTGCGTTTATTGTCAACCTGCAGTTTGACATTTACAAAGTTGCTTGCTCAACATAATTGAGTAGAGATTATAATTTTCAGATTATGTAATCAAGATAATTCATCTTGTTAATGATGGTTTATATTCAAGTTGGTTTAGTGTTGAATGCCTCCGATAAATAGCTAAACCATTGCGAATGAGAACAAAGCTTCATGTGTTGATCTGAAATATGATATATTGCATACAACGATGTTAGTATGCTTCAGACTAATAAATTATGATAAATTCTCCCCTCATAATTGGTTCAAGGTCAGGAACCAAATATTTTCATCTAATAATTTTATTGTGCGGTATATGATTAATGAATCTACCACGATGCACACAGATGAATTCCCCAAAGAAGGTGAAAATGTATGTTAGTTTTTCTAATATAAAGGTAGAGAGAATAAACAATTAAGAAATATATTGTAAATTATCATCAGTATGATCCTCGTTAAAATGATAATTCAAGTAAAATGCTAGAATCATTTGCTGACCCAACTATTCTATATTTCAGGTGCAAGATGCTCCTAAATGTCCCTGAAGGACAAGGTTTACAACATGCGTGAAGCATGGTAGACAAATTGGTTTCAAACGCAATAATCCTTCCAAAAAAAGGAGCAAATGATAAAAATGAGGTAATGTGCTCTTGAAGAGCCTACGACATAACACTTCATAAAACCTCGTACGAGGTTCAGGTACCTCAAAAATAATGAAGTGATAAGATCTCAATAAGTTATGTCTTATTGCAAACCGATACAAAAACTAACATCTCAATAATGTGTGTATATATATATATTCATGAATAGGAAAGCCTAAAAAAGAAACATACAAGAGTTTTTGTGATATCTTTACCCACAACAACCGCCTCCCCAATTTGTTTTATCCAAAACTAAATAAACCCAAGTTTAATAGAACTAAAAACTTAATGGTCAAAACATATATAAATTATTATTTTTTCCGCAAGTTTCATACTCAACTATTAGTTATTCCTGTTACCTACTTAAACTATCACTCCCATTATAGTAAAATACACCTTGATGTTGGGTTGGTCAAATGTATGAAATCAATGGACAACAGGCATGTGGAGGCTAAAAACTATAAAAATTAATAAACGTGACATCTATAAAAACTAATTTAGCTGACTAATAATATATTTTTTTCTTTAAATCCTTCTCTCTTTCCCTTTTTCCCATTTTTTCTCATATTTTTTCCCTTTTCCCCATTTTTTCTCATATTTTTTCCCTTTTCTTCTTCTTAATTTCTCGAGCTCTCTTCTTCTTATATAATCCTAAAATTTATATACAATATAAAGTTAGTCATAGACAAGGTGATGTGACACATCTCTATGGCCAAAAATCATATTTATCCCTTTCTCCTTTTTTTGGTCTTTCTTCCTATTTAAATTAATCACTATATTATAAAAGTAAATTACTTGAAAGAAATAATCTCCTTGATTATTCTCATTAATGAAGAAGTATTTATATACAATATATAATCCTTAATTATGGAAAATCATATTCCTACAATAACAATAAATCATAATTACACATGTACAAGAATTCTTCAACTATGGTAAGTTTACACTAAAACTTGAACTCGGATACATTATATCACGTGTATACTCCTTCTGTCACACCCCGCAGTCATAGCGGAGTTGTACGCTGAGACTGTCCCTAAAATCTTCAAATATAACCGAGGGAAGACCCTTAGTAAAGATGTCATCAATTCGGTACTTGGAAGGGACATGCAAGACGTGTACTTGTCCACGAGCTACCTTTTCACGAACAAAGTGAATATCCATCTCGATATGCTTAGTGCGCTAATGTTGGACCGAATTTCTAGAAAGATATATTGCACTAACATTTGTCGCGCCCGTTTTTTACCTCGGGGTCTGAACGGTATCCGCAACAGTGCTCTTTGGTGCGGTTCCCTGGATGGAGCAATAATGCTGATTTTAAGGAGTCGCCACCTAATTATTTAAGTGAATTAGGACACTTGATTTATTGCAATAAAAATACTGTAATTAATCTCCATTTAATGGTCTGCGAAATTAATGAGATTCTGGATCAAAGTTCTTTATTATCCTAAAGGGAAGGGGTTAGACATCCTTTAAGATCCGTTAACTTGCAGTTATCCGTTCAAACCTAGGTTAATTATATATTGGCTTTTATTCTACCTATTCTAAGCATTTTTTACATAATTTACAATTAAAATAAAATGCAATACAGAATAATAAGGCTAAAACTAAATGCGACATAAGATAAAACTCCGGGACATCTTTTAGCCCTTTTTAGGCCTTCTGCACAAGATGATCTCCGGGTACCTGCATAAACACTTAGTAAAAGTGTTAGTAATAGAATAAACAATTTTAAAAGCAATAACAAGAATTAATAAGTAAAGCCAAAAATAAATCCGTCTTTGTACAGGGAAGGCCTTGGAAATCAGACGGAGATTCCTTCATCGGCCAATATTGCTAAAAATAATAAAATAAATAAAACTTTCAGATCCGCGCTAAAACAGTAATAGTTTTAAACACAGAGGACTCAGATATATAAAAAAAATAAAGTGAGACAGCCTAAACAAGTGCGGCTGCGAGAATTCGCCCTGCCAGCGCATGTTGGTTATCCGGTGTAAGTGGAAGAAATCATCATTGCCCTGAAAGCTTCATTTATTTTATTTTCCGTCTTTGCAACTGTGGAGGCCTCAAAAATCGACGGATAACTTTTTCATTTGCCAATCAAATGTAGTATCTTGTTCAAATCAGTAAATGCAAAATATGTGTCAATATCAGCATGCGACATAGCAGAAAACCAGTCCAAAATCCTTAGCAAAAAATAGCCAAAAATCAATGGCAGAATAGCCAAAAATCAGTAGCAACACAACCAACCCAAATGGTCCGCGGGACAGTAGAAACAATAGATAGTGACCAACGCTGGAGCGATTACCCGGGTAACTATCACAAATTAGCAATGTTAAAATAGTCGAATCGGCCCGAATATTCAAAGAACAACAACAAAATGCACGATACGAGTCCAAAACCGGAGATAATGGCCGAGTCATGGAGTCGGGACTCGTGAACATAACAACAAATAGATACAAGGGTCACCGGAAAATAGCCACAGTAAACAATAGCGAAAATAGCCAACTAGAGAGAAAAATATAAGAAAAAGATAGTGTCGCCGGAGTTCAAAACTCCGGCCAGATCCAAACCGCGAGAATCAATCCTACCAAACCCAAAAATATAGCAATAAGGATGAAGAATCAACTATAGTGTCACCGGAAATGCGACGGTCGGTGAGTCGGATGGGGCGGGACGGGCGCCAACCGGCGGTAAGAATACGGAAGCGGCGCCATGCGATGGTGTGTACAATGATGAGCGTAAGTTCGGCGGGAATGGAGTTAAATCGACATAACGATGGGAATGGTGGTGTTGTTGTTGGTGGGTATGGTTATTCGTGGTGGTTCGCTGGTGTGCCCGCCGGTCATCACCTCCGGCGGACAGTGCGTGGAAGCGATGGGGGTGTGTGTGTGCGTGTGAGCAGTGAGGGAGATGGGGAAGATAACAAAAATTTGAAAATAGGGGCTCAAGGGGTGCGGTTGCTGGTCAAAATCATGGGGTAGTGGTGAGGTTCGCCGGAGATGGAACTCGTGCGGCGATGGCGATAGAACAAAGACTAAATAAAAGAGAGAGAGTTCTCTAATATAAGAGGTGTACGGCTGATGGCTGGGGTTATTTTGTGGGGATGCTGAAGGTGTGCGGTGGTGTGACAGTGGTGATGGGGTTGCTGGGGGGTTCGCCGGAGCTTGGAGCTCCGGCGAAGGGCGGTGGCGACGGGAGAGGCAGTGAGAAAGGGTGAGAGTAAAATTTGAATTGGGGGGGGGGGGCTTTTAGGGTTGTGCTGAAGGTGAGGTTGTGCGGCTGGGCCTCTTTTTAAGGGAGGGGAAGGTAGTTTTTATTTATAGGGGTGTTTAGGGTTTTGGGTATTGGAGGGAAAAGATAAAAAGTGTATTGGGCCTCATTTTGGGTCTCAGTTTGGGCTTTGGTTTTCGGCGGATTGAACTGATTCAGATTGTGCCTCGGACTGGACTGGTTTGATGAAATGCAAAACGGGTTAATTATTAAAAAAAAAAAATATTTAAAAAGATGCAAAATTATTAAAATGCAAATGCCGATGCAATAATAATAAAAATACAATATTTAGCAAATATTTAATGCCTGATTAAAAGTAAAGACGGGATGTCAGTTAATTATTTAAAGAGATGCAAAATTAGTAAAATAAAATGATCACGCAACAATAATAACATAATATTTGAAAATATTTAATACCTAATTAAAGTAAAAACATGATGCCAATTTACAAAAAATAAAACAACATAGAATGTTAGGTAAAAAATATACAAAAATGCCAAAAAATCGTGATTAAACTGATGTGTCATAAAATGCTTAAAATTGCAAGAAATGACTAAAAGATGGGTCAAAATTGGGTGTCAACAGTTGTCCCTCTTTGATCGCAGACAATGAAGAGTTTTCGGACAAAGACGTTGACTTGTAGCCAATTTTGTTCCCATCGTCAGAATTAAACAAAGATCACGAAAAAAAATGGACAAAAGCTGATGCAAATTAAAAATTTTGTCCCAGTGTCGAATTATGATGACACTGGGTTGCTGCGATGCTAGAAGATTAAAGCAGGCAGACGCCGATTCAAAATTGTTCCAGTATCGAATCATGATGACACTGGGCTGCTGTGATGCTGCAAAATTAAAGACAATGCCGACGCAAATTCAAAATTTGTCCCAGTGTCGAAGTACGATTGACACTGGGTTGCAAGTGATGTGGTGCTGGAAAATACATGGTGTTTGTAGATGTAATGAAGTGATGTGATGATACGCCGTCTTGTATAGGCGAGATGCGGATGACGCCTTGTGTGGGTGTTGTCGTCTTGTATGGACGAAATGCAAATGACGCCTTGTGTGGGCGTTGTCGTCTTGTATGGACGAAATGCAAATGACGCCTTGTATGGGCGTTGTCGTCTTGTATGGACGAAATGCAAATGACGCCTTATGTGGGCGTTGTCGTCTTGTATGGACGAAATGCAAATGTTGCCTTGTGTGGGGGTTATCGTCTTGTATGGACGAAATGCAAATGACGCCTTGTATGGGCGCTGTCGTCTTGTATGGACGAAATGCAAATGACGCCTTGTATGGGCGTTGTCGTCTTGTATGGACGAAATACAAATGTTGCCTTGTGTGGGCGTTATCGTCTTGTATGGACGAAATGCAAATGTTGCCTTGTATGGGCGTTATCGTCTTGTATGGACGAAATGCAAATGTTGCCTTGTATGGGCGTTGTCATCTTGTATGGACGAAATGCAAATGTTGCCTTGTATGGGCGTTGTCGTCTTGTATGGACGAAATTCAAATGATGCCTTATGTGGGCGTTGTCGTCTTGTATGGACGAAATGCAAATGACGCCTTGTGTGGGCGTTATCGTCTTGTATGGACGAAATGCAAATGTTGCCTTGTATGGGCGTTGTCGTCTTGTATGGACGAAATGCAAATGTTGCCTTGTATGGGCGTTGTCGTCTTGTATGGACGAAATGCAAATGTTGCCTTGTATGGGCGTTGTCGTCTTGTATGGACTTGCTGAATGCTGTGAACGCTTGCTTTTGGAATCATTATTATGATCTCTTCATGGTGCATTTCCCAAAATTGTCCCAGTTTTCGTTAGGCGGGGCGCATGGGCAAGACTTAACTCTGGCGGAAATTGCTCATATCTCTTTTCAGAATAATCAAACGCATTCTGTCGCACACGAGCCAATGAGAAGATTTCTAATGGTGTGACCGAAGCCGATTTAGGCTGCCTACGTATCCCGCTGAGGGAATCAGGTCAAGACGTAGTTCGTGATGCAAAAAATGATTGTACAGTTTTCAAAAATGAGACCGAAGCCAGTGTGGCTGCCTACGTATCCCGCTGAGGGAATCAGGTCAAGACGTAGTTCGTGATGCAAAAAATGATTGTACAATTTTTTTTAAAAATGAGACCGAAGCCAATGTGGCCGCCTACGTATCCCGCTGAGGGAATCAGGTCAAGACGTAGTTCGTGATGCAAAAAAAATGATTTTTATGGGTTTTTCAAACAATGCGGACCGAAGCCAATGTGGTCGCCTACGTATCCCGTTGAGGGAATCAGGTCAAGACGTAGTTCGTGATACAAAAAATGATTTTTATGGGTTTTCAAACAATGTGGACCGAAGCCAATGTGGCCGCCTACGTATCTCGTCGAGGGAATCAAGTCAAGACGTAGTTCATGATGCAAAGATTAAGGATTTTTATGGGTTTTTCAAACAATGCGGACCGAAGCCAATATGGCCGCCTACGTATCCCGCTGAGGGAATCAGGTCAAGACGTAGTTCGTGATGCAAAAAAGGATTTTTATGGGGTTTTCAAACAATGCGGACCGAAGCCAATGTGGCCGCCTACGTATCCCGCTGAGGGAATCAGGTCAAGACGTTGTTCATGATGCAAAAAAATAAGAATTTTTATATATGCATTTTTTTGTGAAAAGTGGAAAGACAGCACCACGTTCTGACTTCAGTTGATACCAACAATTAGTATTGTGTTTAGGAATTTCGCTTATTGCTTTCAGTCTAATCGAGACTGACTTCTGGGTAATTCCTATAGTTTCAAATGGTACCTCAGACACCTAAGTATCGACACACTTGCTTGCAGCCAAGGTTTCGAACTACACGTAATCTCACGTTTCAAATGCCCTCACTGAAAGAAAGTCTCATTTCTCACATATATTTCCAGTATTTTGAATTTTGGGACGTTTAGAGAAGTACGCTCACACTCAAAAGAATGTTCAATGCATGCAATTATGATAGCATAGGCTTGGCCGTCATGTAAGTATCCACTAATGTGAGAACCCTCAGTATAAGATCATGTAGGGCTTGTCACGGGCTTGTAATGTAGGTTTGGGAAAGAGATGGATATCATTTGGGTAAAAAGTGACTAATCCTTCCTCGAGCGTTGGACTATGTCCGTGCTTGATATTTGTGTGCTTTAATGCTGATCTGCTTTCTTCTTTTTTTGTCCCAGTTTTTCTGTACTGACTTCTTTTTGAATCTTTCGTTTGGAGCCCACTTTTCCCAAAGTTATTCTCTCATTTCATTCATTCTTTGTTTATAATGCCGGGGCTTTTGATTTCTTCTTTTGTGAAGTCGTCATTTGTGTTTTCTTTTCCCTTTTGGGACTTTGACAACTTTTATCTTTGCAAACTTCGACGCAGAATTTCGTCAGCCATTTGCACATTTCCAAAGCGCTCAAGGAGGTCGGACCAAGAGAGGGATAGTGCGTACGCACTCAAAAAAGGTATATGTGTAATATGCGGTTGTCAAAAGAATAGGCTTTAGGCTCAAAAGGGGTGTACTACGGATAATGTTATTTGGTAGGCTGAAAAAGGCTCAAACGGGTCAAAAAAAGCCTACGATCATTTTCCACACCAAGTGTTACTCAGGATTTCGCCTCAACAAACACTCGGGCCAAGTTCTAGATCACAATGCAATGCAATTGAACTTATTATAAAACTCACCACACAATGCACATGAAACAATGAGGTTGGTTTCGTTCTTATCTTAAATGCATGCAAGAATGTCATTACAGGTGTGCGTGAGAGGTACCAAAAGAATCTATGGTTTACCACGAAGTCAACTCATACTGATTATTACTCGGTCTTTCTATGCACACTCCTAACTGTGTTGGTATCAACCAAATCAAACAATGACACTTAAAAGAGGTTTTTTTTTTTTTTTGCTTTTTGAATAAAATATATATTTTTTTTTTTGGATAAATGGTACCGAACCCGAGTAAGGCTGCCTACGTATCTCATCTTTGACGAGAATCAGGTGTGCGTAGTTTGTTCAGATATGTTATAAAACGTATGATTTAAAAAGAATTCATTCATGAAAGAAATGTCAAAGTAAAAGCTGTGCAAAACAAATGATTGTTCAATATAAAACTAATGCAAAGTAAAAGGAATGTAATGAAAAAATGAATGACTGTGATAGAATGAATGAAATGCATGAATGAATGTATGTGCAAGAATGATTGAAATGCAATAATGAATGTCTGTGATTGGATAAATGCAATGAATGGGTGAACCAAGTATGTCCCCTTCTTTCTTTTATTTATTTATTTATTTATTTTTATTTTTTATGTGGTGATGTCGAACCCTAGATGGGTTGCCTACGTATCACACCGTATGGTGAGAATCAGACACGCGTAGTTCGGGATGATTATGTTGTAAAATGCATGATAAAAAATTATGTAATCAATACTAGACATATCAATTGAATTTGCAAATATGTATAAAGATACAAAATATAGGATCCCGAGCGATGCTTCGTTGAATCTGGTATAAGCTGACTTCTTTCCGTCAACATAACTCCAGCTCATTCTTGTGATGATTTTTTTTCTTTTCTTCCCCTTTTTTTGTTGTCCGCCCTCGACTATTTGCGAGGACGGTCTTCCTGCAAAAAATATGACAAATGGGTGAGAGTAGGCAAGCCACAAAAATAGTAAAATGTAAGGGCGTGGCAATATAGTCAAAGACTCCCCTGCTTGGTTCGATCGGACTGGTGGTTGATGCTTCACAAAGCCCAAATTGTGTTGTTCAAGAGCGGTTTACGCAGTAGAAGTCCTGATTGCAATGTGACAACAAAAAGTGCAAAAATGCAAATGCTCGTGGCCAGAGTTATAAGCACATATCATGATATGTACAGGGGTTAAAAGGGTAATTATTGCATTAAATAATATGTACAAAATTGCTACCGACAACAATAGTAAACAAAAGCATGCAAATCAAGCGCGCGCCTAATATGCATGGGACCTCTCTTGTGCCAGAGGTCGGCCTAAACGCCAAATATGCGAGATTGTGATAAATAGGTCCAAGCCGTTAAACTGCAATGTTTTGTTGGAAATGGCGACCAAATGACGGTGCACTTTTTCCAATTTCGGTGTGTCATAACCAGGCTTGGATCCGTCTATCATCATCACGCTACACATAGTATGCTAATGGGTCGTTGAGTTATGAAACCCGTCGACAAGTTTGGTGGATTTCTAATTGTGAAGTTAATACCAAGGATTAACCCACCTATGGTTTATGCATGCATGACTTAATATAAAAGAGTGGTATAACTCTATCTTAAGCTTTCTAAGATTTGGCTTACTAGACACAAGGTTTCCAAGCGGACAACTCGAGTGAGAAGGCTACGTGGCTGATCAGACGAACTGATCTAACTCCACGCAGGCGCCAACTCTCCTAAATTTTGGGTATTTTGAAAGAAATTTGCGGGTGCGCGAAGCACACCAACGCGTGTAGTGTGTGACAATGTGAATTTTCCAAAGTGGAAGAAATATGAGCGGAATGCCAATTTAAGGAAAGCAGTAAAAACAAATAGCAATTAAAACAGTTAAGCATACAAAATTAAATCAAGCAATTTTAAGGCATTTAAAATAAATAAAAGCAAACAAAGCCAAGTCATAATAAACCTAGGTTTGCTATGGTCAAGAACCTGATTATCCCCCGCGGAGTCGCCATTCTGTCGCGCCCGTTTTTTACCTCGGGGTCTGAACGGTATCCGCAACATTGCTCTTTGGTGCGGTTCCCTGGATGGAGCAATAATGCTGATTTTAAGGAGTCGCCACCTAATTATTTAAGTGAATTAGGACACTTGATTTATTGCAATAAAAATACTGCAATTAATCTCCATTTAATGGTCTGCGAAATTAATGAGATTCTGGATCAGGGTTCTTTATTATCCTAAAGGGAAGGGGTTAGGCATCCTTTAAGATCCGCTAACTTGCAGTTATCCGTTCAAACCTAGGTTAATTATATATTGGCTTTTATTCTACCTATTCTAAGCATTTTTTACATAATTTATAATTAAAATAAAATGCAATACAGAATAATAAGGCTAAAACTAAATGCGACATAAGATAAAACTCCGGGACATCTTTTAGCCCTTTTTAGGCCTTCTGCACAAGATGATCTCCTGGTACCTGCATAAACACTTAGTAAAAGTGTTAGTAATAGAATAAACAATTTTAAAAGCAACAACAAGAATTAATAAGTAAAGCCAAAAATAAATCTGTCTTTTGTACATGGGAGGCTTTGGAAATCAGACGGAGATTCCTTCATCGGCCAATATTGCTAAAAATAATAAAATAAATAAAACTTTCAGATCCGCGCTAAAACAGTAATAGTTTTAAACACAGAGGACTCAGATATATAAAAAAAATAAAGTGAGACAGCCTAAACAAGTGCGGCTGCGAGAAATTCGCCCTGCCAGCGCATGTTGGTTATCCGGTGTAAGTGAAAGAAATCATCATTGCCCTGAAAGCTTCATTTATTTTATTTTCCGTCTTTGCAACTGTGGAGGCCTCAAAAATCGACGGATAACTTTTTCATTGGCCAATCAAATGTAGTATCATGTTCAAATCAGTAAATGCAAAATATGTGTCAATATCAGCATGCGACATAGCAGAAAACCAGTCCAAAATCCTTAGCAAAAAATAGCCAAAAATCAATGGCAGAATAGCCAAAAATCAGTAGCAACACAACCAACCCAAATGGTCCGCGGGATAGTAGAAACAATAGATAGTGACCAACGCTGGAGCGATTATCCGGGTAACTATCACAAATTAGCAATGTTAAAATAGTCCAGAATCAGCCAACAATATTCAGCAACAACAACAAAAATGCACGATACGAGTCCAAAACCAGAGATAATGACCGAGTCCCGCCGGAGTCAGGACTCCGGCGAACATAACAAATAGATACAAGGGTCACCGGAAAATAGCCACAGTAAACAATAGCGAGAATAGCCAACTAGAGAGAAAAATATAAGAAAACAATAGCGTCGCCGGAGTTCAAAACTCCGGCCAGATCCAAACCGCGAGAATCAATCCTACCAAACCCAAAAATATAGCAATAAGGATGAAGAACCAACTATAGTGTCGCCGGAAATGCGACCAGATTCAGTAGTCAGATGGGACGGGACGGAGGCGCCACTTCGACGGTAAGAATACCGGAGCGACGCCACTGCAGTGGTGTACAATGACGGGCAGAAGTTCGACGGGAATGGAGTTCGTCAACATAACAGTGGGGAATGGTGGTGTTGTTGTTGGTGGGTATGGTTATTCGTGGTGGTTCGCTGGTGTGCCCGCCGGTCATCACCTCCGGCGGACAGTGCGTGGAAGCGATGAGGGTGTGTGTGTGTGTGTGTGTGAGCAGTGAGGGAGATGGGGAAGATAACAAAAATCTGAAAATAGGGGCTCGAAGTACTACCGGGTCAAAATCATGGGTAGTTGTGAGGTTCACGAGATGGAACTCCGTGAAGGGCCATGACGGAACAAAGACTAAAAATAAAAAAAGAGTTTTTTAATATAAGAGGTGTGCGGCTGATGGCTGGGGTTATTTTGTGGGGCTGCTGAAGGTGTGCGGTGGTGTGACAGTGGTGATGGGGTTGCTGGGGGGTTCGCCGGAGCTTGGAGCTCCGGCGACGGGAGAGGCAGGGAGAAAGGGTGAGAGTAAAATCTGAATTGGGAGGGGGGGGGGGACTTTTAGGGTTGTGCTGAAGGTGAGGTTGTGCGGCTGGGCCTCTTTTTAAGGGAGGGGAAGGTAGTTTTTATTTATAGGGGGTGTTTAGGGTTTTGGGTATTGGAGGGAAAAGATAAAAAGTGTATTGGGCCTCATTTTGGGTCTCAGTTTGGGCTTTGGTTTTCGGCGGATTGGACTTATTCAGATTGTGCTTCGGACTGGACTGGTTTGATGAAATGCAAAACGGGTTAATTATTAAAAAGAAAAATTATTTAAAAAGATGCAAAATTATTAAAATGCAAATGCCGATTCAATAATAATAAAAATACCATATTTAGCAAATATTTAATGCCTGATTAAAAGTAAAGACGGGGTGTCAGTTAATTATTTAAAGAGATGCAAAATTAGTAAAATAAAATGATCGCGCAACAATAATAACATAATATTTGAAAATATTTAATACCTAATTAAAGTAAAAACATGATGTCAATTTACAAAAAATAAAACAACATAGAATGTTAGGTAAAAAATATACAAAAATGCCAAAAATGGTGATTAAACTGCTGTGTCCTAAAATTCTTAAAATTGCAAGAAATGACAAAAAAAAGATGGGTCAAAATTGGGTGTCAACAACATTATCACAGTAGACCAAGGTAGATTTCTGAATATGAAAGTGAAGTTCTAATAGAAGATTACACAGTCAACATGATTCAGACACCACATTGGCTACCCCTCGATACTCGACCTCTACACTGGATCGCGATAATGTAGTGTGGCATTTTGCAGAACAAGAGACCAAGTTATTACCCAGAAACATACAATAACTAGATATCAAATGTCTAATATCAGGACAACCACCCCAATCAACATCTGTATAAAGACCTGATAGTAGAAACGACAGACGAATATAAATGTAATATATAATCAAATGTGTCATGTATGTATCGTATAATGAGTTTTATCGCATGCATGTGCTCAATCTGTGGATCATGCATAAACAAACACACATGTTGCACAACATAAGTAATATTCGATCTCGTGAAAGCCATATAATGAAGATTACCTACAAGACTGCGATAGTGGGTGGGATCCTCATATGGGGTGCCAAATGTAGCACTCAGCTTTAGTTTTGTATCAACCAGAGTTGAGGTAGACTTACAAGATTACATGCTAACTCTCTCAATAATATATGTCGCATACTTTTTTTGAGATAAAAATAGACCACCGGTACGATAACTCGGTATATCTACTATACGATCATTAACTAAAATATGTCGATGATTAACTAATTGACGGGCTGCGGGAATAGTTGAAGTCATACCTAATCGAAAAAGGATGTTATCCAAACGCATTTCAAGTAATTGTAGTAAAACTTGACCTGTTGACCCCTTGGCTTTTTGACGAGTGAGTGTTATGTCCAAAAAATAACTTAAGGGCCCCAAGTCTTTCATAGCAAATTCTGAATTTAGAAGGGACATGATAGACTTGCGTAGAATATCCGATGAGGCAGTCAATATAATATCATCAACATATAACTGAATGTATGCCAGAGAAGTACCACGCCGATAGATGAACGGTGAATGATCATACATGTTGTCAGAAAACTCAATAGTAGACATATAATCTGTAAATATTTTATACCAAGCCCGTGGAGCCTGCTTAAGTCAATACAAGGAATTTTTCAGCAAACAAATATAATAAGGATAATTGGGGTCCCTAAAACTCAAGGGTTGATGCATGTAAACTGTCTCCTTAAGATCACCGTGTAAAAATGCATTTTTCATATCCAATTGGTGAATGGGCCATGTCTTCGAGAGATCTAGACTGAGCACAATGCGAATGGTTGTCAGTTTGACCACCGAAATAATGTCTCTCCACAATTCACGCCAACCTATTGTGTTTTACCATCACCTATAAGAAGGGTCTTATGCCTCTCAAAAGAACAGTCAAAATTTTCTTTATTAAAAAAAATCAACATAAATCGAATAATATTAACACCTTATGGGCAGGGCACCAACTCCCACATCTTATTTTCAATAAAAGCATTATATTCGTCATCCATGACCAATTTCTAATTTGGGTCATGAAGGGCGGACATCCGGCTATGTGGGTAGGGGAGATTTAGTGATATTAAAATTAAGATTAAAATGTCATTTTGATTTAATAATACCACTTTGGCTATGAGTAACGGGCCTTTGACGTGAGGTAGAATTAGATGGGAGTTGGGCATTTCTCGGGTTGGCAGTGGACTGGCCAGCAAGCTGTGGGCCTGCTGGCTCAACAACTGGGTGAGCAGTAGATATCGAATTGAAATGAGTAGTGGGCTGTGTCGCTGGAACAGTACCGTTCCCGAGACTGGCCCGAGACTCTGGATCGACAATTTGTGAGTCAGCACGCAGTGGGACTGTTGACACCCAATTTCGACCCTCCCGTCCAGCCATTAACTATAAATTTACACTAATTTTGTAGAATAATTTTTAGGATTTTTATAATAAAATGCAGCGAATAAAACATTAAATACAGGCATAAATAATTAATTTAATAATGGCATCGCGTCTTACGTAAAGTTTTAAACACTTAGAATCCCGCGCCCGCATTTATTAACTTTAAGCTTTGTCGTAATTCTTAAATAATTAATAAATGCATAACATAAATAATTTAGCGATAACGTCGTGTCAGGTAGCATAGCCGCATTAATTAGTAATCATTTGTAATTTAAAATCAATTTTAATCTAATACATGCATTTAATAGCGTCGCATTTATAAAAGCTTTAAACAATTCGTAAAAATCATATTTGCATTAGCATTCAAATAATTCAATCTAAGCTCATTTTAATCTTAATTTAACATCGCGATAATGCACAATAATAAGATTTTAATAGCACCGCATTCTAACATTAAACACTAATTAAATAGCACACCCGCATTTATTATTATAATAATTTAAACTCAAGCTTAGACTAATAAAACACTTAAATAATTTAATTACAATCTGTTAAGTTAATTTATCACTAATAATACACCTAAAATTAACTCCTAGAATTAAATACCTAATTAAAAGCCTTAATTAAATAACTTAACTAACTAATACCTAATTCTACCCATTCCCAATATCCGATTCGCCCTGGCCCAAACGCGCAGCCCACACCCGCTGGCCCATCACCCCAGCCTTTATTCTTTAATCCCTCACAAAGCCCACTCATCCCTTTCTTCACTTCGTCTCCCGCAGACCAGCAGCCCTCAAACAAACCTCAGAAACCCTAAGCCCTCAACCGCCGCACCTCACTCCCATCGCCATACCCGGATTTCTCGCCGGAGAATCCGGGGTTTCCCTTTATCCACGCACTGATCGACTTTCCTTTCCCTTCTCCAACGTATCCTTACCATAACCAGCACCCAAATCCCTTCAAATCAGAACTTACCTTAACCGATTTTACACCCAAAAGAATCGTCCAAAATCAATATCGAATCAGCACCAATTTCAGCCATTCTCAGCCTTACCAATTTTAGAACCTAGAGTTAGGCTATATAAACGACATGCAAAGAGCATCGAAGAGAAGGCAGGGGCATCGATGGGGGGCATCGGTCGAACACAGTAGGTCAGTAGCAATCGTCTTCTTTTAAGGGGGGGTAGCATCGACCCTTAGCAGCGGTTGAAAACCACCAGGGCAAGACATTAGCAATGGGGCTCAGAAATTGAGAGCAGTCAACCAACTCAGAGGAGTCCAATAGCAATAGTTAGGAGGAACTACATGGCAATTTAAGGAACCGATAGCATCGAAACCTTTAGCAGCAGTGGAACACAGAGCAGAGAACCTCGCCCTTTCATTCACATCGCAAAAACCCAAAACCCGTCGATTGGACCGACGACTTGATACGCTGCCCCGGCTCGCTGTCCGGGGAAGGTAAACCCAAACTCTTTTCAGTTCATTTGGTATTTCTGTGCATTTTCTGTATTAAATATGTAGTAGTTTAGTTTTATTCGCATAATCTGAGATTAATACGATACAGTAATGTATTACGTATTGTGTTGAGTAATATTGTGTTGTTATGAGTTGTTTGAGACTGTTTTGAATGCTAACAGCGTACGATTGTTAGTGTAGGTAGATGCGCATCTCTTAAGCATGATATAGTTTTGGGATCTTAACTTCACCCAATTCTAAATGGCTTTAAGTACTGATCAATCTTATCTCCTAAATGCCAATTCTGAATACCTGCATATTTTCCTTTTTTAGCAATAGTATGCCTGGAATTCTATATACGTGTTTTGACCCAAACGAGCCTATATATACATCTAACATTCTATCTTTGATCAAGTCACTTGGTCATCCCTGTTAGCTTAGCTGTTTGGCATGAACTGCCAGCTTAAGTCACCTAGGTATCATGTTAAGCCCATTATAAGAAAACAGCCCAGTTAGATTGTTGAATTAGGAGCCAGCATGTCTTGTTAAAATCACAACCTAAAGTTCTTAAAAGGATAAGCTCTAAATAGTTATGCTTAGCATACCTGTCCTGATTTATACACCTGCTTTGCCCTGTCTGTCATTTTTCTCCCTTCTACCACTGTCACAGAATTGCTCATCCTATTTTTTTTTACATATTAATCTTTTTTATTACCTTGGGGTCTTAGGTTGTATTTTGAACTCATGAAACTATGTATATGTCATATTGTACTTGTCTCTGTGTATGTTGTTTCATGTATGCTAGTGTGATATCGTGTACTATTATGTAGTGTCTCATCCATATGAGTTTGAACTAAAGTGTCCTATCGATATTTAATTTAAGTAATATGTGTAAAACCTCTCTAGATTTTGTATCAGTTCTTGACTGCCCATTTCAAGTTCCTACTAATAGTTTCATACCATGTACCCCTGCATACTATTGAATTCTCTCCATGCCTTATATGCATCATCCACGCATGAATCTTGGACCATACTTCCATGAATCATACTATATGCTTCTTTTGGATCAGAGATGCCCTTTAGCATGTTCACTGTTTTCTGGCCTAATGTCTCTGACATCTAAGTCTTGCATATAAGAATATCTGTAGGTATTTTGAACTTGTATATGTTTCACTCATGACCAAGTCCATGAAGGACTGTTGGTATTTTTCCATGTCTACTACTACAACATGTTGTCTCCTTCCCATGTGTTGGTTTTAGCAGCTGTTAAAGTCTTATTCATTAAGCTGTTATAATGGTTTGTTGTCTCTGTTATTTGTTAAAGGCTGCCTTAAAACTAAGCAATAATTGTTTTGAAAATGTTACCTGCTTGGCGATCAATCCTCTTGACGATTGTCATCACTGCTGACTTTATGTGTGCCTGCTTCGATATAAAATATGTACCAAGTGCTTATTCGTTATTTAATTGGGCTCATACTAATCCTTTTCTTTCTTTGTTCTTTTTTACATGGCACGCACCGGAGCAAAATGAAGAGTCTCCCGGCGAGACTCATCACGAGCTATTTCAAACGACAACCCGCGTCTATGTGCATCCGCATTCACGTTCCCGCTTCAAGAATTCCTAGAAAAACAAATAGGACGCCGTCATCCGTCGTAAAGAGCATTCTTAAATCTCATCCTCTCTCTTTACTTGCATTTCATTTATTTATTTGTTTATTGTAATTTAATTACTCTATTTCTGTAATATTTAGGATATTTGGAACAATTAAGCTTCAAACATATAAGGTGGAAAGTAATTCATAATTAGAAACGCACTTCTACTTTATTTGTCTTTTAGGATTATTAGACATGTCTAAATTCTGCAAAATAATTTAGAGGATTCAACTTGCATCATATAACCAACATTCTGTTGCTTATTAAAATACATAACAGATTTCTCCTAAACTCTCAAAAATTGTCTTAAAGCATTTTTATATAATATTACGCGCAGGTTAAGCAAGATTAATTTAGCTAGTAGTATACCTAACTAAATAACCTTTGCATGAATACATAATTAGTCCATAAAGCACCTTCCTAGCATTCTTTAGCATTTCTAGCCCTCTTAACATTTTTTTTTATCACCCTTTAATATTTAGCACCCCCTTTACTTTTAAAATTACTTTAACATTTTAGCACTTTTAATATTCTAGCAATCCTTTAAGCATCTTTAAATATCGCCTTTGGCGCATTTTGTCCTTAACATTTTAGCACCTCCTATTTTAAGCATATTAGCATTACTTTCAGCACTTTAGCATTTAGCACTTTTAAGCACCTCTTAGCACCTTTAGCACCCTTTAGCTTTAAAATTAATCTTTTAGCACCTTTAAGCACCTTTTAACATTTTAGCATTCTTTTAAACATTTAGCATTTGGCTCTCTTATTTATTCATAACACTTTTGCCCTTTTTATACTTAAAGCACCTTTCAAACATTTTAACGTTTTAGCATTTCATTAAGCAGGAGGAACTTTTATTTTTTGCATTTTTTAAACATAATAATTACCCTAGGTTTGGCAGGACAACCGCAAGTTAGCGGATCTTAGAGGGTGCCTAACCCCTTCCCTCTAGATTAATAAAGAACTCTTACCCGGAATCTCATTAAGTTTAGCAGACCATAAAAATGGAGTTAGTGTTGACTTTAACCTAGTTGACATTTAGGTGTCCTAATTCACCCAAACTAATTAGGTGGCGACTCCGCGAACCCTTAGCATTCTAGCAACCCTTTAGCATTTTAGCACTCTTTAAACTTTAGCCTCTTTTTGCGCTTTTAGCACCTTTTGCAATTTTAGCATTCTTTTAAAACATTTTTAGCTTTTATTTTATTTTCTAACTTGTTATTTTTTAGCAGGAGTTTAGAAAATAAAGTGTCGCGGTCGAAAATGGGCGCGACAGAAATGGCGACTCCGCTGGGGATTTTAGGTTCTTAACCACAACAGACCTAGGATGATTATTTGGCAATTATTGTGCATTTAATTTTTGTGTTGTATTTTGTTATTTTTGCTACTGCTTAAACTGGCATTCCGCTCATATTTCTTCCACTCTGGAAAATTCACACAATCACACACTCACGCGCTGGTGTGCTTCGCGCACCCGCAAATTTCTTCAAATACCCAAATTTTAAGAGAGTTGGCGCCTGCGCGGAGTTAGATCGGTTCGTCTGATCAGCCGCGTAGCCTTCTCACTCGAGTTGTCCGCTCGGGAACTCTTGGCCCGTAAAAGCCAAATCTTAGCAAACTTAAGATAGAGCTATACCACCCTTATTTTAGGGCATGCATGCATTTACCTTAGGTGGGTCGGTCCTTGGCATCGACACCACAATTAGGAAGACACCAAACTTGTCGACGGGTTTCTCAACCCAACGACCAACCAGCATATTATGTGTAGCGTGACAATGACAGACAAATCCAAGCCTAATCATGACATGCTGAAATTGGAAAAAGTGCACCGTCATTTGGTCGCCATTTCCAACAAAGGCATTATAGTTGGACGACTTGGACAAATCCGTCATAATCTCGCATAAGTGACGTTTAGGCTTACCCCTGGCATAAAGAGGCCCCCCCTGCATGTTAGGAAACGTTTGAATATGCTATATGCAATATATCTGCTACATACCCGCAAATTATGTGCTTTATGCTAACACCGTTTGTTGCATTTTTAGAAAGATTTATCATCTCCCCCCAAAGGTCGATTTGTATTTGACTTAGCAATGGCAGAGCATCAATATTTCGCAAGATCAAAGGCACGGCCCAGCGACATGACCGATTCGAGGGCATTTGAGCGGAACAAGTCGAACTCGCTCGTTCCTATAGCAAAGCGGGAGTCTCGTAAAAGAAAAGCAACATAGATCCGATCAAGCGGCTACCTACCACAAAGAAATGGCAACCCTACAGCCGAAATTAGAAGGCCCGAAACATCACTACAAAGAACTACATTAAGACCCACTTTAGGCCAAACGCCTTGCGTATTCAAAATCGGGACAAAGCAGAAACTGCATAAGGGTTGCAAGTCCAAATGCACTGTGCACGCAGATGTCAAGGGACAAGGCGGCGGTCAAATACAAATCGACCCCAAAACTCACAAATTTTCTTTGGCGCAGTCTTTTCATATTAACGAAGCGTAGTGCAATACCAAGCGTAAAATGCGCAAAAGTTTCTCCATATTAATGTATGAAAGTGCAACAAATAAGCGTAAAATACGCAAAAAGTTTCTCCAGATAGCGTATAAGAAAAAGCAGAAAGGCGGTGACAACAATCCAAAGTCCGCAGCAAAAGCAAAGAAAGCAGCAGCGGCATCAACAATCAAGCGATAAAGTTCAAAGTTCCGCAACAAAACCTAGCGCATCAACTCGGGCATAAAGTCAAATTGGCAACCCACGCATCACACCCAACAACGGCATCATGACAATTGATTTGCAGCGTCAAAGATGTCCGCAAAGACAACATCTCAATATTCAAGCAGTATATCGGGGCGATATCTCTACCCATAAAATTGCACTTCATATGTATTTATCATTTTGTTTAAACAGTATACACTAACGCCTTTTCTCAAGCTTAGCTTGCGGAGCAT
Source organism: Przewalskia tangutica (assembly GCA_029844215.1). Classification (NCBI taxonomy): domain Eukaryota; kingdom Viridiplantae; phylum Streptophyta; class Magnoliopsida; order Solanales; family Solanaceae; genus Przewalskia; species Przewalskia tangutica. The sequence continues at coordinate 95,951,625 of CM056724.1, read as the reverse complement.
TCATTCTACAGAGCAAAGAACACGCCCAGCAACGACGTTATCAACACAGAAAGTCTACGCAACGACGCCAAAGAAGAACACGCCCGCATAACGACGTTATCGGACAAAGAAGTCTACGCAACGACGCCGCAATGATACGCCCAGCAACGACGTTATCAGCAAAGCAAGTCCACGCAACGACGCCAGAAGCAACACGTCCAGACAACGACGTGATCAGAAAGTCCAAGCAACGACGCCAAGAAGAATACGCCCGCATAACGACGTTATCGACAAAGAAGTCTACGCAACGACGCCAAAGAAGAAACGCCCAGTAACGACGTTATCGACAAAGAAGTCTACGCAACGACGCCAAAGAACAACACGCCCGCACAACGACGCGTGATCAAGAAGTCCACGCAACGACGCCAAGAAGAATACGCCCGCATAACGACGTTATCGGACAAAGAAGTCTACGCAACGACGCCAAAGAAGAAACGCCCGTGCAACGACGTTATCAGCACAGCAAGTCTACGCAACGACGCCAGCAGCAACACGTCCAGACAACGACGTAATCAGCAAGTCCACGCAACGACGCCAACAGCAACACGTCCAGGCAACGACGTTATCAGCACAGCAAGTCCGAAAACGACGCCATCATCAGCATATTACATCTATACAAGGAAGATTTTCTCTGTTCTCAAAATCGCATTTTTTATCATTCATGCTTTATTATTCTGTCTTAGCAGTTATGCACTAACTCTTCCTTGAGCTTTAGTCTACAGGAGCAGCAGCAACAAGTCCAAAAACGACGCCAAGTCCGAAAACGACGACAAGTCCGAAAACGACGACAAGTCCGAAAACGACGACAAGTCCGAAAACGACGCCAGGTCCGAAAACGACGCCAAGTCCGAAAACGACGCCAAGTCCGAAAACGACGCCAAGTCCGAAAACGACGCCAAGTCCGAAAACGACGACAAGTCCGAAAAAGACGACAAGTCCGAAAACGACGACAAGTCCGAAAACGACGCCAGGTCCGAAAACGACGCCAAGTCCGAAAACGACGCCAAGTCCGAAAACGACGACAAGTCCGAAAACGACGACAAGTCCGAAAACGACGACAAGTCAGCATCTACGCAGGGACGATTTCTCTGTTCTCAAAATTGCATTTTTTTTCCTCATATATTATTCTGTCTTAGCAGTTATGCACTAACTCTTTCTTGAGCTTTAGTATACAGGGACAATTGCAGCAAGGACGACGTATCCGCATTCACAATCGCAACACGTCTGTGCAAGGACGAAAATCACAGCATTCGCAAAATCGCATCAACACAACAGGCATCGCGTTTTACAGGATAATCTTTTCTATTCACAGTTACATTGTTTTTAAAATTATTTTGCCTTAGCAGTTATGCACTAACCGTTTGTTCAAGTCTTAGCATGCAGCAGCAGGAGCACAACGTGGATTTTCTCTTACAAATAACCGGCAACTGTTGGGGCCAACCTTCCCAACGATCGCGTAGCGCCTCAGCGTCGGTCCACTCGCTCACATCACCATGTAACCCAAAGACCACAAGCCATAGCAAGACACCCTGTGTTCAAGCCGCTTATTTTCTTTTACTTTTTAGACATAACCCGGTGTCATCATAACTCGACATCGACAGCCTTTTAAGCCCGCATTAGCCCGCCGTGCTTTGACCATGGTAGCCCAAAGGTCGCCATAACTCGACACCTGGACGCCTTTGAGTCCGCGTTAGCCCGCCTCGTGTTTAGACCATGGTAACCCGAAGGTCGCCATAACTCGACATCGACAATTTTTGTTTTCGGCCTTGTCTACCGCCCAACATTTTTGCAATTCGAAGATCGAGACAAAATTGGCATGAGTCAACGTCTTTGTCCAAGATTCTTCCATCATCTCCATACAAAGAGGACATCCGCTGACACCCAATTTCGACCCTCCCGTCCAGCCATTAACTATAAATTTACACTAATTTTGTAGAATAATTTTTAGGATTTTTATAATAAAATGCAGCGAATAAAACATTAAATACAGGCATAAATAATTAATTTAATAATGGCATCGCGTCTTACGTAAAGTTTTAAACACTTAGAATCCCGCGCCCGCATTTATTAACTTTAAGCTTTGTCGTAATTCTTAAATAATTAATAAATGCATAACATAAATAATTTAGCGATAACGTCGTGTCAGGTAGCATAGCCGCATTAATTAGTAATCATTTGTAATTTAAAATCAATTTTAATCTAATACATGCATTTAATAGCGCATTTATAAAAGCTTTAAACAATTCAGAAAATCATATTTGCATTAGCATTCAAATAATTCAATCTAAGCTCATTTTAATCTTAATTTAACATCGCGATAATGCACAATAATAAGATTTTAATAGCACCGCATTCTAACATTAAACACTAATTAAATAGCACACCCGCATTTATTATTATAATAATTTAAACTCAAGCTTAGACTAATAAAACACTTAAATAATTTAATTACAATCTGTTAAGTTAATTTATCACTAATAATACACCTAAAATTAACTCCTAGAATTAAATACCTAATTAAAAGCCTTAATTAAATAACTTAACTAACTAATACCTAATTCTACCCATTCCCAATATCCGATTCGCCCTGGCCCAAACGCGCAGCCCACACCCGCTGGCCCATCACCCCAGCCTTTATTCTTTAATCCCTCACAAAGCCCACTCATCCCTTTCTTCACTTCGTCTCCCGCAGACCAGCAGCCCTCAAACAAACCTCAGAAACCCTAAGCCCTCAACCGCCGCACCTCACTCCCATCGCCATACCCGGATTTCTCGCCGGAGAATCCGGGGTTTCCCTTTATCCACGCACCCCAGTCGACTTTCCTTTCCCTTCTCCAACGTATCCTTACCATAACCAGCACCCAAATCCCTTCAAATCAGAACTTACCTTAACCGATTTTACACCCAAAAGAATCGTCCAAAATCAATATCGAATCAGCACCAATTTCAGCCATTCTCAGCCTTACCAATTTTAGAACCTAGAGTTAGGCTATATAAACGACATGCAAAGAGCATCGAAGAGAAGGCAGGGGCATCGATGGGGGGCATCGGTCGAACACAGTAGGTCAGTAGCAATCGTCTTCTTTTAAGGGGGGGTAGCATCGACCCTTAGCAGCGGTTGAAAATCACCAGGGCAAGACATTAGCAATGGGGCTCAGAAATTGAGAGCAGTCAACCAACTCAGAGGAGTCCAATAGCAATAGTTAGGAGGAACTACATGGCAATTTAAGGAACCGATAGCATCGAAACCTTTAGCAAAGATGGAACACAGAGCAGAGAACCTCGCCCTTTCATTCACATCGCAAAAACCCAAAACCCGTCGATTGGACCGACGACTTGATACGCTGCCCCGGCTCGCTGTCCGGGGAAGGTAAACCCAAACTCTTTTCAGTTCATTTGGTATTTCTGTGCATTTTCTGTATTAAATATGTAGTAGTTTAGTTTTATTCGCATAATCTGAGATTAATGCGATACAGTAATGTATTACGTATTGTGTTGAGTAATATTGTGTTGTTATGAGTTGTTTGAGATCGCTTTTGAATGCTAACAGCACGATTGTTAGTGTAGGTAGATGCGCATCTCTTAAGCATGATATAGTTTTGGGATCTTAACTTCACCCAATTCTAAATGGCTTTAAGTACTGATCAATCTTATCTCCTAAATGCCAATTCTGAATACCTGCATATTTTCCTTTTTAGCAATAGTATGCCTGGAATTCTATATACGTGTTTTGACCCAAACGAGCCTATATATACATCTAACATTCTATCTTTGATCAAGTCACTTGGTCATCCCTGTTAGCTTAGCTGTTTGGCATGAACTGCCAGCTTAAGTCACCTAGGTATCATGTTAAGCCCATTATAAGAAAATGTTGATTAGATTGTTGAATTAGAGCGCATGTCTTGTTAAAATCACAACCTAAAGTTCTTAAAAGGATAAGCTCTAAATAGTTATGCTTAGCATACCTGTCCTGATTTATACACCTGCTTTGCCCTGTATGTCATTTTTCTCCCTTCTACCAAATAGCGTAGTCGCTTCATCCTATTTTTTTACATATTAATCTTTTTTATTACCTTGGGGTCTTAGGTTGTATTTTGAACTCATGAAACTATGTATATGTCATATTGTACTTGTCTCTGTGTATGTTGTTTCATGTATGCTAGTGTGATATCGTGTACTATTATGTAGTGTCTCATCCATATGAGTTTGAACTAAAGTGTCCTATCGATATTTAATTTAAGTAATATGTGTAAAACCTCTCTAGATTTTGTATCGCTTCTTATCGCCCATTTCAAGTTCCTACTAATAGTTTCATACCATGTACCCCTGCATACTATTGAATTCTCTCCATGCCTTATATGCATCATCCACGCATGAATCTTGGACCATACTTCCATGAATCATACTATATGCTTCTTTTGGATCAGAGATGCCCTTTAGCATGTTCACTGTTTTCTGGCCTAATGTCTCTGACATCTAAGTCTTGCATATAAGAATATCTGTAGGTATTTTGAACTTGTATATGTTTCACTCATGACCAAGTCCATGAAGGACTGTTGGTATTTTTCCATGTCTACTACTACAACATGTTGTCTCCTTCCCATGTGTGGGTTTTAGCAATTAAAGTCTTATTCATTAAGCTGTTATAATGGTTTGTTGTCTCTGTTATTTGTTAAAGGCTGCCTTAAAACTAAGCAATAATTGTTTTGAAAATGTTACCTGCTGGCAGTCCAATCCCTCTTCGACAGTGTCACTGCTGACTTTATGTGTGCCTGCTTCGATATAAAATATGTACCAAGTGCTTATTCGTTATTTAATTGGGCTCATACTAATCCTTTTCTTTCTTTGTTCTTTTTTACATGGCACGCACCGGAGCAAAATGAAGAGTCTCCCGGCGAGACTCATCACGAGCTATTTCAAACGACAACCCGCGTCTATGTGCATCCGCATTCACGTTCCCGCTTCAAGAATTCCTAGAAAAACAAATAGGACGCCGTCATCCGTCGTAAAGAGCATTCTTAAATCTCATCCTCTCTCTTTACTTGCATTTCATTTATTTATTTGTTTATTGTAATTTAATTACTCTATTTCTGTAATATTTAGGATATTTGGAACAATTAAGCTTCAAACATATAAGGTGGAAAGTAATTCATAATTAGAAACGCACTTCTACTTTATTTGTCTTTTAGGATTATTAGACATGTCTAAATTCTGCAAAATAATTTAGAGGATTCAACTTGCATCATATAACCAACATTCTGTTGCTTATTAAAATACATAACAGATTTCTCCTAAACTCTCAAAAATTGTCTTAAAGCATTTTTATATAATATTACGCGCAGGTTAAGCAAGATTAATTTAGCTAGTAGTATACCTAACTAAATAACCTTTGCATGAATACATAATTAGTCCATAAAGCACCTTCCTAGCATTCTTTAGCATTTCTAGCCCTCTTAACATTTTTTTTATCACCCTTTAATATTTAGCACCCCTTTACTTTTAAAATTACTTTAACATTTTAGCACTTTTAATATTCTAGCAATCCTTTAAGCATCTTTAAATATCGCCTTTGGCGCATTTTGTCCTTAACATTTTAGCACCTCCTATTTTAAGCATATTAGCATTACTTTCAACACTTTAGCATTTAGCACTTTTAAGCACCTCTTAGCACCTTTAGCACCCTTTAGCTTTAAAATTAATCTTTTAGCACCTTTAAGCACCTTTTAACATTTTAGCATTCTTTTAAACATTTAGCATTTGGCTCTCTTATTTATTCATAACACTTTTGCCCTTTTTATACATAAAGCACCTTTCAAACATTTTAACGTTTTAGCATTTCATTAAGCAGGAGGAACTTTTATTTTTTGCATTTTTTAAACATAATAATTACCCTAGGTTTGGCAGGACAACCGCAAGTTAGCGGATCTTAGAGGGTGCCTAACCCCTTCCCTCTAGATTAATAAAGAACTCTTACCCGGAATCTCATTAAGTTTAGCAGACCATAAAAATGGAGTTAGTGTTGACTTTAACCTAGTTGACATTTAGGTGTCCTAATTCACCCAAACTAATTAGGTGGCGACTCCGCGAACCCTTAGCATTCTAGCAACCCTTTAGCATTTTAGCACTCTTTAAACTTTAGCCTCTTTTTGCGCTTTTAGCACCTTTTGCAATTTTAGCATTCTTTTAAAACATTTTTAGCTTTTATTTTATTTTCTAACTTGTTATTTTTTAGCAGGAGTTTAGAAAATAAAGTGTCGCGGTCGAAAATGGGCGCGACAGGGACTGCTGGCAGATTCGGGTCACGAGACATCTCAGACAAATGGTGGATAATATACAGTGAGAGTTCATCATCCAAAAAGTGTTGACACCCAATTTTGACCCTCTCGTCCAGTCTTTAACTATAAAATTACACTAATTTTAAAAAAATATATCAGCAATTTTACAATAATAAAATGCAGCAATAAAATATTAACACATGCATAAATAAATAAGTGATTTAATAATGGCACCGCATTTTACGAAGAGTATTAAGTACTTTGAGTCTCGCGCCCGCATTTATCAATTTTAAGCCCTATCATAATTCTATTAATTTTAATAAATTCAATAATAATAATCACGTAAATAAATAAATAATTTAACAATGATTTCGCGTCAAATAGCATAGTCGCATTTATTAATACGCAGGGCAGTTTCATAATTATGATTTATAATTTAAATTAATTTCAATCTAATACATGCGTTTTAATAGCGTCGCATTTATAAAAGCATTAAGCAATCCTAAAATGTCATATCTGCATAATAATCTAAACCCCATTCAATTTTAATTTAACATCGCAAAATACGCATAATAAATAAGATTTTAATAACGGCATATCATTATAAAATATTAAGCACTAATTAAATAGCACGCCCGTCTTTATTTTTTATAATAATTTAAACTCAAACTTAGACTAATAAAACACCTAAATAATTTAATCACAATTTAAATAATTTAATTTACCACTAATTAATTAATAATGCACTACCCAAATCTAAATACTATAACTAATGTCCTAATAGCACCAGCCCAATACCCTTTTAATTTGTAGCCCACATCGCCCAGCCCACTATTTTCTCCCTGAGCGCAGCCCAACTCATCCCCTTCAGCCTTTTAGTCTCCCTCTTCTTCAATCCAGCAGGCAAAAAAGAAACAAGAAAAACCCTAGCAGCCATCCATCGCCGCCCACACCCAGCACCCAGCCGAGATTCTCGCCGGAGAATCCGGCGAATCTTTCACCAGTACAACTAACAAATCATCCCAATATTACGATAATCATAAACTTGCCTTAAGAAACACATCCAAAATCGTAGGAAAATCTGAACGAACCATGTCAAAATCGTAGCAAAAATCGTTCGAAATCAGTACCAAAAGCTTACCAAATTTGGAACCCAAACCATGGCCATATAAATGAACATGCAAAGGCAGAACTGAAGGAGGATGGACACAGAGAAAATACTAAAGCCTTCAGCGTCCGCAGGCATCGGCATCCATAGGAAACCAGGGAAAACCCAATAAGAAAGGAATTTCCGCAGAGAAAAGCATTGAGAAAAATCGGGAATAAATCTTATCCCTTTAAATCGCGTCGCAACAAAACCCCCCGAGTGGATCGACGACTTGATACGCTGCCCCGGTTCGCTTCCCGGAGAAGGTAAATTCATTACCCTTTATGTCTTAATTTTCGTTTGATAGTAGTATGTATGATATGTATCTACGTGACTGATTGAACATGTGTTGAATTGATTCCAAGGGTTGTTTAAGTTTATAAGGTAATTGCTAAGCATGTTTAGTTAATATGAATTGCTGTTAATATGCATGGCTGTGATTCTTGATGTGTTTAGACCAATCTTGTTATACCCCGTAGTTCTGGCCATGCGTATGGGAGCGCACGAAAGGGGTTAAGACTTGAAATTTTCGAAAGATGGGTTGACGGATTGTTTCGGACGGGTTTTTGGTCAACTTTGGGGCGGGTTATGACCCGTTACATTGAGGGTTCCTAGGTGTTTCAAAGGCCTAGTGCGTAGTTCGTTGAGTCAAGCTTCCAACGCAACCAACCGTTCGTCGATAGGACATCGGAGTAGAAAGTTATGGTAGTTACAAGTTCGGTCTTGCAATGACGTAAATGTTTCGGGGCCAGGGCCGCGCGGTGCGGGCCGCGGCGCCGGATGATCTGAGGGTTCGCTGAAGTTGCAGCGCCGCGGCGCCGGAATGTTCTGGGAGTCGGCAGAAGTTTCAGCGCCGCGGCGACGAGGCGGGATTTCTGGCGGAAAAACTGAGGAAAATCAGATTTCTTCTTTTAAAAGGGCCATGGGAGGGTGACAAGTGTCCCCCCCCCCCCATCTGATTTTTGCATGTCTTATATATTGACCAAGTCTTCATCTTTCAAAGTCTTTCTCTCTCTCTAAAGCTAAAACTCTCACTTCTCTCTAGAATTCCAAGAGAAATTCAAGGCTTGAGGAAAATCTAAAAAAGTGTGGCAAGAAGGAAGTTTGTGGCTAGCTTGTAGGAGTTATTGTGGTGGTGTTCTTGGAAAAGAGGCTAGCAAAGTTGTTGAAATAATTTGGCTAAAGCTCTAAGGTAACAATTCTTCTCTTGTGGCTAGTTATTTGTGTTGCATGTGAAGAAGAAAGAACTTGTAGTTGGAAATATTGCTCTTAGATGAATTGCATGTAAGAAATATGGTTTGGATATGAAAGAATTGGTTAAGAATGATATGAGAGCATGTTATAGCCTAAATACTACCTTAAACTTGTTAAGTTAGTTGTTGTACATTGTGGGGCAGAATTTTACACACCCAAGTTTAGGTGTGCAATCCCCTTTGAAATGTTTGGATTGTTGGGCCTTAAATGTGGCGTTTGGATGTTGAATTCGGCCTTGTTAAAGGTGGCAAGTATGTAGAAACAAAGGAAATGCTGCCCAATTTTCCATAGAAAATTAGTAACTTTGGACTTGGATTATTCTACATTGAACTAGAGGTTAATAGACGTATTATGGTCATTATAGGTTGACATACTACGTGCGGTATTTTGGAATTAGCAAGTGGATTGACCGAAGAGGTATGTGGAACTTTCCTATCTCTTGAGCATGAATGATTTTACCTATGTAGTACGATATACGTACAAGGTTTGATATCCCTTACTTGTTTTAAGGATGTCTTGAGTTTTCAAAGTTAAGGGACTTGATGCGTTCAAATATATGATTCTTGTTCTCCTTTTAAAAGTGTAAGTCCCTTGGGTTTTAGGAAAATGTATTTGACTAAGGTATAACGTTAATATAATGACTTTATGGGAAGTTGATTATATTAGCTTTATGAAAGGTTAACAAAGAAAGATTTACTTTAAGTAAAATGAGTACGGATAAATGATTTGAGGTTGTGAAAGGTAAATTGGTTTTAAGGCATCAATTGTCCAAAAGTTTTATGTGAAAAAGAGTCATTTAAAAGAGTGGAAGTATGTGGTACTTTGGGTTAAATTCCCGGATTTTCTTTTACTAAGATATGTTAACTTATTTATGTAATGTATGATGGTCGGTTGAGCTAGGGTAAGAGTATAAATGAGGGGTAAATCCCCAAGACGTTATACCACCTTCTCCATGGTAAGAGTATAAATGAGGGGTAAATCCCCAAGACGTTATACCACCTTCTCCAGGGTAAGAGTATAAATGAGGGATAAATCCCCAAGACGTTATACCACCCGCTTCAGGGTAAGAGTATAAATGAGGGGTAAAACCCCAAGACGTTATACCACCTATTCCGTGGATTTGCTACCCACGATGCGAGGAATACCTCATGCGAGTCCGTAGGGCTCATGCGGGTGAAATAGTCTCATGCGGGTGAGTACAGCCTATGCGAGGAATACCTCATGCGGGTCCACATGACCCATGCGGGTGAAATAGTTCCAAGAGTAGGAGTGCTTAATGATACTGCGGGGCGGATGACCTTGCTTTGACCATGAGCTTCTTATTTTCATGCAGTATTGTATATGTTGATATTCTCATTATTGGTAAGGCACAGTGTTCGGTGAACTGATTTTTTATACATGTCTTCCGTTATTTTATACTTGAGGTATTTTCAGTATTTTCCAGTTTCGCATACTTAGTACATATTGTGTAATCGACCCATTTCTCGGCCGTTCATGCCGCAGGTAGGGGTAAGCAGGTGGTGGATCCTCATTCTTAGGATCACTGTTCCGGTGTCAGAAGCTCCATTCCTCCGGAGGCTTGTTTTGTTGGGTACGGTTCTTCCCTGATGTTGTAGGTAGTTTGTACATTCAGGGGTATGGCGGGGCCCTGTCCCGCCACAGTTGTTATTCTTAGAGGTCTGTGGTCACACCTGTGTTTTGGGCTGTAAGAACAAGTTGTACTTTTGATTAAGTATATTGTTATGAGAGGCAGCCTTATCGGCTGGCCAGTGATGTTTACTTTATACCGGTTATGTGTTATGTATGTTCACGCTATTCTCTCGATGTATACTGACGGTGCCCGTAGGCACTAGTCGCGCCCCGGGTCGGTCGTGACAACCGCATTCGTGGTATGTCGCATACGCGACTAAATAAATCACCTACTACTGAGTCTACGGGGATCAACTGTTGAGCATGTCAGTCGGGAATTGATGTCCATCTGGAATTATTAGGCTAATATACAGTTTCGCTTAGTTTAAAGACATGTTTGATGGTTGTTATATGACTGTGTCTGCATTTGGTAATATCTAATATATTTGATTGATCATGATCATTGTTAAGATGTATCGGAATGGGTATTGGTATGTTAAGTTACCTACTGTATTGGATCGGGGCAACTTAAGTAGGGGAAAATCCCTAAGGTCACGTAATTCGTAAATGGGGGTTCATAGTCCAGTTCATATGTTTGGATACATTTATCCACTGTTTTGTTGACTATTACGCATGTTTAAGTCAGTAAAAAAATGTTTTTTCATATCAATTTAAGAACCTGTTGAAACACATATGCACCGGGTAGTCAATTTAACACTCAATCTTCTGTTTTTAAGAATTGCTAATTAGGTATGGACTGTTATAGGTGTCATACTGTTTGTGCAGCTCTAATTGTGCATATGTCTGCCTCTAGAAACCAAGAAATGATAACGTGACGAGGCCATTTCCATTTTGGGATATCTATTGATATTTTGGCTGTGTGATTCTCTCAGATGTCAGATCGCTTGCTCATATGTGTGCATCTCATAATTGTCTTAGTCTCAATCGCCTCTCTATGACCTGCATAACTCCTAAGATCGCTCCAAATGATCATTTCACCGCATATTTGCTTCCTCAGATTCGATTGATATAGTGTGACTACCTCATCTATTTAAAGGCAAACTGGTTCTATGATGTCATGAATAGTCCCCTGAGTTATGTTATAGAGTACGCTGGTTACCCAATTGGTTTTGAATATAACCCAGACAATTGCACATGTATGATGTATCCCTGGAAAGATTTTCTAGTTGCTGGCTCTCTAAACTTGGTATATCACCACACCAAACTGGGCTGCTATCAACTCCCTGTAAAGCGGCTCCCAGTTCTTGTTTCTAAGTCTGCATAAGGTCTGCTTCATTGTTCCTACTGGAATGTTGGTTCCAGACCATTATATCATTGTGTCATTACTCTTCTTGTCCCTTCACATTCCGCAAATAGATGCATATGAGTTTCTTCCACCAGGCTGTCACATAAACAAATGTCACCCCTTACCTACATATTTAAACTTTCTGAGCCTTTCTTTGGTTAGTAACCTATCCTGCATTGCTAACCAAAGTATAAACATGTGTTTGAGTCATTAGCATATACAGGCTGAGTGGTCCTTCTTTCAAAGATCTAAAATTTAGATCTGGGGCCCTGCTATCTCGTTTCTGTCCTATAACAAATCTGAAAAAAATCGCATGTCCTGGACCTGCTTCATGTTCTGTGCACAGTTCGCATCTAAGGCCCAACATGTGATTATATAGCATTGAAATGTTTTCCGCTTGTGCTTTTTTTATATATCAGATCATATATGTGCGAGTTTATCTACTTGTATTATTTGGGTTCATTCTAATCCTTATCTTCTCTTATATTTTTACATGAAATGCATCGGAGCAAAAAAATGAAGAGTCTCATGGCGAGACTCATCACAAGCTACAGCAAATGAAGACCCGCATCTATGTGCATTTCTCTATCCGCATTGGAATTCCAAAACCACCGGCGAAAGGACATCGCCTTTCCTTCGAGTCATTTATTGATCATTTCTTCCCCATTTATTTGTTGTAAATTATTTGACTGACATTTCACTATTAACGCTACACTTAGTATAGTTTAAACCTTGAATCATAGATTAGAAAGTAGTTAATTAGCAATTTGTTTCCCTTCGAGTTAAATATTTTAGATTATCCATACATAGTTTAAGCTATACTAAACCACCTAATAATCTTAACTTGCATAACTAATCATGTAGCTAGGATAGTATTTCCAAGATTCCTAACCCATTTGCTATAAATTCCATATAGAAATCTTTTTTTTTTGCTAAGAAACCCCCTTAAGCATGTGGCATACTAATCAAGGTCCATTTAGTAGGCAAATGCATACATTTAGTCAATAAATTAAATTTTTTATAATATAGATGCATGCTTTTAAAACTTTACACATATTGTTATAGCACTAGTCTTATAATTTCTTAAATAAAAGATAAAATACATTCGTTTACTAAAACACCCTCTACATTGCATCTTAGCATAAATAATTAACCCTAGGTTTGAACGGGCAACCGCAAGTTAGCGGATCTTAGAGGGTGCCTAATTCATTCCCTCTAGATTAATAAAGAACTCTTACCCAGAATCTCACATAAGTTTTTTTTTACAGACCACAAAAAATGGAGTTAATGTTGACTTCAACCTAGTTGACATTTGGGTGTCCTAATTCACCCAAACTAATTAGGTGGCGACTCCGCGAACCCTTAGCACTTTTAGCACCCTACTTTAACCTTTAGCACTTTGGCACCTTTAACATCTTAGCACTTTAGCGTTTTAGCATTTATTTTCTAACATCTTTTACAGAGCAGGGATTCGCTAGAATAATGTTGCGGTCGAAAAAGGGGCGTGACAAAAAGTATATGAACTAGACACGGAACTACACAATTTAGTAAATAAAAATTGGGTTTCAACAAAGATAACATGACGACTAATTATGATTTTATTAGAGGATAAATTAAAACATTTGTAACTACGATGATTAGATGGATAACCCAAAAACACACAAGCGGTAGAACGGGCTTGAAGTTTGTTAATTGTAGTAGACAAAAAAAATAGATAAAATAAACACCCAAATAACCCAAGATGAGAATACGAATAATCTTTATTGTAAAGAATTTTAAGTGGGGGTTGATATGCTAAGCCTTTACGAGGGAGGATGTTAAGTAGATATGTAGTCATTTGTAATGCATGATGCCAAAAGAATGTGGTAATGAAGCATGGGCCAGCAAGGTACGGACAATATTGTTTATGGAACTAATTTTTCTCCCAGCCTTCCCATTTTGTGAGGACGTATGTGGACAAGAAAACCAAAAAGATATGCCATTAGTGTCACAAAACTCTCGAAATGACTCATTATCATATTCCTTGTCATTATCACATTGAATATTTTTAATTTTCCATTCGAATTGGGTACAAATGAATGTTCTAAATATTAAGAAGGTGAAAAAAATGTGAGATTTTTTTGATAAAGGAAAGGTCCACAAAAAATTAGAATAATCATAAAAAAATAAGACATAATAACGATGGCTCAAAGAACTTAAAACGAGAGATGTCCATAAATCACTATGAATAATGTCAAAAGGCATCAAAGTACGAAAAGTAGAGACTACAAACGGTAATCTAACATGTTTCCCTAATTGACAAGAATGACAAAGTGAAGTACTACACGTACTCTTACAAGTAATAAAATTATTTTTATGTAGAGAAGAAATAATAGATGACCCCGGATGTCCCAAACGTGCATGCCACAATGAAGAAGCAAGAGCGACAAAGGTAAAAGGTATGTCATGACTCGCGGAAAAGGTGGTGAGTGGATAAAGCTCCCCCTACTATTGCATCTCGTTAGAAGTATCCCCGCCGTGAAATCCTTCACAGAAAATCCAAAAGGATCAAAATTAACAGAAATTCAATTATTAGTGGTGAATTTTCGGACATACATCGAATTTTTAATTAAGTTAGGGACATGAAGAACATTTTTAAGACAAGATGTGGATGTGGGGGAGACAATTTCGTTTGACTATAACCGCGAAGTGGAATTGAGTTGCCATTACCAATAATAATGCCACGATTTTTGCTCAAATTAAAATAAGACGGGAGATTACCTTGTGCCGACGTCATATGAGAAGTGGCTTCGGTGTTCATATACCAATTCGGGTCCAGGGAATTTAATCTGAGTATATGCATTGCGGCCTTAATATTTGTAGGTGTCGGGACTAGAGTCGGGCCTATAGTGGTGAAGGCCTGCTGAAGCCGAGGCCCAAGCAGGTCGGCCTACTGCCCCGACCCAACACCGTATCGTGATACACTGTTTGTGAAACTGGGCCTAGAGGCTGACTAGAATTGGGCCTAGTTTCAATGATAGGGCGTTGGTGAATAATAAGGGCTATTGGGCCAATGGTAACTGGCCTAGCCCCACAGCCAGGAGGCCCAAGGCTGCGGCCAGTTGGCCTGTGGTCTACTGTTCCGATCCCTACTATTCTGGCCACCACCGCCACCACTGTTATGGCCACCATCGCCATCGACGTTACCACTGCAACTGCCACCGCGGTTCTTGTCATTATTTTTATGATTTTGGTCCTTTTTTCGCTACTTTTGGTAAAGTTTTGGCCCGAAATTTTGGAGAATGAGTGAGGATTGCCTGACGTGGCCATTATCACGACAAAATTTGCGTCGGTAGTTGTCTTCTTAGCCAAATCGGCTTCTTCCAACGTGAGTATGGAACGGGCCAGATAAAATGGCAGGAGAGAATTACTTTTATGAAACATTGTCCCAACTCCATTATAGGCCTCGGATATGCCTGCAACCATCTGAAGAACAAGACGATCATTGGTAACGGACGCACCAATGTTTCAGAGTTGATCCTCCAATTCCTTCAGCCTTTTACAATAGGCTGAGACATTCGGAAAATCATTCATGTTGACATGGGAAAATTCCTGCACAAACGTGACATCACAGGAATTTTTGTTATTTAGAATATATCACGCACCCTATTCCAAGTTTTCATCATCGTAGCGTCAGTTTCAATAATCGTATGCAAGAGGTCTGCAGAGATAGTGGAATAAATCCATTGGAGAATGGTAGCATCAAGGGTCATTCATAACGTAGGATCATCCTCGGGGGTAGGTACATTCTTCTTGCTAGTTATCGAGGGAATGATATGATGGAGGACTTGATGCGAGCGTGCGTGAACTTTGATAATTTCTCTCACGTCGTGTATTGGACGTTTTCCATCTCAAAAACAATAGGGATGTGGTTCTTGATGTTGGAGAATGTAAGGGTAGGATGAAACATGTTCTTTGATGTAGACATATAACAAAAGAACAATAGGAGAATTAGAGATTTGGAAGAAATTTGGGAAGAGAGGAAGAAATTGCACAGAAACCGAGGATGAATCACGGAATCCGAGATGATAGAAAAAGGCAGTCGAAGTGTTTTTGTGAAAAGATATTTTATTCCTAAACTTCTGATACCATGAAAGAAATAATCTTCTTGACTATTCTCATTAATGAAGAGATATTTATATACAATTTCTAATTATGAAAAATCATATTCCTACTATAACAATAACTTATAATTATACTTCTATAAAAATTCTTAAATTATGATAAGTTTACACTAAAACTTGAACTCAGATACACGTGCATATCACGTGTATACATAATTTATTACGAATAAATGTCTTAGTATTGAAAGAACATTTACAACAAAGACTCTTCACATCCGATATACAATGGCAAAGATAATATATATATATATATTAGTCATTTCAGAAGTTAGTAACCGTACGTAGTACAATTAGGTCCCATCTTAAATGACTTAGTGCCTGTTTCGATTGACGGTGGGCAGAAGTGATTCTGGCAGAATTGATTTTGTCAGAATTGATTTATGTTTGGATGCAACAATGTAAAAGTGATTGTTGTCAATAAATGATGTTTCGATAGTTTTGATCAAAATTGTTTTTAAATGTAGAATTATCAAAATATACATTTAGTCAATACATATAAATAAAATTACTAATAAATGGAAGTATGTAAATAAAAATTACAAATAGATAATAGAATTTAAAGTGTAATATAGTACTCAAATATTGGTAGAATATTATTACAATACTAATTTAAAGTGCAAATAATATTTAAATATTATTACAATACTAATTTTGCTTGTACTCTATAATTTTATTGCGGACTAAGTCTCGAAAGTGATCCATCTCTGATGAAGAAGCTACATTAAAATCCTGTGATTGATCCAAGTTATGATAATCATCATGATGAATGATTGTGCTTTCATCTTCATAAAAATCAAAATCAATATCTATTTCTACATTCCTTCTGATAAAGTTGTGTATAGTCATTGTTGCGACGACTATTTGAACCTGTGTTTCAAAATTGAACCTGGGCATGCGACGTAAAATTGTAAATCTATTCATCCATGAACAAATGTCAACTTTAGTAGTATATTTGATTTAAAAAAAAAATTAAAACAGAACATGAGTAGTATATTTGATTTTTTTAGTAATTATTTCTAGATATTTAAAGAGGGTAATGAAAGTTGTATATTTGAATTTTTTTTAGTAATTATTTCTAGATATTTAAAGAGGATAATGAAGGTGGATAGAGTTGTTGATGAAAATTAAAGAGGGTAATAAAGGAAATAGTAAAATTCAAATTGAAATAAATGGTACAATTGATTCTGGCAGAAGCTATAAATTTTGTTATTTTCACAAAAATAGGTACCTAAAAGTGATTCTGGGTACCCAAAAGCCAATCCAAACAGAGCTTTTTGTAAAAGTTAATATCAATAACTAAAGCAAAAACTCTTCGGATACCATGGCAAATATAATATATTAAATGTCTCTCATTTGAGAAGTTACTAACTATAAAGACATCTCATACCTCTCAATTAGGGGTGCACAAAGGGTCAGGACCGGACCGGACCGGACCGAACCGGACCGGACCGAAGACCGAATCGGAGGATTATCCGGACCGAAGACCGGACCGAATTTCTCGGTCCGGTCCGGTCCGGTCCGGGTCATTTTCGGTCCGGTCCGGGTTTTCGGACCGAATGGACCGAATTTGATCCCCACCCTCCCCGCTAGCCTCACAAATTCCGCCACTTGGACGTATTGACATATGAAATATAGGTTGTAAATTGATCAAACTTTATACGGTCATAACTTTGCGCTCGGACGTCCGTTTTACCTAATTTTTTTTTTGATTTCGCGTATTTTTTCGATACGGGGGTGGCCAAACTGCTATGCGGTTTGATTCCTCCGATTTCTCCAAAAACGTCCATCTTGCCCCTCAATTTCTCTTTTCCCCCAAATCGTTACGTTTTTCCAATTTTCAAATCTAAATATCTCGCGATTTACAATAGATTTCAACGTAAAAATTGCGTGCCACCGCGTCCGAGAATGTCAATTTCAGTATTGTAAATTCAATTTAAAAAAAAAAAACGGGCCCCGGAACCCGACCCGGAATTATATATTAGAAATTTATAAAATTAGGAATTATATATATTAGGAATTTATAAAATTATAAATTATATATATTATATATATTAAGAATTATATATATTATAAAAAATAAAAAAAATAAAAAAAAATAAAAAAATAATTCGGTCCGGACCGGACCGAACCTGGACCGGACCGGACCGGACCGAAAACCGAATTTTCAAAACTGAGGGACCGAAGACCGGACCGAATTTCTCGGTCCGGTTCGGTCCGGTCCGAACAGGTGCGGTCCGGTCCGATTTTTCGGTCCGGACCGAAATTTGTGCAGCCCTACTCTCAATACTCATACAGTGCATTGTTTTCAGAAACGGGTGTGCTCATTCGACTTCTGGAGGATCCAATTTTTTTTTTAAGCAAGAAGTGACAGCACCTTATTAATTTCAGGGTCATAAATTGACATATAATAAACTGAATTTGAAACTAATATACTACTGGTTACATGCTAATACTATTACCATTTCATTGGAGACTCAAATGTGGTACACGCCTTTTTGTTGGTGATTTTCATGATTTTTTTTGCATAATTCAAGTGGCTCCTACTCCAAGAAAGTCTATAAATGGTGGTGCAATTGTGCTATTATCACTGTTGTTGCTGCTTCTTATGTCCTCTTTTAATGCTGGTGATGATGATGGAATTTGTGTTCTTGCTGTTGTTGTGACATAAGGAAACTGCAAGTATTGTGACTGTTGTTGTTGCATACTATTCATCATCATCAATGAATTAGATGGAGTAGGATGGTGGTGATCTATGAAGCACGGACACCTCATTTAGGGTGAGGTGTCCGTGTCGGACACCTCATCGGACACGAAACGCCTCGGACACGTGTCCAGGACGTTTTCGAGTGGGCCCAGCAAAAAAAAAAAAAAAAATCGGACACGGCAGGGACACGCGGGGGACACGAGAAAGGGGGACACGGCAGGGACAATTTTTTTTTTTTTTTTAGAAAAAGTTTAGTTTTAATTTTATTTGATTTATTTTAAGTAAATTTATATTTATTTGAATTTGGGTCTTGGGACATACTTATGTATTAGTTTATGGACTATGGTCTTATGAATTATGTATTGAATATTTGATTGATTGTCAATTTGTTATGAATGTTTCTTTTTAATTTGGTACATATTTAATTTGGTATTTTGGTTATTTGGTATATAACAAATTTGAATTAAATTTATAATTTATTTATGAATGTGAAGCTTTAATAATATTAATTTTAGTATTATATATATATATATATATATATATATATATATATATAAATATTTTTTAATTTATTTTTACAGTCGTGTCCCTGCCGTGTTGTGTCCCCTATTTTTCAAAATTGTCGTTTCCGCGTGTCCGTGTCCGTGCTACATAGGTGGTGATGAGTAATTATGTTATGAGAGATATTGGATCTGCCTTGCTGGTTGTTGGAAATAGTAAGGGCATGATGAACTATATTCTTAGATATAACGAAAGAACAATAGGTGAATGAGGATTCAGAAGAAAATTTAGGAAGAGAGTATGTATTGGATGATTTTAACAGTTATTTGAAGTATTGTTGAATATACAGAAGTCCCTCATTTGACAAGGTACTAACTATGAACATATCTAATCCCTCTTGAAAATATACCGTGGTATACACGGCATATACAATGTCTTCTGTATACCGTGTAGATCACGGAAACACAAAGCAATAAAAGAAAAGTTTGGCTCACTGTTTTAGGCCTTATTTGTAGTGTTTTATTTGTAATTAATTAGCATTGTACACATACCATAATTATAGAATTCTTGTACAAATAGAATAGGGTTTTGGGAGTAGAGTAGGAATAGGATTTTCCATATTATGAAAATTTTAAATTGTATATATATTCATTCATTAATAAAAATAATCAAGGAATTATTTCTTTCGTGGTATCAGAAGTCTAGATGTTTCTACCAATTTTTTTCTCTCTTTCGTTGCCTCGATTCTCGTGTTCAATTCTCGAAAACTATGTCATCTCTTCCTAAATTTTCTTCTGAATTCCTCATTCACCTATTGTTCTTTCGTTATGTCTAAGAACATAGTTCATCCCTTACTATTTTCAACATCAAGAACCACATCCCTATTGTTCTTGAGATGGAGAACGTCTAATATGCGACGTAGGCCGAACTGTTCAAAATTCACGCAATCTCACATCAAGTACTCCATCACATAATTCATCCTGCTATCCCTCCACCCGCAGAGGATCCTCAGTTATGGATCACTCTTGATGCTAACGTTCTTCAGTTGATTTACTCTACTATTTACCGACCTTTTACAGACGATCATTGAACCAGACACTACAACTATGGCTACCTGGAATAGATTGTGTGATATATTCCAAGATAACCAACATTCCCGAGTTGTCTCCCTTGAGCTGGAATTTTCACAAGTCAGCATGGAAGATTTTTAGAATGTTTTGGCTTATTGTAAACGACTCAATGAATTAGCGGACCAACTCTGTAACGTTGGAGCGCCGGTTACCAATAATCATTTTCTTCTACAAATGGTTGCAGGCCTATCTCAGGCCTATTATGGCATTGAGACTCTACTCCGTCAAAGTAATCCACTTCCACTTTTTTATCAAGCCTGTTTGATGCTCACGTTAGAAGAAGTCGACTTTGCAAGAAGGCGGCTACCGGCGTAAGTTCCATGGCAATGATGACTACGTCCGATAATTCTAACGATTTTGTTGATAATTACGGCCAAAACCACAACAACAGTGGCGGCAAGAAAGGTCAAAACGGTAAGAATAATGGCAAAAATCGTTGCGACAACAACAACGGCGGACGGACATTTCTAACGTATGCAGTGGGCCTTGGGGTACTAGGCCCCAACCCGTCTGGTCTCAGTAGTGGGCTCCTTTGGCAGTAGGCCTAGACCAGCGGCCAGTGGCCCAGTCTCTACTACCCGTCTTGTTATTTCCCGGGAAGTTGGGCCCCAATCCAGCCCAATCATAGGCCCACTATTCCAGGTTTTCCAGGTTACACCCAGCAGAGATCTGGTTCGGGTCATCAAGCGGGTGTGCTTGGGCCTCGGCCCCCGCAGTGACCCCCACTCCGATAGATATTGAAGCCGATATACATACACTTGGATTAAATCTCCCGGATGCAAATTGGTACATGAACACCAGCGCCACTTCCCATATGACATCCGACTCAGGCACTCTCTCGTCTTATTACAATTTGAGCAAAAATTGTGGTATTATTATTGGTAATGGTCATTCAATTCCAATTCAATGTCACGGTAGTGCAACTTTGCCCCCATCTCACATTCACCTCTTGTCTTGAAAATACCCTTCATGACCCTAACTTAATTAAAATTCTGGTGTCTGTTTGCAAATTCACCACTGATAATTGAGTTTCTGTTAATTTTGATCCTTTTGGGTTTTCTGTGAAGTATTTCAAAACGGGGATACCTCTTATGAGATGCAACAGTAGGGGCGATCTTTATCCAATCACCACTGCCAATTCTGTTAGTCCAGTCATACCATCCACATTTGCTGCTCTTGCTCCTTCCTTGTGGCATGCACGATTGGGTCATCCAGGATTGTCAATTATGTCTTCTTTCAATAAAAACAATTTGATTGATTGTAATGGTACAAGTAGTACTCCAATTTGTCCTTCTTGTTTGTTAGAAATAATTGTTAGATTACCATTTGTAGCCTCTACTTCTCGCACTTTGATGTCTTTTGATATTATTCATAGTGATTTATGGACATCTCCCGTTAAGTTCTTTGGGTCATTGTTATTATGTTCTTTTCTTGGATGATTATTCTAATTTTTTATGGACTTTTCCGTTAGCAAAAAAATCTAAAGTATTTTCCACTTTCGTAATATTTGAAAAATTCATCTGTACCCATTTCGAACGTGATATAAAAATATTCAATGTGATAATGACAAATAATATGATAATGGGGTGTTTCAAAAATTTCGTGCTGCTAATGGCATAGTTTTTTGTTTCTCTTGTCCTTATACGTCCTCACAAAATGGGAAAGCCGAACGAAAAATTCGTACTATTAATAATATTGTCCGTACTTTATTAGCCCATACTTCTGTACCTCATTCTTTTTGGCATCATGCTCTACAAATGGCTAATTATCTACTTAACATACTTCCTAACAAAGGTTTGATATTTAAATCCCCCTCCAAATTCTCTATAATAAAGTTCCTTCATATTTTCATCTTAGAGTTTTTGAGTGTTTATGTTATCCACTCTTTCTGTCAACTACATTAAACAAACTTCAAGCCCGTTCTACCGCTTGTGTGTTTTTGAGGTATCCGTCAAATCATCGTGGTTACAAGTATTTTGATTTATCCTCTAATAAAATCATAATCAGTCGTCATGTTATATTTGATGAAACCCAATTTCCGTTTACGTGGTGTGTAGTCCCGTGCCTGACTCGTATCATTTTTTAGATGACGAGGTCCCACCATATATTATACATCATTTGTTGGACCAAATCGTACCCACTACCCCGCCAGCAAGCCCACTGCCTACTGACCCAATTTCCTTTCAGCCCACTGCTCAGCACACCAACCCGTCATTACTTCTAGATCCGATCGGTCCAGTGGGCCTATCGTCCAACCTACTATCGATACAACCTCTGACCCAGTGCACTCTTCCAGTCCGTCACCCTTTCCATTTTTTCCCACAATCCATCCAATTCTTCCTCGAGTCATCGACCTGTTACTCATAGTCAACGGGGTATTTTTAAACCAAAAAGATATTTTAATTTAAATTCTAATATTCTTAAATCCCCCTACCCCATAATCCAGTGTCTGCATTAAATAACCCAATTTGAAAATTGGCTATGAACGACGAATATAATGCTCTTATTAAAAATAAGACGTGAGAGTTGGTACCCCGTTATTTTGGTGTTAATATTCTTCGATCTATATGAATTTTTACTCATAAAGATAATCCTGACATTTCTTTTACGAGACATAAGGCTCGACTTGTAGGTGATGATAAAACATAATAGGTTGGAGTGGATTGTGGTGAGGCCTTTAGTCCGGAGGTTAAACTGGCTACCATTTGCACTGTTCTTAGTTTGGCTCTCTCTAAAGCCTACCCCATTCATCAGCTAGATGTGAAGAATGTTTTCTTACACGGTGATCTTCATGAGACAGTTTTCATGCATCAGCCTTTGGGTTTTCGAGACCCCACTAATCCTAATCATGTTTGTTTGTTAAAGAACTTGTATGGGCTTAAGCAGGCCCAAGAGCCTAGTATAAACGATTTGCAGAGTATGTATCTACTATTGAATTTTCTCACATCAGGTCTGATAATTCTCTGTTCATATATCGTCGTGGTACTTGCTTGGCATATATTCTCTTGTATGTGGATGATATTATTTTGACAGTTTCTTTTGATGATTTACGCAAGTCTATCATGACACTACTCAGTTTTGAGTTTGCTATGAATGATTTGGGGCCATTGAGTTATTTCTTGGGAATTGTTGTCACTCGTGATACAGGTGGTTTGTTCTTATCCCAAATGAAGTATGCCGCTGAGATCATTGAGCTAGCTGGTATGGCCTTGTGCAAGTCTACTTCCACTCCAGTTGATACTAAACTCAAGCTAGGTGTTGCAACTACCTCACCTTACGAGGATCCAACCCACGATCACAGTCTTGCAGTGGTTCTTCAGTATCTTACTTTCACGAGACTGGATATTATGTATGTCGTACAACAGGTGTGTTTGTTTATACATGATCACAGGGTTGAGCACATAAATGCGTTCAAATGCATTATTCGATACATACAGAAAACACTTGATTATGACTTACATTTATATCCATCATCGACATCTACACTTGTCTCGTATACAGATGCTGATTGAGGTGGTTGTCCAGATAGCAGACGCTCTACGTCTGGTTATTGTACGTTTCTTGGTGATAACTTGGTCTCATGGTCTGCAAAGCTCCAATATACATTATCACGCTCCAGTGCAGAGGTCGAGTATCGAGGGGTAGCGAATGTGGTATCTGAATCATGTTGGTTACATAATCTTCTTTTAGAGCTTCATTGTCCCATTTAGAAAGCTACCTTGATTTATTGTGATAATATTAGTGTCGTCTATCTTTCTAGTAATCCTGTTCAACATCAGCGCACTAAAAATGTCGAGATGGATATCCACTTCGTTCGAGAAAAGGTAGCTCATGTGCATGTGTGCGTCTTACATGTCCCTTCTAAGTACCAAATTGCTGACATATTTACTAAGGGTCTTCCCTCAGTTTTATTTGAAGATTTTAGGGACAGTCTCAACGTATGAAGACCGCCCGCTATGACTGCGGAGTGTGAAAATATAATGTGGTATACACGTTATATACAATGCCTTGTGTATACCGAGTATATCACGGGAACACATAGCAATAAAAGGAAAGTTTGGCTCACGGTTTTAGGCCTTATTTGTAGTGTTGTATTGTAATTAATTAGCATTGTACACTTACCATAATTATAAGATTCTTGTACAAATAGAATAGAGTTTTGGGTCTAGAGTAGGAATAAGATTTTCATATTATGAAAATTATAAATTATATATATACTCATTTATTAATGAAAATAATGAAGGTATTATTTCTTTAACCTTTCATCTCTCATACAATGCTTTCTTTTCACAAATGGGTGAGCTGATCCGAATTCTAGAGAGGATTCAATTTTTATAAGTATATATCGGATAATTTTAATAGTTATTTGAAATGTTTATATATATATATATAGTGATTGTGAGATAGTTTAACTATCATTTATGTGTGATCGAATAATTTTACTCCGAACTATTTAGATATGTCTTTTCCTCCTATATATATATATATATATTGTGATTCTGAGATAGTTTAACTATCGTTTATGTGTGATCGAATAATTTTACTCCGAACTATTTAGATGTCTTTTTCTCCTATATATATTTACGCATAAACAATGTGATGTGACATATTTTTATGACCCGCGTCTATATTTATCTTTTTTTGTGATTTTGTTTTGCTTTTTTCTCCTATTTTGTTATGTTTAAATTATTTAAAAAAAACTGAAAGTGGTTAAATACGTTATTTAATTAAATGAGAAAGAATGTATAGCAATACTGAAGATTAGAGACGCTGATCTCTTACTCGCAATTGTAACGTTAAAAATTTGCTAATTATAAGTTCTAGGTTTCTCTTCCTTCTTTTTAAGATAAAAAAGAAGAAGTTGTAAACATGATTAACAACTATAATACTCCTAAGAAAAAGAAAAATATACAGTCTTAACAATTTTGCCACTCTTTTTATTCTGTTTCATATTCCTTTATGCTTTTACTTCTTATTTTTTATTTAAATAGAAGATAATTTTAAACAATAAAAAATGTACTATTTGTTGTAAGAAAAAAATTTAAAAGACATATATATATTTGTATTTTTATATATAGCAGATTAAGAGAATCCCACCACACACTTCTAAAATAAAAGTGATAATGTTTTTCTTCCCTTTTATAAATAAAAGTTTCTAATGAGAAATTCATCTTATTTAAGCTCTAATTCTAATAAAAGTATTAACTAAAGTTATTAAAAATATAGTTTTTTATGACCGCGCAAAACACGGACGGCTACCCTAGGGGCTCGTTTGGTTCGTCGCACTGTATAATTTTGCATAGATTGTATTGTATTGTATTGTAATAGACTGAACTATATTAATATATAATGGACGGTATTAGAATATATAATGAATTGTATATTTTTTTTAATATAGTCCATGGGTCTAAAAAATGACAGTTAAAGTGTATTATTTTTAGAAATAGTACAGTCCAGTCCGGCTGAAAATGCCCACCAAATGCTGTATTATTTTTTTGTCCAGTGACCAGCGTAATACAGCGTACCAAACATGCCCTAATTGTATATAAACCCAACAATGAACCTTAAAATTTTATCCATCTAACAGTGAATCCTAAAAATTTAAAGCATCATAATATTTTAACCAAAACCAGAAGCTAACGGATAATCCATGCTAAACTTGAATGTTAATGGGGAAAAGACCAAGGCTGAGCACGTTTATCCATTTATTTGTGATTTTAGAACTCTAATTATGTTTTTAACCCCTCTTAACCTTTACCCATTTAATTAAAATCATTAATAACCGTCTTAATTAGATTAGGTGGATAAAGTTAGCCACGTGGAATGCCACTTGACTTTTTTTAAAATTAAAATGGAGTGTGTACGAACTAGGAAGTAGGATTTGGCAATACACGATTTGAGGGTCACGTGACAAGCGCGTGCTACCATCATTGCAACTGTCTGTCAGGCATTAAACACACATCCCGAGCCGGATTGTTGTATTGAGGCCTGAAATGGCCACCATGATCACTAGTGAGCTTCTTTTCACTATTTTCTTATGAATCTTAATTAATGTTCCATTTGTTAATGCTAGTATCATATCAGATTGCATATATAGCTAATTTAGTTTTTTTTGTGTCTTCATTCCTTCTTTTTTTACTGGTTCAGTATTATTTCCGTGATTTTCTTGTTACTTGCTGTCCTTTCTGCTTTAGTTTCTTGCTATTCTGATGTTGCTTCCGTGTTACCTGAGCCGAGAGTCTATCGGAATCAGGTGTCAAGATAAAGGTAAGGTTTGCGTATACTCTACCCTCCCCAAACCTTATTTTGTGGGATTACATTGGGTATGGTGTTGTTGTTGTTGTTGCTCTTTAACTATTTCCCCTAGTTTTCAATTGCTGCTCTTGGTTTTGGTTTCTCTGATATACATTTGATCTTTTATTAGCAAAATTTCTATGATTACTGATAAAAAGAAAAGAGTTTCTAAGATGATTTGAGATTAGTTAGTTGTGTTGGTAAATCACATACAACAACATACCTAGGGTGCGTTTGGTTCGCGCAGGGTAAACGGAATGGAATCCAGTAAGAGAATGGAAAGAAAAGAAAAGGAATTACCCTGATTGTCCCTACATGTTTGGGTCTGTTTCAGAAACGGATTGGAAACGGGGTCCGGGGTGGTCCGGGTAATGAATTGGGAAGGGAATGGAAATACCTAGGGGGTGGGGAATCAATCTAAGGGAATGAAAAAAGAAAAGAGGGTAAAGAGAATGAAAAAATAGGCCAAACAAACAACTTCAAAGGGAATCAGGGGATTTCATTCCTTTACCCTGATTCTATAACCCTGAACCAAACGCACCCCAGTGTAATCCCACAAAGTAGGGTCTGAAGAGGGTAGATTATACACAAACCTTACATCTACCTTGGAAGCTAGAAAAACTGTTTCCGGTAGACCCTCAACACAAGTACAAGCAACTCAAAACAATATAAAGAGCCAACACTATTGATTCCCAAAATTTGTGACGATTCCCATGGAGAAGAGATTCTACTCCTTGACTAGAAATGAAGCTTTGGCCTATCTTCTAAAAGTTAGCTCATGATGTGAGGATTGTTCAGGATAACATCAATCCATTCCCTCAACCAATGTGGATCGACTCTAACACCACCATAAACCCAAGTTCAGACATGTAGAGTGTCAACCAGGGCTGGCAAAATGGTTAAAGAAAACAAGTAACTATCCATTCCAACCCATAAGATATTGGTCGGAAACTGACTTTTTAAAAATAGATCAAATATGGATATTATCCACTAAAAAATGGAAATCCATATGGATATCCATATTGTCAATACCATTTGTCTGCTTATTATTTTTCATGAGTTCTTCCTTTCTGGGACTGTAAGATTATTTTAGCTTTTAGCTTGTGTTCTCACTTGACTATTCATGAAGCCATGGATAATATGAATATCCATGCTCTTCGTTGGTTAACCCATTTTTATCCGTACTAAATATGGGCGGGTCAGATATTTCCATTTTTTGTTTAACCCATTTTCGACCCGCTCATATTCGATCCGACCCGCCCGTTTTTCACTTCTAGTGTCAACATAACATAGGGGCCTAACATTACGTACAACAAGAATAGGGATGAGTTTGACTCTGATATTATGTAAAGAAAATCGATCTTAGGTCTAACTCAACCCTAGAAGTTAGTTGATGAGGAGACAACGACCCATTTGCCGAACCAATGTGGGACTCTAATAGAGCTCTTAATGGTAAATACTAGCAAGTACAAGTTGCAACACTTGTGTAGAAGCAAATTTGATGTTGTTAAGGGAATGAACTTTCAGGAAAGCTTTAAAAGTTGTAACACCTGGATATAACATGAAAGCAATAATTGAGCTAAAATAAACTGCATTGAATTGAATTGATATAAAAGGATAACAAGAGTTGTGGATGTGTTGTGTTGGATGCATGATTACCTACTGTAAAAGTTGATCATTTTATATATTGTAGAGTTAGAAATGGAAATTAAGCTACCCTAACTATTTTCTTTCATATTCTTCTAGACTTGCTCCTTAAGTTTTGTATAAGTGGATCATGCCCACATATTATGGGGATAGTTGATAGTTATTGTATAAAGTAATTGGTTTGTTCCTTGTCCCTCACTCACTGGAAAGTTGGTTAATAACTAGATCCTTTGCCTGTAAGTTTCTTTGGACTTGGTCAAATACAGTAATTTTTTCCACGGTAACTTGGACCTTGATGCTTCTCAGGCGTAGCTCCTTGGACTTAGTTCACTCTAGGTATGATCAAATTCATGCTAATTTAATTGACTCAGACCTGTTGTAAGCTTAACCTGTCGTAGTGAAAACTCAAAATCGTTCTCTAGTTGATTGGCTGACATAGGTTCGGAGGTTTTGTCTTCAACTCGGTTGAACTGGCCTTTGTATCATAATGAGTTGAATTGATCCTTAGCTCGGCTGACCTGGTCTTTGCCTCAGCTGAAGTCTTGGATCGATTGAACTACCCCTACAAAAAATGACCAAGTGGGTTTCTTTTAACCATATTGTTTCCTTCTTTTGTTGGGGAAGAGGGTCAATATCATTGGAAGGGCATGATTCATTAGTGAGACTTCTAATGCATTAAGCTGATAGATAATCGATTCATCTCGTTTCTCAAATAAGGTAGGAGTTGGATGTCTTTATGAAGTTGTAAATGCTTTGATTGTCACACTAAGTAATTCATTGATGGCGTTAGAGATCCAAGTCTTCTTTAGTTTGGTTTCCACATATTAACTAACGAGAATCTTATGCTTCAACTTGCATAGATGTTTGCCCATTTCTAATTCTTTACTGCTAAGTTCAACCTACTAGTACTAACTGCTTTTTTCCCTGCTCAGGGAGCAGGTGGCACCCAATTAACAGCTTCAAACAGAAGAATGCTTTGGAAGTGCATAACACTGATGATGGAGAAGATGAGATCAGTAATTTACCTGATTCCATTCTTCTTCACATTCTTTCATATCTTCCTACCAGAGATGTTGTGGGCACATGTATACTATCAACAAGGTGGAAGAATCTTTGGACTTGTGTTGAAAACATTGACGTTGATGACTCATTTCTCTACTCAAGTGGTGTTTTTGGTTATCCGATGAAGGCCACTTGTTTCAAGCACTTTGTCCACAGAGTTCTTCAACTTCGAGAAGAATCAAACATAAAAAAGTTTCGCCTTTCCTGCCGGGTTTGCTTCAGTGCCTCTCATGTTTGTTCATGGCTTTCAGCTGTTATTAGGCATAATGTTCAAGATCTTGATCTTTGTCTTTTTGGAGAAGAACCTTTTATGTTGCCTCAATGCCTTTTCAGTAGCAAGACACTTACTTCTCTAAAACTTGAAATGAATTGTGTTCTGGAACTTCCTACTTGTACTTTTTTTCCTTTCCTTAGAACCTTGCACCTATGTCTTGTCACATTTCGGGATGATAGCTCAACCCAGAGGCTGTTTTCTGGCTGCCCTATGCTTCAGGAGTTGGCTATATTAGATTGTGAATGGATGAACTTGAAGCAAGTTGCGATTTCGATCTCTTCATTAAAGAGCTTGATAATCGATGATTTGCCTTTCTTTGGCTCCACTGATGATCTAAATGGCTGCGAAATCAAGATTGACGCAGCAAGTCTTAGTTTCCTTAAGTACAGTGGTTATCTCTCAAATGAGATATGTTTGTATAATCTATCCCCCTCAGTCAATGCATCAATTCACATCCCTATTCTGTATGAGAAGCGAAATCAAATTGCTTTTCGTGCAGTTAAGCTCTTTAGAGGGCTACACAAGATTACCGCTGCCAGAATATCTAGCAGGGCTATTGAGGTAATTACTAACAGGACAGAAATTAGCTACAGAACATCACATTCTAGAATGTTGAATGTCTAATTATGCAGTACTGATGACTTTTCTTTTCCTTTTCTGTGATCCCACTTGTTGCTTGGAAAAGTCTCTCTTCATTGCAGACATAGAGATAGACCGACTTCCAGTATTTTATAACTTGACGCATTTGGAGTTGAGTATGGAACTTGAAAATCATACCATTGGACCGCTGAATGAACTGCTCCAATGTCTGCCAAAGTTGCACTCACTTCATTTTTCTGAGGTAGATACCTTGGCATTATGGACTTGTTTATAAATTCTTTTCAAGTCACATGAGTTCTTGTCTATTTTCCTTTCCATTCAGGGACTTTACCCCTGCATGCACCTTTGCGAAGATGACTGGAACTTGAGATCTGTACCACCCTGTTTCTTGTCTAGTCTCAAGACAGTGAAATACAGCAATTTTCACGGTAATCATAGTGAAATTTCCTTTTTAAGAAATTTGCTGGAAATTGCAGTAGTTTTGGAGAAGCTGAACATAGTTTGTTCAAAACCTTTTGGAGATCCAAAGAGGCAAAAAGAAGTTAAAGATCAATTGCAAAGTCGGCACGGAGGATCAGTGTCTTGTGCTATCAAGTTTATGTAAAACCTGAAAGAGCTTTTACATGCGAGTTCCTTTTCCGTCAAGAAGCTTATTAGCTTTTCCTTCTCATTTTCTTTCTATGCAGCTGTAGCATCTGTTTCCTTTCCTTCTGCTTTGGTTCATCATTCAGTTTAAGTCTTAGATTCTGCCCTTTTGAGATATGAAGTTGAGTTTTACTAAGAAAGCATGATGAATGCCTAATTTCTCAGTCATTTTCAGTAGGTCAGTCTTCCGTGGAAAATAATGAGTTACTTGCAAGGAGCTAATTATAAGTTGGGAATACCAAAAGAGGAAAGGTTATGCATGTTTCAGAATACCATAGAAGTACCTATCCAGGAATTGATTTAACTTAGTAACTCGTGCTTCAAAATCACATAGAAGTACACATATGCTGTCCTATTAATCTACATTTTAATGTTCATTTATAATTTTAGTTACTATCCAGGTCAAATTAAGATCACTCATTTTATCCCTAATTTTGTCTATCTGTGGTAACCAAATGAAAATATGTCCCTTTATATGATATAAAAAAGATTTACACATGCATTGCTTGTTGGAACTTGTAGAAGAAGAAGAGTAAAGTGATAAAAAATGACTTCGGCAAAAATTGGCAAAAATTGGTCGAATGGCCGAGGCGCTTGGTGGAAGGGCCTAGGCTCTTAATTTTCAGTAAGTTACTGGAATTACCAAAGCGAATTAGGGTTGTGGTGCTTGGACGAAGGGTCGAGGCTCTTGATGGGCAGTAAGCTACTGAATTGTAAAATGAATTAGGGTCGGGACGCTAGGGGTAAAAGCCGAGGCGCTTCCAACAGGAATTTCCAGATTTGAACCAAAAGTTGTGTCTCGTCACAACCTTTCGGTGAAAGGTTGCTTATGGTAAAATTTTATGTTTTATAAAACATGTTGATCAAAAAAGAAAACTTATTGCAACTACGAACGTGAACAGATGCTTTCTCATTAGACTATTTTAACCGATTGTTTATGTCGACCCTACTTGTTAGAAGATACACAACACAATACACATCACAATCAATTATTAAAACACAATTAATGATCTAAGATTGTTGCTTGATTTTCATCTTCTTCCTCAAGAACATTTCTGAAAAACACATAAAGTAAATTTGTCAAAAGTGAAGTTCTTGTGCTAGAACTCTCACTTAGATAGTTGTATCCTCAAGACAGACGTCCGTAGAACTACAACACAAGTGGAGACGAATTTTTGTCTTAGGACACTGCATCAAGCAGGCCTCTATTTACACCAAGTTAGTATGTGTTTACGTATTTATAGTACTTTTTGTTGTTGATTTAAAGTTCTATTGAATTACATTAATAATATTGTGCTTATTTATTGATGAGTCTAGATTGACATTAACAATCTAAGACAAAAATTCTCAGAAAATTTTATTTTTCGATTAGTTGAGTTTGCAAAAAAATTTCAGAGAATACATTTTCCTGATTTGCAAATATGGATCATCAATGGTGAAAACCCATGTTGAGAAACCCGAGAAATTCAAGGGTTCTGATTTCAAACGCTGGCAACAAAAGATGATGTTTTATTTGACCACTCTTCATGTGACAAATGTACTGACTGTTAAGGCTCCAACGACATTGTCGGAAGGAGAAGGGGAGAATGCTCCTACAGATGCGGAGAGAGCCGAAAGGCTGAAGGCTATTGAGACTTAGTGGAGCCAAGAGTTTCTTTGCAATACTACATTCTCAACGCCTTGGATGATACTCTCTATGACATATACTCCACGTTCGGATCAGCACGGGAGTTATGACAGTCATTAGAGAACAAGTACAAAACTGAGGTTGCTTGTTCGAAGAAGTTCGTCGTCGGCAAGTTCTTAAACTTCAAGATGAGCGATGCAAAGCATTTTGTCAAGCAAGTGGAGGAACTCCAAGTCATTGTTCTTGAACTAGAGGTTGAAGATATGAGTCTTAACCAATATTTCCTTGTTGGTGCTATTATTGAAAATTTACCTCATTCTTGGAAGGATTTTAAGGTTTATTTGAAGCATCTAACGGAGGAGATGAGTTTTGAGCAACTGGTTCTAAATATTCGTGTTGAAGAGGACAACCGGAAGAATGAAAGGGCTGATGTTGTTTCATTGGAGCCTAATGCTAACATGGTAGAAGGCAATGCTTCCAAGGCCAAGTTTCAGAAAGGCAAGGGCAAATTTATCGGTGTCAAGCCATCTTTTCCAACCGGGAGGAATGCACTAGCCCCACAAAGGACCAATTCATTCAAGAAACCACAACCAGGACTATGTTGGGTATGTGACAAACCTGGGCACAGGGCAAAAAATTGTCGCCTTCGCAAGAGTCAGGGTGGTGGTGTTGGAGGTTCGAGTAATGTCAATCAAACCAACCGGGCTGAAACTAAGAACCAATTTATTGTTGTTGCTGCACAAGCAAATTTGGTTACCAATTCAACCGATTGGTGAAAGGACACAGGTGCTACAATGCATGTATGTTCCGAAAAGGACATGTTTTCATCTTACCAACCATCAAGGATGGAGAACCACTGGAAAATGTTGATGATGTGAAGGTAGAAGGGAAAGGGAAGGTGACTTTGAGGTTCACTTCCGGGAATGATTTTGTGCTCAAAATGTGTTGCACGTGCCTGAACTTTGTAAGAACTTAATTTCTGGGCTTGTTATTAGTAACAAAGGCTTCAAAATCGTAATAGAGTCTGACAAATTTGTACTCACCAAAGGTGGATGTATGTAGGAAAGGGTTACCTGTTATTAGTAACAAAGGCTTCAAAATTGTAATAGAGTCTGACAAATTTGTACTCACCAAAGGTGGATGTATGTAGAAAAGGGTTACCTCAGTGAGGGGGCTCTTCAAACTAAGTATTGTACCTACTCAGACAGTTGCCATTATTAATGAAAATGCATGCGCTAGCTCTGCTTCTATGTATATGATTGATTCCCCTTCTTTATGACATTCTCGATTAGGCCATGTTAATTATCGTTCCTTACAAAGAATGATAAAGATAGGCATGTTGCCAAAATATTCTATGAACAAAATGACTAAATGTGGGGTTTGCATAGAGTCAAAATATGCAAGTCATCCTCATAAATCTGTTGTGAAATCAAATGAAGTGCTTGGTTTAATTCATAGTGATTTGTGTGATTACCAAACAACCTCTTCGCGTGGAGGAAAGAATTATTACATATCATTTATCGATGATTGCAGTAAATTTTGCTATGTATACTTAATACATATCAAAGATGAGGCTTTGAACATGTTTAAGGTCAGACAGAGGTGGTGAATATCAATCAAATGAGTTCAAAGAATTTTGTTCTACTCATGGTATAGTTCATCAAACCACTGCGCCATATACTCCAAAACAAAATAGAGTTGCCGAACGTAAGAATAGAATATTGAAAAATATGATAAATTCTATGTTGATTAGTTCGGGGGCACCCCTCAGTCTATGGGGTGAGGCGTTAATGACTGCAAATATGATATTGAACAAAATTCCTCAAAAGAAAAATGATCAATCTCCTTATGAATTGTGGAAAAGAAGATTGCCTACTTTCAAAAGGATGAAAGTATGGGGTTGCCTAGCAAAAGTTCAAGTTTCCTTACCAAAGAGAACTAAACTTGGACCAAAAATGCTGGATTGCATATATATTGGTCATGCCAATAATAGTGCAACATATAAGTTTTTGGTGTATCATTTAGATGTTGAAGGTATTCACAAAAATACACTTATGGAATCTGCTGAAGCAGAATTTTTTGAGGATATTTTTTCTTACAAAGACAAGGATAAAAGTGTTCCAAATCATAAGAAGAGGACACTGCCTCAAAATGAGTCAAACCAAAATGATGATAATCTTACTTCATCGGTTCAAGAAGAAAATTCTGAACCAAGGAGAAGTAAACGTGGAAAAGTCGCCAAAGATTTTGGACCGGACTTTATGACATTTTCCGTTGAAGGAGAACCTCAAACATATAGGGTTGCTATGGAATCATCCGAAGCACCTTATTGGAAGGAGGCTATCCAGAGTGAGGTAGAATCCATTGTACAAAATAATACATGAAAATTGGTTGGTCTCCCTCCGGGATAAAAACCAATAGGCCATAAATGGATCTTCAAACGGAAACTAAAGCCTGATGGTACTATAGGAAAATATAAAACATGTATAGTAGGCAAAGGGTTTAGACAAAAGGAAGATGTAGATTTCTTTGATACCTACTCACCAGTATCTAAAATTACGTCTATAAGGACGTTAATTGCTATAGCAGCGATTCACAATTTGGAAATACACCAATGGATGTGAAAACTGCATTCCTGAATGGTGAACTAGATGAAGAAATTTACATAGAACAACCCGAAGGGTTTGTTGTTAAAAGTCAAGAGAAGAAAGTCTGTAAGTTGATCAAGTCTTTATATGGACTTAAACAGGCTCCAAAACAGTGGCATGAAAAGTTTGACAATACATTATTATCAAATGGTTTTTAAATAAATTAATGTGACGTGTCTACATTAAGGAGTGTAGTAATGCATATGTCATTATATGCTTGTATGTGGATGATATGTTAATTATGGGAACAAGTAAGGATGTAATTAACCAAACTAAGAAGATGTTGCATGCCGCTTTCGATATGAAACATATGGGAATAGCGATGTCATTCTTGGTATTAGAATTCAAAGGAATTCTGAGGGTTATATATTAACTCAATCTCATTATGTTGAGAAGGTCCTTAGAAAATTTGGATACTATGATGATAGACCGGTTGTTACCCCATTTGATCCCGCTAGTCACCTTAAGAAGAATGAAGGTGATAATGTGTCTCAATTGGAGTATACACAAGTTCTTGGAAGCTTGATGTACATAATGAATTGTACGATACCGGATTTAGCATATACAGTGAGTCGACTTAGTCGATACTCACATAATCCTGAAAATGATCATAGCGCTAATAAGGGCACTATGATATCTAAAGCATACAACAAATTATGGGTTGCATTATACAAAATATTCTCCCGTGTTAGAAGGATATTGTGATGCTAATTGGATTTCCAACCATTCAGAAAGTAAGTCCACAAGTGGGTATGTATTTACACTTGGTGGAGCGTCGATATCTTGGAAATCATCAAAGCAAACGGTAAATACGAGATCAACTATGGAAGCAGAGTTTGTAGCCTTGGATAAAGCTACCGAAGAGGCAGAATGACTAAGAAACTTCCTAGAAGGTATTGCGTTGTGGACAAAGCTTGTGACAGCCATTTACATACATTGTGATAGTATGGTTGCCCTGACGAGGGCAAAGAATCAAATATACAATGGCAAGTCAAGACATATAAGACGGCGTCATAATACAATATGAAGCTTGCTGAGAATGAAATTATTTCCATTGATTATGTAAAGTCAACGAACAATATAGCGGATCATTTGACAAAAGGCCTTACAAGAGAGTAAGTCGTATTTACATCGAGGGGAATGGGCTTAAAGCCAATACAATGAGTCGTTAACTGGTGGAAACCTAACCTATCATAATTGGAGATCCCATGGTTTAGGTTCAATAGGAAAACTAGTCGGGGAAGACTCAAGGAGCATAAAACACACATATGCTCATTCCTATGGTGTACTAAGTGTGTTAATCCGTTGATGTTTTAAGGGATGAATACATTATTCTTAATAATACTCAAAAGCCTTTATGGTGGGATAGTACGGACTATTCTTGTTTGGTATTACCTATATGAGATTGATGCGGGGTCGCATCTGGGAGAACCGAGGTGACTACGTTCTCTAGAAATTCTCATGAAGAATGAGTTGTTCATGACCGAAAAGAACACAACTGTAAGAATTGAAATATGTTGATATGATGTGTGTGATACTTGTTGTCTTGGTTTTCTACAAAATGTGAATAGTTCAAGACATTTCGTTCACTACTTCACAAGTAGATCCGATAGGTATTCACTCTGAGCGTCAAGTCGAAAGACACCGATTTCGATGCATATCGCTATCGCGTTTGACAGAAATGACGATAAGTTCCTCTTTATCTTATTTTCTATCCACATGTGGGGTATTGTTAGATGTGTGAATAGAAAATGTGGGGTATTGTTGGAACTTGTAAAAGAAGAAGAGTAAAGTGATAAAAAATGACTTCGACAAAAATTGGTCGAAGGGCCGAGGTGCTTAGTGGAAGGGCCTAGGCTCTTAATTTCTAGTAAGTTACTGGAATTACCAAAGCGAATTAGGGTCGGGGCGCTTAGACGAAGGGCCGAGGCTCTTGATGGGCAGTAAGCTACTGGAATTGAAAAATGAATTAGCGTCGGGGCGCTAGGGGTAAGAGCCGAGGCGCTTCCAACGGGAATTTTCAGATTTGAACCAAAAGTTGTGTCTCTTCACATAAGGTCACAACCTTTAGGTGAAAGGTTGCTTATGGTCGAATTTTATGCTTTATAAAGTATGTTTGATCACTTGTTAGAAGATACACAACACAATACACATAACAATCAATCATTAAAACACAATTAATGATCTAAGATTGTTGCTTGATCTTCATCTTCTTCCTCAAGAACATTTCTGAAAAACACATAAAGTAAATTTGTCAGAAGTGAAGTTCTTGTGCTAGAACTCTCACTTAGATAGTTGTATCCTCAAGGCAGACGTCCGTAGAACTACAGCACAAGTGGGGACGAATTTTTATCTTAGGACACTGCATCAAGCAGGCCTCTATCTACACCAAGTTAGTATGTGTTCAAGTATTTGTAGTACTTCTTGTTGTTGATTTAAAATTATATTGAATTACTTTAATATTATTGTGCTTATTTAAGTGTATATATATTACTTCGTTTAACTCGGACTTTGAAGAATTTCATGTTCCAATTAAACAAATTCTTGATGTAGCAAGTAACATCACCTATTTCGATATCAACTCATGTCTGCTCTGCAAGATTACAGTGGTTTACCTTTCATCTTTCATACATGTGGAAAGTCTTGTGCTCACTTAAAAATGAAATCAGTTGACAATTCGATCATCTGATGGCTTCTCCTTCCAGACACTTGGTAGTGCTACAAGATTACATTTACGAGCCATCGACTGTTAAAGAGCATTTAAGTTGGTGTGTAATCCTGATAATGACATTTTTTATGCTTATTGAGCTTATTATATCTGTATGTGATGAGTCTCCAACAAGCAGTTAGTTTGCAAGCATTAGCTGTGGATCTGGCAGATTGCTGGCTATTTTTTGGGATCCTTTTACAAGTGCACACCATGCTTTAGTACAATTGTTGTACTTGGATCACTTACTTTTTGGTAATGACTTCTCCAGATTCATGTAAATCAGTTGGAACTTCATTTGCATCTAAGTCACAAAGTCTTTATGAGCTTTCTGAGGTAGTGGAATCTGACTGTACTTGAACAGGTAAACAGTTAGTTTAGATTAAGGACCCTTTTGTCTTTTATTTTGTGAGGAATGGAAGTAGATGCTAGGAAGATATTTTGTCGTTGTTCTTATTCAAAAGGAATCAACCATTGTAAATATACTATAGGTGATAGCTGACTCAGTCATATGAACGAACAGCAAGGATATGAAAAATATTGTATAGAAGTTTGTTTTTTTTGGGAAAGAAAGTTTCACATGCATTGATCAAGTTCCCATGTCTGCTATTTGTGTTGTTTACATTTTTAACTTTTTTGTATTATGTTTTGTTTCAAAATTTGTAGAAATTGAGTTTTTTTTCCTTTGGGATACTCTGCTGATAAGTCCTTTTTACATGCAGTCGGGAAAAAAATAAAAACAGAAATATCAGTGGGGTCGAGTTCTTATGAAGGGACAAAGTTATCTATTTCCATTAATCCATTTACTTAGTGCTTAGTATTTGGTCCTATTGGACCTTCCCTTCCTATGTCATTGCTAATCAGTAGTATGGCCTGTGTTCTCTTTGTACACCGATAACCTATCTTTTCCGCTAACCTAGCCTCCTCCGACCATCGAGACCAACCAGGGTTAGTACAAAAATATTTACATGTTGTCTATTGATTATGTCTTTCATCTTGATTTTACGCCTTGGCTCACTCTCTGTGGACGAACCTGTTGGAAATTTATTAAACGTGAATATAATTAATCTTATTATTTATGACTCGAACAATGCACACGTTGTACCAAGGATCGCAAATTTCCTAGTGAAAGAGATATTGGTACATATACGATATGTTCGGGACATGAAATAGTAGACGGTTATTGGCCAAATGACGATGGTTCACGTTGGTAAATGAAAGAAGAAGTGTACGATGTGTAAAAAGATGAAACGAGTCAGAAAACTCCACAGAGCCTCGGAGCGCCGCG
Organism: Przewalskia tangutica; assembly: GCA_029844215.1. Lineage (NCBI taxonomy): Eukaryota > Viridiplantae > Streptophyta > Magnoliopsida > Solanales > Solanaceae > Przewalskia > Przewalskia tangutica. The sequence goes on along the minus strand of CM056724.1, from coordinate 95,912,685 downwards.
ACACCTCAACGTCGGAGCCGCGGCGCCTCGGCCCGGCCGCGGCGACTCTGCGAGAAACTCTGCAGGCGTGACAGCGGTTCCAGACCGTTGGAGAAGAAATAAAACTGATTCTTGGGTTGACTTTGGAGCAATAACTCTCCATTATTTGGCTCATGAATTCAGCCATAACTTGGCTGAATTGTAACCCCAAAATTAATGGTCATTACTTGGCATTGATGGCCATTATTTTGTTAATTGGGAGGACACATTCATCACCATATAAATTGATGACATTGGCTCAATTGTAAGAACACACTTCAGAATATCTTCTTCCTGTCTTGCAATCTTTCATACACTCATAGATTCTTCTTTTATAGTAAACTCTTGAGTTATCCTTTGTTCAAGTGTTTGTGGTTGTTTTATTGATGCACGACTTATACACACACTAAACGCAAATGCACGTATCGTGACAAGTAATATAGTCTAGAAGACCGAGTTATCGTCCTCAGGGATTAGTGTCCAATTACCAACCTCTATTCTGTAGTATCTATTTGGTAACCGATAATTTGATGATATGTTTATAGCTATGATTATATATGCTAACTAAATTACTTTACTTTACTTCAGATATGGTGAAAATAGGGCTTTCAAATCTCCTCGACTATCCGCTCGCTTTACTCGTTAATGCAAATAATTAAGGTTCTTCTTCTATGTTGAGATAGCAGGTTAACTAAGCCGTTGTATACTCCTGTTAAGGTAATATAAACACTCAACCCCAATGTAGAATCCTTCTATCTTTCTATGACAAGATTAACTACAAAAGGAGGATTAAGAGCAATAACCTATCAAGCTACACAAGTATCGGGGTACTTTCGTCCACGATTTAAACCTATGTTTATTCAACTATAGCATATTCATAATCTTCCCTTTCAGATTTCGATTAGAAATCATATAAGTGATGATAATTAGTGATCAATTAATTACCAAGCAATCAAAACAATTATTGAATAAATCTCAACAATAATAAGAAGAAACTAAAATTTTGCATTAATTCATAAAACGAGGTTCAAACGATTCGACATGAAAAACCCTAAATTGAGTTAGTTCCTAGTCATAGACATGCCAAGAACTAAAATAGTATCCAACATATACTAGAAAGAAATAAAATAAAGAACAAGAAATTACTCAAAAATAAGTCTCCAATCTTGATCTCAAGTTGTGATGAATGGTAAGGTGTGGAACTTCTCAAAACTGACCTAAAAGGCCCTATTTATATCCTCAAAAACGTGTAAAACCTTTTCCTCTTTGGCTTTGGCCCAATCCTATTCGGATTTGTCAATTTTCCAGCCGGCGCCGGCAACCAGCCGCGCGAAAACTGCTACTGGTCCGCTGGGCGTCGTGGCTCTGCTCACTGATGGTGCGCGCCGCATTTCTCGCCCGGATTGTCAACTGTTTAGCTTTTTGAGTTCTGAAACCTCTGTTTCTTCCCTCTTTTCGCTCTTTCTCACAAATGTGCCACTTTAAACCATTGTGACTCAAAAGAAAGAAAATCTATCCTAACACGACACATATTTGTGCAAAAATGGGCAAAAGACTAACTAAAAATGACTCAAAAGGTGTATATAAAATACACCGATCAAACACCCCCAAACTTAACTTTTGCTCGCCCTCGAGTAAAGATAAAAAAAATAGAAACAAAGACACGAAAGAAAAGAAAATAAAATGACTCAAAGACATTGATCACTTTGCTGCACAATAGTTACTTAGAAAAGCATGAAGGTTAGTAGAATCATATGCAGGAACATATAGCATGGATTTTTAGCATTCTAAACACATCAAGTCAGATATTTCATAAATTCAATTTAATCATGCTCAATGGAAGTAAGAATACTTAACTATGCATGTTAATTTCCAAATCCTATGGCTTGTTTACTTGCTATTCTCCACTAATCATGGATACACACATTATAGATCTTCAGGAATTTTCAGGATTGTAATGTAGGCTTAGGCAGGGGTAGGTGAAAATAGGCTTTTAGGCTCAATCTTACGTACCATAAGCTCTTTTGCTTTCGATTCTTTCCTTTTCTTTTTAACCTCATACCTATCTTTCTCCTCTTTTGTTTTGAGAGAATAAGGTGTCTGATGAATAGTAGGCACCCCCAAACTTAGGCTTTTGCCTATTTATGATTACTTTTTATTGGGGTGCATCAAAATTGTTCACTCTCTTTTGTCTCTTTTCAACACTTTATATTCTAAACACATCAATTTCTTAATTTATGGCACAAGTATGGAATTATAGGGTGTCAAAGAAAGATCTTATTTTTAGGCTCAAAGGGGCTGACTAGGGGTACAATTTTAATGTCAGGGATAGGTAATAAAATGGTAAGAAAGGGCTAACAAAGAAATGTCTAAGTCATCTCCCTAACATGCATATCCTAACTATTTCGCCTCAAATAGCAAGCAAGCAGACACATAGGTTTAATCACTAACAATGCATAAATCAAGCAAGATACCCCAAATAGTTTGACTTCATGAATTTTTGGCATATCTAACCTAAGTGTTCAGATGGTTGCTTCTAATTCTATTACATTATTCAACCTTACTTCACTAGGCGTTTCAAGTAACTACAACATGCATGATCATAAAAAAAAATAGACTCAAATAAACATAGAAAATAACACAAAAAGACTCAAAAGTACATCAAAAATAACTAAGAACTCCCCCCAAACTTAAATCACACATTGTTCCTAATGTGTGCAAGACTCAAGAATAAAAGAAAAACGGGACAACTTACAAACTTGATTTAAAATGGTGACGGTGGATAATGCATGGTAGATAACGTCAGAAATCCCGTCAGAATGGAAGAGAGAAATCGTTTCTAGGGCTCTTTATTTTTCAGATTTTTCGTCGCGGCACCGTGGCGCTCTGAGATTTGCGCCCAAACATCTGCGACCCTCTGAACTTCTGGCTCCGTGGCGCTCTGATTTGGCGCCGTGGCGCCGAGCTGATTTCCTTCTTTTCTCACGTTTTTCGTCCTCCACTTTTATCCCTGTACCTGTCATCACAACATGTAAACAATACCTTCCGTGGGACTGTTCTAACTAAAACTAAATTGCATAAATTTAAAAACCTTGGGTTGCCTCCCAAGTAGCGCTGTCTTTAACGTCTTTTAGCCGGACGCAGGTTCCCTATTCATTTTGGAATGAGACGGGTCACTAGGCTCATGTATTCCATTTCATTGATCAAATAGGGTTTCAACCTCTGTCCGTTTACCTTGAAAGGGGCTCCCTCTCTCCCTCTCACTTCAACTGCACCATAAGGGAATGCTCTTACAACAGTGTACGGTCCTGACCAACGTGATTTGAGCTTGCCTGGGAACAACCTCAACCTTGAGTTGAATAAAAGCACTTGTTGTCCTGCTTGGAAGTCTTTGGGATCAACATCTTATCATGTCATACTTTGGTTCGTTCCTTGTAGATCCTTGCATTCTCATAGGCATTGTGTCTGAATTCATCCAACTCGCCACCGTAGCAACCTCTTACCTTTGCCGCTGGCATCCATGTTCAGCTTCTTCATTGCCCAATAAGCCCTGTGTTCCAACTCTACTGGCAGATGACATGCTTTACCAAAAACTAACTTATATGGTGACATTCCAATGGGGGTTTTGAATGTTGTTCTATATGCCCATAGTGCGTCATCCAATTTGATATACCAATCATTCCTTGAGCCATCCACCGTCTTTTTCAATATGCTCTTCACTTCCCTGTTTGAAACTTCTTCTTGCCCATTCGCTTGAGGGTGATAGGGCAATGTGGTGCGGTGGTAGACTCCATATCGGGAAAGCAGTGTATCAAGCTGCGTATTGCAAAAGTGGCTTCCTTCATCACTGATGATGGCCCTAGGAGTACCAAACCTTGTGAATATATTCTTTTGGAGGAACCTTTGGACAGTCTTACTGTCATTTTCTTTAGTGGCTACCGCTTCTACCCATTTGGACACATAATCCACTGCAAGAAGAATGTACTGATTCCCAAAGGACGACGGGAATGGACCCATGAAGTCGATCCCCCATACATCAAATAGTTCCACCTCCAAGATCCCATTCGAAGGCATTTCATTTCGTCTTGATATGTTCCCTGTTCTTTGACAACGATCACAACTCTTCACAAAGGTGTGGGCATCCTTGAAGAGGGTTGGCCAATAGAACCCACTTTGCAGTACCTTCGCAGTTGTTCTTGATGCCCCAAAATGTCCACCACATTGTAAGGTGTGACAATGGGTGAGAATCTGGTGCATCTCATCCTCTGGTATACATCGCCTGATGACTTGGTCGGCGCAATGCTTGTATAACATTGGCTCCTCCCAATAGTAGTGTTTTACTTCAGAGTAGAACCTCTTCACTTGATGTCTTGTCAATCCTGGGGGTACTACCTTAGCTGTGAGAAAATTAACAAAATCAGCGTACCAAGATAACTTAAAGACAACACTTACTTGAAACAATTGCTCATCTGGGAAGTGATCATTTATCTGCACATCCTTGGTGTTCTGGCTCTCTATGTTTTCAAGCCTCGACAAGTGGTCAGCAACTGAGTTCTCTGTCCCCTTCTTGTCACGGATCTCCATGTAAAATTCCTATAATAGCATAACCCATCGGATAAGGCGAGGTTTGCATCCTTCTTTGTCATCAAGTACTTTATGGCAGAGTGGTCAGTGTATACTATCACCTTATTCTCAATTAAGTATGGCCTGAATTTCTCGAATGCATATACTATTGCTAGCAATTCTTTTTCTGTAGTGGCATAATTCAACTGTGCATCATTAAGAGTTTTACTAGCATAGTAAATGGATCTAAATACCTTATCGACCCTCTGCCCAAGCACTGCTCCCACTGCATAATCACTTGCATCACACATTAGTCAAATGAGAGCTCCCAGTTTGGTGCAATGACTATAGGTGCTGAGATATGCCTCTCCTTTGAGTGTCTGAAAAGCGGTCATGCATTTCTTATTGAATTCAAAAGCAACCCCAGTCATTAGCAAGGTGGAAAGAGGTTTTGAAACTTTTGAGAAGTCCTTGATGAATCTTCTATAAAAACCGGCATGCCCAAGAAAGCTTCTGACCCCTTTTGTTGATACTGGAGGTGGTAGATTTTCGATTACTGAAATCTTTGCTTTGTCCACCTCAATAACTTGGTTGGATATTTTGTGTCCAAGGACAATCCCCTCTTTTACCATGAAGTGACACTTCTCCCAATTCAGCACAAGGTTGGACTCTTCACACCGTTTCAACACTGCTTCCAAGTGCCTCAAACACTCGTCGAACGAGGACCCAAAGACCGATAAATCATCCATGAAAATCTCTATAGTCCTCTCCACCATATCAGAGAAAATTGCCATCATACACCTCTGAAAGGTCGCAGGTGCATTGCAAAGCCCAAATGACATCCTTCTGAATGCAAACGTACCAAAGGGGCAGGTGAATGTTGTCTTTTCCTGATCTTCTGGTGCTATGACAATCTGATGATACCCTGAGTAATCATCCAAAAAGCAGTAGTAATTATGCCCTGCAAGTCTATCCAACATCTGATCTAGAAATGGCAACGGGAAGTGGTCTTTTCTGGTTGCCTTGTTCAACTTGCGATAGTCAATGCAAATTCTCCACCCAAGAATCGTTCTAGATGGTATGAGCTCATTCCTTTCGTTGGTCACTACTGTCATACCACCCTTTTGGGCACCACTTGCACCGGACTCACCCATGCACTGTCAGAGATAGGATAAATTACCCCAAAGATCAAGCCGTTTCATGATTTCTTTCCGACTACCTCCTTCGTGTTTGGATTCGCCTCTCGTGCCTCAATGTAGGGTCTGCTCTCCTCATCTAGACGGATCGTATGCATCACTGTTGATGGACTTATCCCCCTTATGTCTGCTAATGTCCACCCAATGACACGCCTTGAGCCCTCGATTTCAAGAACTCTCAATCTCTACGTGGATAGATGACACGAGATGATCACCGTAAGGATTGATTCTCACCTAGATATCGGTCGCAAATGATCCGCAGAGTCTTCAACTCTAACTCGAGCTTTTACGTGGATGGCATCGATCTCTCGGCATCCGCCAAGCTCTTCATATCTCTTCTTATCACACTGCTCATAAGAATTCATCCAATTTGCATACTCCATCAGATTCGGGTCATTGCCACTATTATCATCCCATCGTGTCAGCACTTCTTCAAGCGCATTAGCATTTCTGAACCCATTTTCCGACACTACTTCTTCGATCACATCAATGGCGAAGCAGTTGTCACTTGCCTCTGGGAAGGTTGCTGCTCGAAAAACATTGAAAATCACCTCTTCTTCTTCCACACGAAGTCTCAACTCACATTTTCGAACATCAATGAGTGTCTGTCCTGTGGCTAGGAAGGGTCTTCCAAGGATAATGGGGATCATGTCATTATCTCTCATGTCTAAGATGATGAAATCAACGGGAAAGATGAACTTGTCCACCTTCACCAACACATCCTCGATGACTCCTCTAGGGTGGACGATGGAGCGGTCAGCTAGCTGCAAAGTGATGTTTCTAGGTTTGACTTCTCCCATTTCAAGTTTGCAAAACACCAGATAGGGCATCAAATTTATACCTGCCCCCAGATCACACAACGCCTTCTGACACTCAAACTTTCCTATAGTGTATGGGATGGTGAAACTCCCGGATCTTTCAACTTCTGAGGTAGCTTTCTCTGTAGGATGGCACTGCATTCTTCAGTCAACACCATTGTTTCGTAGTCATCTCTCCTCCTCTTTTTGCTGAGAATCTCCTTCATGAACTTTACATAACTCGGCATCTGCTCTAGCGCCTCAGCAAACGGGATGTTGAGTTGCAATTATTTGAGAACTTCCAGGAATTTAGAGAACTGTTTGTCAAGAGAACTTGTTTTTAGCCTCTGGAGGTACAGTATCTTCACCTGGGGTGCGTCCACAACTACTCCAAAAATCATTGTGCCTTCTGAACCCTGGGCGTCACGGCCCTGAGATTCGGCGTCGTGGCGCCCAAACTTCTGCAATGTCTCAGAATTATCGGCCGCGAGTCGCTTTCGGTGGCGTCGTGGCGCCGCAACTGCGAAGTCTAGGCCCTTCTTTTCTGGACACCGTGGTGGTGAGTTTGCTTCACCGTTCGCCATTTCTCGTGTCAATCGCGACATTGCTCTTTATATTCTCTCCAATATGTTCGGGTGATTCCGCGTATTACATTGCTTAGCATGCCCGCGAGTTGTCCTATTTGCGTTTCCAAATTCTTTAGGGACACTCTCGTCTCATCCATAAACTGAGTTTGGTGCCTAGTTAGCCTGAGTATGGTTGCTCGTAGCCCATCCTGCTCTTCATGTGGGGCATGGGGATTACATTGCTATTGATAGTTCTGTAACCCTTGATAGTGGTAATCCATGTTTGCAGGGTCCCTGAGATAAATCAAAATCAACAAACGGATCACGGCGCACGGTTCCACCAATACAAAAAAAACAAATTAGAAATTAAGAATAGATAGAATGATATCGAACTACGCCAATCCCCGACAACGGCGCCAAAACCTTGATGCGCGACTTATACACACGCTAAACGCAAGTGCACGTATCGTGACAAGTAATATAGTCTAGAAGACCGAGTTATCGTCCTCAGGGATTAGTGTCCAATTAACAACCTATATTTTGTAGTATCTATTTGGTAACCGATAATTTGATGATGTGTTTATAGCTATGATTATAAATGCTAACTAAATTACTTTACTTTACTTCAGATATGGTGAAAATCGGGCTTTCAAATCTCCTCGACTATCCGCTCGCTTTACTCGTTAATGCAAATAATTAAGGTTCTTCTTCTATGTTGAGATAGCAGGTTAACTAAGTCATTGTATACTCCTGTTAAGGTAATATAAACACTCAACCCCAATGTAGAATTCTTCTATCTTTCGATGACAAGATTGACTACAAAGGATGATTAAGAGCAATAACCTAGCAAGCTACACAAGTATCGGGGTACTTTCGTCCACGATTTAAACCTATGTTTATTCAACTATAGCATATTCACAATCTCCCCTTTCGGATTTCGATTAGAAATCATATAAGTGATGATAATTAGTGATCAATTAATTACCAAGCAATCAAAACAATTATTGAATAAATCTCAACAATAATAAGAAGAAACCAAAATCTTGCATTAATTCATAAAACAAGGTTCAAGTGATTCGACATGGAAAGCTCTAAATTAAGTTAGTTCCTAGCCATAGACATGCCAAGAACTAAAATAGTATCCAACATATACTAGAAAGAAATAAAATAAAGAACAAGAAATTACTCAAAAATAAGTCTCCAATCTTAATCTCAAGTTGTGATGAATGGTAAGGTGTGGAACTTCTCAAAACTGACCTAAAAGGCCCTATTTATATCCTAAAAAACGTGCAAAACCTTTTCCTCTTTGGCTTTGGCCCAATCCTATTCGGATTTGTCAATTTTCCCGCGTCGGCGCCGCGGCCCTGCAACCGGCGCCGCGGCGCCGAAACTTCTGCGGCTGGTCTGCTTCTTGGGCGCCGTGGCTCTGCTACTGCTGATGGTCTGGCGCCGCGGCGCCGCCCTGTTTCTCGCCCGGGTTGCCAACTTTTTAGCTTTTTGAGCTCTGGAACCTCTGTTTCTGCCCTCTTTTCGCTCATTCTCACCAATGTGCCACTTTAAACCATTGTGACTCAAAAGAAAGAAAATATATCCTAACACGATACATATTTGTGCAAAAATGGGCAAAAGACTAACTAAAAATGACTCAAAAGGTGTATATAAAATATACCGATCATTTATCTTGGGAGACAAATTGTCAATCGTCGGTAAGGGATTAATACGAGGCAATATTGTCTTAAGGACAGATTGAACATCAATCGACTCAACCAACCTCTTTCTTGTTTTCTATTCCAATTTGTACTTTGTTGTTGTTACTTTCCCTATTTCCTTGTAACCGTATTTTACTCACAATCTTAAGACAATATCTGTTGTTAACAACAACATGACTGGAGGAAATCAACTCAACACTGCTCCAGGCAACCCAAATGCCTTCACTGCTCAAGGCACAAGGCGTTCCAAACGCTTTTGCTACTGCTAATGGGAACACCACCGTTCCACACCTGTTGGTTTTCACCATGAACGCCCCGAGAAGTTCATGGGAAAAAATTTCAAGAGATGGTAGCAAAAGATGTTGTTATTTCTGATTGTTATGGGAGTGTCTCGCTTCCTAACAGAAGATCCTCCAAAATCTGGAGATGAAGTGGACCCTCAGCCAGAAACATTGGCGGGAGGGGGCCAAGATATCCATGTCACTAATGACATGAAGTTGACTATGGATGCCTGAAGTCATATTGATTTCCTTTGTCGGAACTATATCCTGAATTGCTTGTCTGATCTTCTTTATACGGTATACTGTACCATTGGCACTGCCAAAGAGTTGTGGGATAAGCTTCAGAAGAAATACAACACCCAAGATGCGGGTTCTAAGAAGTTCATCATTGGAACATTTCTAAAATTTCAAATGGTGGACAACAAGACTATGGCATTCCAAGTTTAAGAATTTCAAATGATTGTACATCACCTGGATTTGGAAGGTTTGAAGCCGAACGAGCAATTCTTGGTTGGCTCGTTAATTGAGAAGTTATCTGCCTCGTGGAATGATTTTATGAGTTATCTAAAACTCAAAACGAAAGAAATGACTCTAGATGAACTTATTATCAAACTCTAGATTCAGAAGGATAATAAGAAGGTCATGCCAAAAGGGAAGCAACCCGCTGAGGCTAAGACGAACCTGACGGAAGTCAATGAGGACTCAAACAAGAAGCGGAAGTTCCAGAAGGATGCAAAGGGCCCAACAACTAAAAAGTTTAAGGGGACTTGCCATTATTGTGGCAAACCTAGTCACATGGCTAAGGAGTTCCGCAAACTCAATCATGCAAATAAAGAGAAGTCCAAAGGAAAGGTCAAGGCTAACGTCGTCGAAGATACTCCTCTTAGCGATATGATTGACGCCTTCTTGGCGGTGGTTCTTGAAGCAAACCTCGTTGAGAATCCTATGCAATGGTGGATGGACACGGGTGCCACCCGCCACATATGTTCCAATAAAGATGCCTTCTCCATTTATACACCAGTCACAGATAAGAAGTTGTTCATAGAGAGCAACACTTATTCAGAGGTGCTGGGGGTAGGAAAAGTGATCCTGAAGATGACGTCCGGGAATAAGCTGATTCTGAACGAAGTGATGTATGTCCCAGAAATTTGAAGAAATTTAATTTCTGGACCATTGTTGGTAAACGCTGGTTTTAGGCTAGTGATTGAGTCTGACAAGTTTGTAATCACTAAAAATGGAATATTTGTAGGAAGGGGCTTCGTCTGTGAATGCCTCTTTAAAGTTAATGCTTCATCTGTAATGGCTGCACCTATTATTAATAAAATTGAGTCTTCTACTTACTTGCTTTAATCTTCTTATTTATGACATCATAGATTAGGACATGTAAAATATCAATCTATCCAAAAGTTGGTAAAGATGGAGTTGTTGCCTCCTATCGACGTAAACCCTCAACGTAAGTGTGAGGTGTGCGTAGAGGCAAAACTTTCAAAGAGTCCCTTTAGATCCGTCGAAAGGGAAATCGCTCCTCTAGAACTCATACACCCCGATATACGTGATTTGAAGTTCGCACAAACTAGAGGGGGGAACAAGTACTTTGTGACCTTCATAGATGATAGCACAAGGTATTGTTACCTTTACTCAAAAGTAAAGATGAAGTCTTTGAAACATTCAAACGTTACAAAACAGAAGTTGAAAACCAACTAAGCGGACGGATTAAATCAATCTGTAGCGATAGAGGGGGAGAATATGTAGCGCCTTTTGAAGAACTATGTGCTCAATCGGGTATTGTTCATCAAACGACGACTCCTTACTCACCTCAATCAAACTGGGTTGATGAACGCAAGAACCGTACGTTAAAGGAAATGATGAATACATTACTCATCAAGTCAGGTCTTCCCCAAGAATTGTAAGGAGAAGTTGTCCTTACTGCTTGCAAGATTCTTAACAGAGTCCCTTATAAGGGTAAGGACAAGACTCTATACGAGCTATGGAAAGGAAAGAAACTCAACTACAAATACTTTAAAGTTTGGGGTTGTCTGGCAAAGGTTAAAGTACCTACGACAAAGCAGGTCAAGATTGGACCTAAGACTGTACATTGCATATTCATTGGATATGCAAGTAACAGTAGTGCTTATCACTTCATAGTGCATAAGTTAGGTGTACTCGACATTCATGTGGATACAATCATGGAATCAAGGAACGCTAGATTCTTTGAAGACTCGTTTTCTAGAAAGAAAGAGACATAACCTCTCTCAAACGAAGTTATGATCAAGCCTCACAAGATTCATGAGTCATTGACTGCCCGGATCTAAACGGTTTAGATCCAGCAAACTCCGAAGTGGCTGATTATCCGGAATTCAGTATTCCAGATTCTCAGGACTTGGAGGGTCCAGGTATGAAACCAAGACGAAGCAAAAGGGCCAAGCAAGATAAGTCCTTCGGTCCGAACTTTGTAGCTTATATGGTTCATGATGAAGATGGAGAATCGTTGAAGCATTATCAACTCCAGAGGCACCACTCTGGAAAGAAGCTATAGAGAGTGAGATAGAATCCATCATGCACAACCATACTTGGGAGTTGGTTCATCTTCCTCCGGGAAACAAGTCGTTGGGTGGTAAATGGATACTCAAACGGAAGTTAAGAGCAGATGGATCTATAGACAAACACAAGGCCATGTTGGTAATCAAAAGTTATCGACAAAATGAGGGTCTTGATTATTTTGACACTTATTCTCCGGTGTCTAGGATGACATCCATACGTATCTTCATAGTTATCGTCGCCTTGCGGGATCTAGAAATACACCAAATGGATGTAAAGACAGCATTCCTGAATGGTGATTTGGAAGAAGAAATCTATATGGACCAACCCGAGGGGTATGTGGTTCCTGGACAAGAGACAAAAGTTTGTCGGTTTGTCAAATCTCTATACGGGCTGAAACAGGCCCCAAGCAATGATACGAGAAGTTTGATAATACTCGATTATCGAAGGGATTCACCATTAATGAGTGTGACAAATGTGTCTACACGAAAGGAGATGTCAACTCATTCGTAATGATCTGCCTTTACGTAGACGACATGTTGATCACATAAAGCAGTCCTAGGGCAATCCTAGAGACTAAGAACATGTTGAAACAATGTTTTGACATGAAGATATGTGTATCGCAGATATCATCTTATTTGAGGTTTTCGACAGTTCTCCAATAACGACACCACTGGATGTAAATCAAAAGATTGATAAATATTTTGGTGCACACATACGTCAGGAGTGATATGCTCAGGTGATTGGTAGTCTGATATATATCACAAACTGAACTCGACCTGATATCGCTTATGCAGTCAATCCTTCCATCTTTCTTTCTACTATTTCTAAAATCTTTTGTACCGTGTTGTTATCAAGGAAACAAAAGTAGTAGTGGGAAACCTAAAATTAGAGTTGTGTAAGACTTGGTTGAGACTATGTGACTTAACCATTTCACAAACTTGAGGAACCCCCTTAGTAGTAAGCGAATGTTGAAATTGTGTGGAAGATCTGTCACTGAAGGGTATGTTGTTATCAAGCTTCCAGAGGATGAGGATGGTGACATTCGTACCAAAGCCGAATACGATTGGACTGTGGAAGATGTGGCTAGGTTCACCCGCAATCCGAGTGATGACCACTAGAAAGCGTTAACTCGGGTGCTAAGATACATGAAACACACGCAAACTTACGGGTTACATTATTCGAAATATACAGTTGTACTAGAGGGGTACAGTGATGCAAACTGGATATCTGATATTGAGAACATCAAGTCCACCAGTGGGTATATATTTACAATTAGTTGTGGGGCTGTGTCTTGGAAATCCTCTAAGAAAACTTGCATAGCCCGATCCACGATGGATTCGGAGTTTATCGCTTTAGACAAAGCAGGAGAAGAATCTGAGTGGCTTCATGACTTCTTAGAGGATATCTCATATTGGGATAAACCCGTACCTTCTGTAATGATCCACTGCGACAGTCAATCGGCTCTAGGAAGGGCACAGAGTTCTATGTACAACGGTAAATCTCGTCACATCAGACGGAGACATAAGACCGTTTGGTAGCTGGTCACCACGAGTATTATTTCTATTGATTACATAAAATCAAAGGAAAACATAGAAACCCAACCTAACATACTGGAGATCTCAAGAATTAGGTTAAATGGGAAAACTAAGTCGTAAAAGTTTAATGGAGAGCTTCGGTGGAAGCAAGAGCACTTTGGATAATGTTTCTACATAGAAACATGAATCTAAAGTCGTTCCTGTGATAGACATCAAGTGTTACCTGCAAAGGGGTAAGAGGTTTTTCCAAAACCTTTAATAATCATCAACAGTTGATGTTAGGTTTTGGGAAACTTTTAATGGTTTCTAATACTTGTAAAGTTGGGTATAGCAGAATACCTTGTAGGAGACCACCTATTTAAGTGCAAGGACTGGCCGACCTCAATTTGAAGCACTTAAGAATTCAAGACGTGTCCATGGCCACAACAGACAAAGCCTTAAAGAAGAATAGAGTAAGGAAATGTGTTGTGTTGGTACCATTATCTTGGCTTACACTAAACACTGACGGTTCAAGACATCGCGTTCACCACGCAATAAGTAATTCCGATGGTATTAAACTATGGAAGGTTCAAAGTCACAGCTACCTATCCAGATACAGCATTGATCCGCCGAAATATTGCTAGAAAGACACCATGTGTGTGCTCCAAAATCTCTTTCAAGAGGGGATTGTTGAAAATTTATTGAACGTGAATATAGTTAATCCTATTATTTATGACTAGAACAATTGAGGCCCCGCACGTCAGAAACCTCGTTTCCACACACGTGCACACATTGTACCAAGGATCGCAAATTTCTTAGTGAAAGAGATATTGATACATATACGATATGTTCGGGACATGAAATGATAGACGGTTATTGACTAAATGACGATGGTTCATGTTGGTAAATGAAGGAAGAAGTGTACGATGTGTAAAAAGATGAAACTAGTCAGAAAACTCCACGGAGCCTCGGAGCGCCGCGACACCTCCCTGCAGGGCCGCGGCGCTTCGACGGTTTCCAGACCGTTGGAGAAGAAATAAAACTGATTCTTGGGCTGACTTTGGAGCAATAACTCTCCATTATTTGGCTCATGAATTCAGTCATAACTTAGCTGAATTGTAACCCCAAAATCAATGGTCATTACTTGACATTGATGGCCATTATTTGGTAATTGGGAAGACACGTTCATCACCCTATAAATTGATGTCATTGGCTCAATTGTAAGAACACACTTCAGAAAATCTTCTTCCTATCTTGCAATCTTTCATACACTCATAAATTCTTCTTTTATAGTAAACTCTTGAGTTATCATTTGCTCAAGTGTTTGTGGTTGTTTTATCTTGGGAGACAAGTTGTCAATCGTCGTTAAAGAATTAATACGGAAAAATATTGTTTTAAAGACAGATTGAACATCAATCGACTCAACCAACTTCTTTCTTGTTTTCCATTCCAAATTTGTAATTTGTTGTTGTTACTTTCCCTATTTCCTTGTAACCGCATTTTTACTCACAGAACCTTGTAAGGCAAACATCTATAAGTTGTCCAACTTGTCAAGAAATAATTTATTTGCATGAATACAAAAATGTGTATACACTGTACGGAGATCTTCCTCGTTTTGTATATGAGTTCTTTAAACTTTTGCTTATTACTAATCCAGCTTATTATGAAAAGTTTTCTGTAGTTATTTTTGGATATATTGATAATGTATTTTTTTTTAGAACTTAAACTCTTGTACATAAGTCGCTACTATCTTTTGTGGTTGTGTGGGGAAAGGAGGAGAAGCATAAAGAAAAACAACAACAATATATACAGTGAAGTCCTATAACGTGGGGTTTGAAGAGGGTAGAGTGTACGCAAATTTTATCTTTATTTTGGTAAGTAGAGAGATTGTTTTCGAAAGATCCTCGGCTCAAGACAAAACATAAGCACAATCAAAGTAAGAGAAATAGTCAGACTCGAACGAGAAATTTAAAGGTAAAAGAATAATTGTTTCAAAAAGCATTTTTTCCTCATCTTGACTTCTAAATGCTGTGGAGGGTTGTTATTTTACCCTTTGTAGTGCCATGACATGAAAATGTCTTTCTATTCCAATAAAAAGCCACTTAATAAGACTTGTTCTGTCCCCATAAGAGAAAACCAGACAAGGGGCGAGAACAACTGCAAAAAATCTCAGATATACATTTATTAAATAACACAGCATTTAACATAATCTAACAAGAATATGCCAATTCAGAAAACTTTTTGTTTTAATAATGGATGGTCAAACTTTGCACTGATATAATAAAATTATGTTTCTTTATGTCCTTATCAAATAGCAGCCACAATGCACTGAATCCAGTACTGCTTTTGATAATTATCGTCATTATAAAAAGAACGAGATTATTTTTTAATGATATATAACACTAATTATAATAATGGATAATGATGCAAACTCTAACTAAATTTACTCAACTGAACACATGGTGTGCCCCTTACTCTTCAAGAGTTGAGACCAGTCCAGCGCCTCACCGGTTAGACTCCTGATGAACAATTTCATGATGATTGCTTGATTTTTCTCAACTCCAATCAATTTATCGCAATATGATCTTAGATGAGCTCGAGGATTCCCCTTTCCATCGAACATGTCAAATTTGGGCACCTTGTACCCCACAGGTAATTCGACGTCGGGGTGCATACATAAGTTTTCATATTCTAAACCTTCCTCCCCCTTGTTCATCTGAATGCTTTTGAATGCCTCTTTCAAGCTACGGATTTCTTTTGCCACATTTTCATCAGCTCTAGCTCGAGT
Organism: Przewalskia tangutica; assembly: GCA_029844215.1. Lineage (NCBI taxonomy): Eukaryota > Viridiplantae > Streptophyta > Magnoliopsida > Solanales > Solanaceae > Przewalskia > Przewalskia tangutica. The sequence goes on along the minus strand of CM056724.1, from coordinate 95,896,712 downwards.
CTGCCGCTCCACTTCCTTGTATTGATCTGTCTCTTGAGAGGATGCATGCATAATAAATGGTTGGCTTTCGGTCGGATGTGCTAATGCCCCATATTGTTTGTTAGGACTAGTGATGCGTGTCATCTGCTCGTATTGGGTGGCTTGGCAATTTGGACTGAGTGGGGAGATATAAGTAGGTGGAGGTTGAGATGTGTATGTAGTAAACGGATCATTTTGGAGGTCGGTTTGCAAATTGACCGGGCGAGTGACATTTTGGTGTGAGCAGGTATGTTGCGGTCTTTGCGGGGGGTTTTGTGGAAGTGGAGGCTCAAGGGCTTGTGATACGATTGCATTTGTCCTTTGCTCCGGGAGTGGTGCATTCAAGCTAATAGACAGGTTTGTGATATTTCGGAGCCTTTCTATTTCGGCTTGCATGATTTCCATATGCTGCAATAATTTGGCGAGGTGTTGGTCATTGGTGTTTCTCCTTTCTAACGCCTCTGTATCCTCTACAGGAACGGGGACGAGTCCTAAGCTGTTTCGTTCTGGTGTCTCTGGATTAGTCATTTATTAGATGATTGTGCTACTACCAGTCGGCGCGAATCAACCTTTTGGGGATAAGCTAAACAAAATAACCCTCTAACAAATGAAGCAAACCAAGTTAGTATAATATGCAAAGAGTTGCAGGCAATATATAATAATAAGCAAATTGCAAATCAAGCGCGTGCTCTAACATGCTTGGGACCTCTTTTATGCCAGAGGAAGGCCTAAACGTCACATATGCGAGGTTATGATAGATTTGCCCAAGCCGTCCAACTGTAATGCTTTTGTTGGAAATGGCGACCAAATGACGGTGCACTTTTTCCAATTTTGGCACGTCATGATTAGGTTTGGATTTGTCTATCATCGTCACGCTACACATAATATGCTGGTTGGTCGTTGGGTTGAGAAACCCGTCGACAAGTTTGGTGTTTTCCTAATTGTGGTGTCGATACCAAGGACCGACTCACCTAAGGTAAATGTATGCATGCCTTAAAATAAAGGGTGGTATAGCTCTATCCTGAGTATCTAAGATTTGGCTTTACTAGACGCAAGGTTCCCGAGCGGACAACTCGAGTGAGAAGGCTACGCGGCTGATCAGATGAACCGATCTAACTCCGACAGGCGCCAACTCTCCTAAAATTTTGGATATTTTGAAAGAAATTTGCGGTCTTGAAGCACACCAATAGCGTGAGTGTGTGATAGTGTGAATTTTCCAGAGTGGAAGAAATATGAGCGGAATGCCAGTTTAAGAAAAGCAGTAAAGCAAATAGCAATTAAAATAAATAAAACAAAATACAGCACACAAAGAATTAAATGCAAAAATAATACCGAATAATAACCCTAGGTCTGTTGTGGTTAAGAATCTTAATCCCCAGCGGAGTCGCCATTTCTGTCACGCCCTTTTTCGACCGCGACATTATTAACTATAACTCCTGCTTAATAAAATGTTAGAATATAAAATAAAAAAGAGTGCTAAATGCTAAAGTAGTGCTAAAAGGTAAAATGTGCTAAAGTGGGCTAGAAATAATGCTAAAGGGTTCGCGGAGTCGCCACCTAATTAGTTTGGGTGAATTAGGACACCTATATGTCAACTAGGTTAAAGTTAACATTAACTCCATTTTTTATGGTCTGCGAGATTAGTATGAGATTCTGGGGAAGGATTCTTTATTAATCTAGAGGGAAGGGATTAGGCACCATCTAAGATCCGCTAACTTACGGTTGTCCTGTCAAACCTAGGGTAGTTATTTATGCTAAACATGTATGTTTTAAAGGGTATTTAAGATATTTTAAACACTTAAGATGTATTTTTTATTAAGAGAAAATGTAAGATTATGTTTAAAATGTACTTAGTGGGAAACATGCGTTCATAAAACGTTTTAATGACATGAAAAAGGTGTGTTTACAAAATCATATGAAAAAATACCTATTCTGCTAGAAAATGCTGAAATATTTAAGTAAAGAGGCGCTTGCAAAATATAAAAAGGATGCATTTTTTATAACCTGAAAAGATTTGACATTTGTTTATAAAGTTAATTTTCGAAAGAAATTTATATAAGGTGTTATAACATACATAAGAAAAAATATACCTGTGCAAAGCTGATTTAGTGATTAAAGTCAGGCCTTTGTTTGCAAAATTGGTTTTGATAATAAATTATATAGTATTAATAAGGAGTTATTAATTCTTTTAAGATGCATTAGTCTCGTGATTAGATATTCAAAATAAGTTGAGCAAGCTAGAATAATTGACTTAATGAGAAAGCAAATTTCTAGTGTCGAATTAGTTTCTAATAGCGACTTAAAGATCAGCGAGTCCTCCAAAAGAAAGCAGGTTCACTAAATCGTTTTATACTCCCGTTAGGGTTATATAAACACTCAACCCCAGTATTGCACCTTACCTACCTTTCGGTGATAAGGATAACTCTATAGGAGGATTAAGAACAAGAACCTAGTTAGCGTCACGCATGATGCGCAAAATTAGGGTTGTTAAGCCTCTCATTAACGCTACATAAATAATTGAGGTATTTTCATCCTCAATCCAAGAATGTCTATCCAACTTACAGCATATTCACAATCCCCCCCTTTCGGAATCTGATTAGAAATCATATAGTGATAATTAGTTGTCAATTAATTACCAAGAATTCAACTCAAATATTGGATAGATCTCACAATAAGAAAAATAACCATAAGTATGCATTAACTCATAACAAAAGTTTCTAGAGATTTAACATGGAAAGCCCTATAGAGGAATTAGTTCCTAGCCATTGACATGACAAGAACTAATCCCATGTTCATCATACAAAAACTGAAATAAAGAAAAGAAAAGGAAAAGAAATTACTAGACTATGGTCTCCAATCTCTAAGCAAGAAGCCTTGTGTTGTGCAAGAAAGGGAACCCTTAAAAACTGCCTAGGGTTCTCCTTTTATAGTGAAAACCGCCTCCTCTTTTCCTTGAGCTGGCCCAATTTCGTCAAAAACCTAATTTTTCAGCGTCGGCGCGCGCATGCTGAGCAGCGCCGGCAGTTCTGCAATCCGTCGGGTGTTTTGGCGTCGCGGCCACGATATCTGGCTGCGAGGCGCGCGGCCCTGCAACTCCTGTAGCTTCGGATATTTAGCGCGCGCGCCTGCATCTGGTTGCAGCGCCGCGCTGGGTCTTCTGACCACTCTGAATAGTGGCGCCGCCTGATCGCAGGAGGCCATGCCAGTGCAGATTTCACCCTCGTTCGCCACTTTCTGTTTTCACTCTCGTCTCCTCTTTTGCCCTCTTTTAGCTCCTTTTCCGCCATTTGGCCATTTTAACCACTTTGACTCAAAAGAAAGGAAAACTATCCTAATACGACACTTATATGTGCAAAACGGGACAAAAGACTAACTAAAACTGACTCAAAAGGTGTATATAAAATACACCGATCAGTGGGAAACATGCGTTCATAAAATGTTTTAATGACATGAAAAAGGTGTGTTTACGAAATCATATGAAAAAATACCTATTCTGCTAGAAAATGCTGAAATGTTTAAGTAAAGAGGCGCTTGCAAAATATAAAAAGGATGCATTTTTTATAACCTGAAAAGATTTGACATTTGTTTATAAAGTTAATTTTCGAAAGAAATTTATATAAGGTGTTATAACATACATAAGAAAAAATATACCTGTGCAAAACTGACTTAGTGATTAAAGTCAGGCCTTTGTTTGCAAAATTGGTTTTGATAATAAATTATATAGTATTAATAAGGAGTTATTAATTCTTTTAAGATGCATTAGTCTCGTGATTAGATATTCAAAATAAGTTGAGCAAGCTAGAATAATTGACTTAATGAGAAAGCAAATTTCTAGTGTCGAATTAGTTTCTAATAGCGACTTAAAGATCAGCGAGTCCTACTAAATGTCTTACTAGTGTAATGTTAGTGTTAGACAATTAATCTACAATAAATGAATGGGGCGGGGCAGGAATTAATAAAAGGACTCGAGGAATGGCGATGTAATTTGCCAGCGGGTTGGAATTCCGATGCGGATAGAGAAATGCACATAGATGCGGGTCTTCATTTGCCACGATGAGTCTCGCTGTGAGACTCTTTGTTGCTCCGGTGCATTTCATGTAAAAAAAATAAGAGATAAAGATTAGTATGCGTTCAAACTTTATCAACAACACAATAAAATGCCCATATGATCCTAATCAGATAAAGGTACCCAATTATGGGCAAAACTCACGCATCACTAAAAGCAAACAGAGTGTGGAAATTTCTTGGATTGCTAGGGGGAAATTCAGACCACACAACTGACAAAGGATACATTTAAGCAAAGATGTACCATGGCTAGACTTAGGATACTTTTAAAATACATACATGCTGCCATATCAATTTTACATTGTCAAATCGTCAACAATTCATTTAAGTAACAAGGACCACAATTATTCGACCTCAAAATTGCGATACTACCTTAACACCCGAAAATTTATATGCCTCTATAGTAGCCTGCAACGGAATGAGACTACTAACATGCCATAAGTTGGTCATACATGGCGTCCAAGACTCAATATAAACACCATAGAAGATCTACATTCGATATAATGTACCAGACATAACACAGAGGCTACAGATCCTATGACACAGTGCCAAAGCAGTCTCGAGTGACACTGATTTAGATATCATTCAGACCACCTAACAAATAGGCGTGGCACAAAATATATCTTAAGATGTATTACACATTACTATGGATGCATTTTAACACTTAAGGGGACCTAATGGATGTCGACACTACCTGATCTAACAGGATATGCTCATATTTCGACTCGGCGGATTCAAACAACAATTATTCATACTCATCAACCAAAGAAGCATATAACACAAACTTCATGATTAAGCATTTTAATCTAAATGATTAAAAACAAGGCATGCTTAATTCTCTGAAATATGAAGGAATGGACTCAGAATCTCAGATTAATACTTAGACGCGCAGAGAAAAATATGCAGCTGTTTTAACAGACAAGCGGGCTAAAGAAACTACAAAGAGATGGCATTTCAGGCACAAGAACTGGAGCCAAACAGATATACTCACATATGACGTGCATCATGACTGATTTAGTGAATGCAACCGACATAAATAAATGGACCAGCAAGCGGGAAAGAATAACATTTTTTAGATAGATAACGTCATCTAATCTAAGCTTATAATCATGCTCAAGACGTATATCATGCTCTTCACTAAGGAAACACTAAAACATCACATAATTCCAAATATAGATGCAACACCGTAAACTTAGGTATAAAAGTTGATTAACAACATCATAGAGTAATTAGCTAATAGAACATCACAACCCGTAGGAAAACACATATTCCAGAGACATAAAATACAGAAAAACAAACTAGATTTTAAAGGATATGGATTTTACTAACTAGACACAGAGAGCAATTACAAAGCAGGTGTTCAGATTTCTAATCGCACAGGTTCTCCCACACACATCGCGAATACGAGTAAACCATTCCCAGATTGGTATCAACATTATAGTGTTTGTAAATATAGCTAAAGGGTACTACAACATTTATGGATCCATCCTAACATGCTTCACATTAGTTTAACACACAAATTACACCAACGTTCCGCAAGCAACAAACATCGTACAAAACCATAAAAAAGCAAACTTAAACAGAAAGTTGGGAAAAGTGATGAGTTTACCTTCTCCGGGCAGCGAACCGAGGCAGCGTATCAAGTCGTCGATCCGCTCGGAAGATTTGTTGCGATGCGATTAAAAGGGCAAAGCTTTTGATTTGAAAATAGTTGATGGCTCGTGACTGATATTCTAACGAAGAAAGGGTTTCAAATTTCCTACTCTTAGACTGCTAATTTTCGGATGCTGAGTGATTAACCGATAGACTGCTCATTTTTTCGACTGCCTCCTGCCTATTTTTCTCCCAATTTCTGGATGTTTTTAGCCAAGTTTTTTTTTGTTCGTCGATCCGCTATTCAATCCCCCTTTGCATGTGTATATTGAATGATTTATATAGCCCCCCTCCGGGTTCTAATGCTGGTAAGTATTTATGGTGCGATTTGGCTGACTTTGACAGATGATTTTTGGTGTAATTCTGGAGTGATTTTTGTGGATGATAATCTGGGGTTAATTTTAGTACTGCTCTAGTTATCGTTAACTTGGAAGATTTAGTACTACTTTAAGGCGATTTGCTGCTGTTAGTTTGGGAGGATTTTGTGTGATTCTGAGAAGATTCGGGGTGCGTTTTTGTAGGTAAGATTGATTACGCCGGATTGTCCGGCGAGAATCTCGGTTGGGGTCTTGGCGGCGATGGGGTGCGAGGGTAAGGGGAGGTGCGGCGGATTTTTTTTTTAGGTTTATGTCTCATTTTCTTTCTGGGTTTTGGGCGATGGGGATGATAAAGGGGTGCTGGGTCGGGTCAGCGGATTTGGGTAGTTGGGCTGCGGAAATGTTTTGGGTTGGGTAGAGTTTGGGTATTAGGTATTTAATTTGGGTAGTGTGTTATTAGTTTTAGGTGTTTTATTTAATTAGTGGTAAATTAAATTATTTAAATTGTGATTAAATTATTTAAGTATTTTATTAGCCTAAGCTTGAGTTTAAATTATTACAAAAATAAAGACGGGCGTGCTATTTAATTAGTGCTTAATATTTTATAATGTGATGCCGTTATTAAAATCTTATTTATTATGCGTATTTTACGATGTTAAATTAAAATTGAATATTATTAAATGCTAAATGCAGATATGATATTTAAGTATTGTTTAATGCTTTTATAAACGCAACGCTATTAAGACGCATGTATTAGATTAAAATTAATTTAAATTACAAATAATATTAATGAAATTGTTTATTATTAAAATGACGAATGCGGACGTGAGACTCAAGGTGTGCTTAATACTCTACGTAAAGTGCAGTGTCATTATTAAATCGCTTATTTATGCATGTATTAATGTTTTAGTGTTGCATTTTATTATTAAAAATTATTTTAAAATTATTTTGAAAAAATAGTGTAAATTTATAGTTAACAGTTGGGCGAGAGAGTCAAAATTGGGTGTCAACAACTTGTCCCTCTTTGTATGAAGATGATGGAAGAATCTTCGGACAAAGACGTTGACTTATAGCCAATTTTGTCTCGATCCTCAGAATTTAAAAATGCTGGGCAATTAGGACAAGGCTGACGTAAAATTCAAAATTTGTCTCAGTGTCGAGTTATGACGTCAGATGCGCCGTGATCAAGCACCAGCGGTGGCGGACTCAAAATTTGTCCCGGTCGAGTTATGGCGATTTGAGCTACCATGGTCAAACACGAGAGCGGTGGCGGACTCAAAATTTGTCTCAGTGTCGAGTTATGACGACACTGGATCGACGTGATGTTAAAATAAATTGGCTTGAGCATGGAGGTGTGCCGGTATTGATTTATGAAAACGTTGGGCTTATTGGTGATGTGGAATGAGTGGACCGACGCTCGAGGCCGCTTCTGTCATTTGCTGGGAAGGTTGGCCCCCCAACAAATTGCCCCGGTTCGCTGTAAGAGAAAATCCACGGTGTGCTCCTGCTCGGGCATGCTAAGACTTAAGTAAACGGTTAGTGCATAACTGTTATGACAAAATGATAACGCGTGAATTTATAGGCAATGTAACTGTGTGAGCAGAGATGCTATCCTGTAAAATGTGATGTCTGTTGTGTTAATGTGATGCTGCAAATGATGTGATTTCGTCCTTGCACGGACGTGTTGCGATTGTGAATGCAGATATGTTGTCTCTGCTGCAACTGCCCATTTAGATTGAAGCTCTGTAGACTAAAGTTCAAGACAAAGTTAGTGCGTAACTGCTAAGACAAAATAATAAGGCATGAATATATAAGAAATGTAATTCTGAGGGTAGAGAAATCGTTCTTGCGTAGATGTGATATGCTGATGACGTCGTCTTTGGACGTAGCGTCGTTTTCGGACTCGACGTCTTTTTTGGACTCGGCGTCGTTTTCGGACTCGGCGTCGTTTTCGGACTCGGCGTCGTTTTCGGACTCGGCGTCGTATTCGGACTCGGCGTCGTATTCGGGCTCGGCGTCGTTTTTGGACCCGGCGTCGTTTTCGGACTTGGCATCATTTTCGGACTTGACGTCGTTTTCGAACTTGGCGTCGTTTTCGGACGTGACATCATTTTTTGACACGATTTTGATGAAGACGTCATTGTGTTGATGCTACTATTCTTGTGAATTAATGCTTCTGCATGCTAAAACTTTGTGAAAATGTGCATAGCGGTTAAATCAAAATAATGAATATATAAAAAATAAAAAATTGTGAGTAAAAATGTCGTCCCTGTATGATATGTAGGATGTTGTGAATGCTGATGTCGTCTCTGTACAGACTTGCTGGATGCTGCGAATGCTAATGTCGTCATTGCGTAGACTTGTCGGATGCTGTGAATGATTGCTGAATGTTGCGACTGCTGATGTAGTCTCTGCACGGACTTTGCTGGATGCTGTGAATATTTGCTGAATGTTGTGATTGCTGATGTCATCCATGCCCAGACATGCTAAAACTATTCCTGTAAATTAAGGACCCTGTAGGCTAAAGATTAAGAAAAATTAGTGCATAAATTTTAAGACAAAAATGGTAGAGCTTGAATGTGATTTTGTGTAATGTGATGAAGATGTGATCGATGGTGTCGTTATGCGGGCGCGTTATCGCGATGGCGTCGTTGTGCGGGCGTGTTGTCGCGATAACGTCATTGCACTGGGCGTGTTGTCTTTGATGGCGTCGTTGCACGGGCGTGTTGCGATGGCGTCGTTGCACGGGCGTGTTCGCGATGGCGTCGTTGCACGAGCGTGTTGTCTTGATGGCATCATTATGCGGGCCAGCGTTCTTGATGCTCCTGTATAATAAATGCTCCTGCAAGCTAAGCTTGAGAAAAATTAGTGTATAACTGTTAAAACAAAATGATAAATATATGAGAAATGCGATTCTGTGAGTAGGGTTGTCGTCCCTGTATGATATGTGGGGTGTTATGAATGCTGAGATGTTGTCCTTGGGCGGATATGCTAAATGTTGCAACTGCTGAGATGTTGTTGTGATGCGTTTTGTGAATCGTCTGGATTGCCATGATGTCTTTGTTGTGAGTTTGTGCATCGCATGAATTGCAATTTGACTCTAGGCCCGAGCTAATGCGCTAGACTTTGTTGCGGGATTTGACTTTGATTGTTGATGTTTGTCTGTTTCTGCTGCTTCTCTCTGCTTCTGCTAATATGAAGAACTCTTGTTGTATTTTCTGTTTCTGCTAATATGAAGAACCTGCGCTCAAAGAAAATTGTGAGTTTGAGGGGGGGGTTGATTCGTATTGACTTTGTAGTTTTGACTCTTGATGCTCGGACGTCTGCCTTGTTTGGACTCATAACCCCTGCCTGGTTTCCTACCTTGTCCCAGTTCTGAATATGCAAAGGGCGTTTGGCCTAAAGTGGGTTTTAATGGGGTTGCTTATATATTATGTGTATTTTTGTTATTTTCAAAATAAGGGAAGGTTTCCTGATGGTGTGACCGAAGCCGATTTAGGCCGCCTACGTATCCCCATGAGGGAATCAGGTCATGATGTAGTTCATTACAAGCGAAATTGGGTAAAATTTCTAAAGGTGAGACCGAAGCCAGTATGGCCGCCTACGTATCCGCCAAGGGAATCAGGTTAAACGTAGTTCCATTTTATTACAGATAAAGAGCAAAATATTAAACTTAACTATTTTAGGACTCGGAGGGCCAAGGCAGAGGCACGAGTCCACTTATTCAAAATGTCTTCTTGATTTGCGTCTTCAATGGCTGAGTCTATCATCTCTTGCAGCACACAACTAGATGAATGATTTATTCAATGGTTAAACAATCTCCGGCAAAGAGCACCTCCTATTCTCTGGCGGTTGGTCGATGATTCAACTTTCTTCCCTTTTCGGGCTGGCGTAATAGTCCCTTCCAGACTGTTTTCTTCATCTTTAGCTATCATGCTCACTTGGGCATCTTCATAACCGGGAAGAAGGTTATTGTTTACCTTGAGAGGAGCATCTTTCAGCTAAATGACTCCCTTTTCGATTAACTCATCTATTTTGTCCTTGAGTGTATAGCAATTTTCGATGTCGTGCCCCTCGACACCGGAGTGGTATGCACAATATTTGGTTTTATCGTGCCCTCGAAAAGTAGGCCTGGGGGTATTTCTGGGAATTGACTGGAGTATTCCTGCGGCTTTCAGCTTCTCATACACTTGGGCTATGGGTTCGGCTAAAGGTGTATAGGTTCTGGTTGGCTTTCTCTTAGCATCTATGCGGGGTTTGGGTCCGTTTGGTGCACGGGTTCGTGATTGTGGTGAGTATTTTGGGTATGCTGGTTGGGTATGGTAAACAGGATATGGGGTAGCGCAGTGCTGATAATATGACTGTGGATTTTGAGTGTTTTGCTTATAGTAAGAAGGCGGTGAGCTTTGATACACTGAAAGTTCTTCTGGCCTATGTTCCTGATTGACCATGATAGAGGGTGATGCATCTCTTTTCCTCTGTGAGGTACCTCCGATGGAATCTGACTGCATTACTCTGCTAGTTTCTTGTAGGGCTGCCAGGTTTGTAATCCTACCTGTCTTAATGCCTTCTTCCACGAAGTCGCTCATTCTTACGACTTCTCCAAAACTTCGCCCAATTACACTGATCATCTTTTCATAATATGTCGTGTATTTTAACGACTGCACGAACAAGGTGGTCATTTCGCTCTCTGCCATTGGAGGTTGGACCTTTGCTGCTTCTGACCGCCACCTCAGGGCGTATTCCCTGGAAATTTCTGTGGATTTCTTTTCAAGTTTCATAAGATAAAATCTATCCGGGACAGTGTCAGTGTTAAATCTGAATCTATCCATGAAATCTTGTGTCATGGCATTCCAACCGTCCTATTTTCGAGGGTCTTGGCATGTGTACCAGTCCAGCGCCTCGCCGGTTAGACTCCTGATGAACAGTTTCATGATGATTGCTTGATTTTTCCCAACTCCAATCAATTTATCGCAATATGACCTTAGATGAGCTCGAGGATTCCCCTTTCCATCGAACATGTAAAATTTGGGCACCTTGTACCCCACAGGTAATTCAACGTCGGGGTGCATACATAAGTTTTCATATTCTAAACCTTCCTCCCCCTTGTTCATCTGAATGTTTTTGAATGCCTCTTTCAAGGTACGAATTTCTTTTGCCACATTTTCATCAGCTCTAGCTCGAGTATGCCGCTCCACTTCCTTGTATTGATCTGTCTCTTGAGAGGATGCATGCATAATAAATGGTTGGCTTTCGGTCGGATGTGCTAATGCCCCATATTGTTTGTTAGGACTAGTGATGCGTGTCATCTGCTCGTATTGGGTGGCTTGGAAATTTGGACTGATTGGGGAGATATAAGTAGGTGGAGGTTGAGATGTGTATGTAGTAAACGGATCATTTTGGAGGTCGGTTTGCAAATTGACCGGGTGAGTGACATTTTGGTGTGAGCTGGTATGTTGCGGTCTTTGCGAGTTTTTTTTATGGAAGTGGAGGCTCAAGGGCTGTTGGAGAAATTGAGACTTCTAAGGAAAGATATACGACATGTCGACATCAGAAACTATCGGAGGTGGTGGAGTGAATGAAGTTGGAGATACAACAAGTTCAAGGAACAATATAGATCATAACCATCCCCTATTTTTATTTCCATCGGATGCACCTGGTTCCCTGTCTGTTGGAGTTGTCTTGAATGGAATGGACAACTATGCGCTGTGGAGTAGGGCCATGAAGTTGGCTCTGTTGGGGAAGAACAAGATAGGGTTTATTGATGGAACGATTAGGAGAGAACATTACAGTGAAGAGGTAGCACGAGTCTGGGATAGATGCAACGCTATTGTAGTGTCATGGTTGATGGGAAATGTCAGTAAAAGTCTGCTGACAGGGATGTTATTCAATGCTAATTCCCACATCATCTGGGAGGAGTTAAAGGAGAGATTCGAAAAGGTAAATAGTTCTAGAGCCTTTCAGATTCACATGGAGATATTTACTTTGCGACAAGGGACTATGTCAATATCAGGATATATTCAAGGCTGAAGGACCTTTGGGATGAGTACGACTCGATTATACCTACACTGTCGTGTTGTCCCAAAGCTAGGGAGTTCATCAATCACGTACAATATCAGAGGTTGTTACAGTTCCTAATGAGACTGAACGAAAGTTATCATAACACAAGGAGCCAAGTTCTAATGATGCCACAAGTTTCAAATCTGAATCAGGCATATGCCTTGGTTAATCAGGAGGAAAGTCAAAGAGCTCTGGCAGGAACCAGCAGATCAATATCTGATCATATTGAACCATCAGCATTATTCACATCCAGGAATGGAAGTAACAAGGGAGGAGGACATGGAGGAAGTCACACATAAAGAAAACCATATAATCCTAATACTAAGTGCTATTACTGTAAGATGAAGGGACATTTCACAGTGGACTGTTTCAAGTTGATGAAATGTAATCACTGCCACAAGACAAGTCACTTGAAGGAGGGTTGTTACCAACTAATTGGCTATCCTGATGACTTTAAGCCAAAGCAAAGAAGGCTATCTTTGTGAGCCAACTTGAAGACACGGGACAATGAACGGCAGTGAACCACCTCACAAAGGAAACCATGATGTATGATCAATTCACTCCAAGCCAAAGACAACAGATCCTTCACATGCTGGAAGAGAAGGATAGAAGCAGAACTCACATTGCAAATATGGCAGGTATGCATACTACTGATGCAGAAGAATTACTGCAATGGATAGTAGATTCAGGTGCGACTAATCACATGATAAGTGACTCTAAACACTTACGCAATAACTTGTTAACAGAAGGAACTGGGAAGGTACAATTGCCAACAGGAGATTCAGCCAGAATCTCCCATGTTAGTGATTATCAACTTGGAAAAGGTGATGTTCTTAGAAATGTTATGTGTGTGCCAACATTCAAGTTTAACTTAATGTCAGTGTCGAAGGTGACTAAAGAGTTGAATTGTAGTGTCTCTTTCTTTCCCCCGTGTTGTGTCTTTCAGGATCTAGCATCTGGGAAAGTGAGGAGGATTGGTAGTGAGAAAGATGGGCTCTACATTTTGTGTTTGGATGCTGAGAATCAGGAGAAGGAACTGAGGAAGTGATGCGCGTAATATGCACACACTTTTAAACGCAAGTGCACGTTATCGTATCAAGTAGTATAGTCTTAGATAAGACCGAATATCGTCCTCTGGGATTAGGGTTCAAGTACCAATTGTCTATTTTCTAGTATCTATTTGGTGAATTAATGAGTGATTGGTTGTTTATGACTAAGAATTATAAAAGCTAATTAAATATAAAGATTTAATTCAGATGTGATGAGAATATGGCTTCTATGTATCCTTACTATCCGCTTATGTTACTTACTAATGCATTACTTATGGTGTTCTTCTTTTGGAGAAAGCAGGTTTACGAAATCGTTTTATACTCCCGTTAGGGTTATATAAACACTCAACCCCAGTATTGTTCCTTACCTAACTTTCGCTGATAAGGGTAACTCTATAGGAGGATTAAGCACAAAAACCTAGTTGACCGTCACGCAATGCGCCAAAATTAGGGTTGTTAAGCCTCTCATCAACGCTACAAATCTAATTGAGGTATTTTCATCCCCAATTCAAGACCGTCTACCCAACTTACAGCATATTCACAATCCCTCCTTTTCAGAATCTGATTAGAAATCATATAGTGATAACTAGTTGTCAATTAGCTACCAAGAATTCAACTCAATTATTGGATAGATCTCTCAATAAGAATAATAACCATAAGCATGCATTACTTTATAACATAAGGTTCAATAATTCAACATAGAAAGCCCTATAAGAGAATTAGTTCCTAGCCATGAATATGACAAGAACTAATTCAAAGTTCATCATGCAAAACTGAATTAAAGAAAAGAAAAAGAAAAGAAATTACTAATGTTTAGGTCTCGATCTCTAGGCAAGAAAACCTTGTGTTTGGCAAGAAGGGAACTCTTGAAAAACTCCCTAGGGTTCTCCTTTTATAGGTTTAAAGCGTCTCCTCTTTTCCTGCAGCTGGCCCAAAAATCCGTCAAAGACCTAATTTTTCGCGTCGGCGCGCGGCCTGCGAGATGGCGCGCGGCCTAAAGTTCTGTAATACCCGGGTGTTTTGGCGCGCGGCCACGATATCTGGCATGCGAGGCGCGCGGCCTGCAACTCTGTGGCTTCTCGGATGTTTAGGCGCGCGGCCACACTGGTCTCTGAGGCGCGCGTACTGAATCTTCTGCGACTTCTGAATATTGGCGCGCGCCTGCCCATTGCGAGGCGCGCCCGCAGTCTGAATTTCAGCCTCGTTTGCCACTTTCTCCGTTTTGACTCTAGTACCTCCTCTTTTTCCCTCTTTTCGCTCCTTTTCGCCATTTGGCCACTTTAGCCACTTTGACTCAAAAGAAAGAAAATCTATCCTAATACGACACTTTGTATGTACAAAAGCGGGACAAAAGACTAACTAGATGACTCAAAGGTGTATATAAAATACACCGATCAAATACCCAAACTTAACCTTTGCTCGCCCTCGAGCAAAGATAGAAAAGAAATCTGATAAAAGACTCAAAAGAATGAAAAATAAAGGACTCTGTCATTAATCACTTTTCTTTGCATAAATGTTAACTAGAAAAAACATGAAGGTTAGCGGAATAATCTGTGAGAACATATAGCATGAAATTTTCAAGACACTAAACACGTGAAGCTAAATATTTATAAACTCATATTCATCATGCTTAATGGAAGTCAATATACTAAATCATGCATATAAATTCAAGAATTCCTATGGCATGCTTACTTGCTATTCTCCACTAATTACGGATATGCATAAAGAGATCTTGGGACTTTGAGGTTGTAATGTAGGCTTAGGTAGGAGTTGGTAAAGATATGCATTTAGACTCATTTTTACTGTGCGAAGCTCTTTGGCTTTTCAATTTTTCCCTTTTCTTTTGACTCTTTCCTTCACTTCAATTCTATCATTCCCTCTTTTGTTTTGGGAGAGTGAAGTGTATTATACAAATAGGCACCCAACTTAGGCTTTTGCCTCTTATTACTTTTCCATTAGGGTGCCTCAAACTTGTTCACTCTTTTTGTTTCTTCTTTTTAACACAATGTACTCCACTATTTCATATTTTCACTTATGGCACAATTTTGTGGGAATATGGGGTGTCAAGAAGAAGTTTCAAATTTAGGCTCGATAGAGTGACTAGGGATATTTTTAAAGTGCGGGATAGAAAAGAATGGTAAGAATTGGCTATCAAAGAAATGCATGAGTCATCTCACTGCATCGTATCTAACTATTTAGCCTCAAATAGCAAGCACTCATAACACATAAGCATTTATCATTTAGCATGCATAACTTAAGCAAGAAACTCGAATAGGCAGTTATGTGAGCTTTTGGCATATCTAACCTAAGTGTTTAGATAGTTGCTTCAATTCCTTTACATTATTCCACCTTACTTCATTAGGTGTTTCTAGCGACTACATACATGATCTTTGTGAGCAATTATGACTCAAAAGAAAAATTTTGGTGACTCAAAATAAACATGAAACAAATAAAAGACTTAAATAAAACATAACATGACACACAAATAAAACTAAAACACAAAAACACACCCGAACTTAAATCACACATTGCCCCCGATGTGTGTAGACTCAAAGCGATGAAAGCGACAACTTACAAACTTTGGCTAAAATGGTGGTGGTGGCGGTGGATAATCATCGACCGTTGGTTGAACAAGGCACTCGGCTCGTCGATTTGTTGCCTTGTTTCTTGCTGTCCTTGTACTCTTGTTTGCAAGGTCTGCATCATCTCCTTACAGTGTTGGTACAATTGCCTATTGTGGGCTCTGAAGGTTCTGCTCTTGTGGTTGGCGGTGGCTGGGTCTGCCTCATGTGAGCCCTATTTCGGCTCATCTTCATCCATGGTTGCCTCTGCTTCTTTGTTGTTATTCTTCTTTGCTGCGGGTTGTACTCTTAAATGCTGGTGTTGGGGCTAGAGTGCGGAAAAGAGTGCACTATCCCATAGGACACGGCAGTTGGTTTCTTTCATGAGTATCTGTGGGTAGTTGTGGGGTGCACTCGTGTGTCATAGGCGGTAATAAGTGAGCGTGTCCCAATCCACTGTTGTCGCAACCTTTGATTTCTTGATGCTCTGCTATCTCTTTTCCACGTCAATTATCGGCCCCTCATAATTCCATAAATCAACTTAATCCTGTCTTACGGCACTCTGGTGAAGTCGTAGATGGAATCGTGCGAACATCGACGAAATCTGACCAAGCCTTGCGCTTGTTGAATTGGCACGCTTTGCTCGGTGCTCTAGATCCATTCCTTCCGATCTCAAAAGCGGCCCGGGGTAGCTCGGCGTATGCGATATTATTCGATCAATGTTGTTCTTTGCTCTAGACCGTGTTCTAAAATGGTTCCAATCGCTACTTTCTTCAACATCATTGTTTTTAGCGTTGTATTTATTACTGCGATCACGAGCATATAATTTCCCTTACAAAGCACCCGCTTCTGTCTTCTCGGAAAGTTTGCATAAAATTCCGCACCGTTGTTGTATTCACGGTGTTATCTTCTCGGATTGACAAATCTCTTCCCCCTTAGCTCAATCATCGCGGATGGGCTCATAAACGTCTTCATCCCCATAGGATCCGCACGGTAATCCATTCCACTTTGCGGAATTACGGGTCTAGTATCAAGTCTTTTGTATCTTTGGTAGGCACAGTAACTTACGAACCTATTTTCATCGTATTGGGGTGTTGGGGTGGATGTGGAGCCTCTTCTCTTCACGGTGGCCATGGTTAAAGCAGTTTAGAGCTTTTAACTTAGTGGCACAACGTCTCTACACACTCAACAACTAGCGGCGAAAAACAACACCCCAAACTTCAATCTTTCTACTCGATACCCACAACCTTCTTTTCTACTCCTTTCTCCAACTTCACAATCACTTTTCACCTCGAACTACTCGACTACAATACTTCTCCAAACTACTACCTCCTATGACTTTAGTAAAAGGATTCAAGAACAAGGATAAGGATTACCTTTTGATGAGAAGATTCAAGCTTGTTCTTGTTTCAATTGGTGGGTTGAGGCTATGGAATGGAGCTTTGTTGTTTGAGATAGTTGGGGGGTTTTGGGAATTTAAGAGTTTAGGTTGTGGTTGGGTTGGATTTGTGGAGGATTTGTGGGGGAGTTTCTGAAATTTCGTGGGTTTTTGGAGAGGGGAGGTTAGGTTTTTGAAGTTGGAATTGGGAAAGATCTGATTTTTGGGCGTTTTAAGTTCTGGATTTTCCGGCATTGTGCAGCCTTTGGCGCGCGGCTAATCATCTGCGCTCGCCGGGATTTTTGCGCGCGGCCTCACTGGGCCGCGGCGCTAAAGCTCGGCAACTTTGCGGAATTCTCTGCGCGGCCACTGCTCGCAGGGCGCGGCTCTTAAACTCGAGCACATTCGGATCTTTTGGCGCGCCCTGCTCTGGCGCGCGGCTACACTTCTGGAAATCCTTGCTTTTCTTGATTTATTTCGTCCCGGTTTAATTTCTTGTACACATCGATCAAAACAACAAGATCAATCTGGTGAGGCGTTCTTAGACAAACTAAAATAAAATAACGGCGAAATTAAAATAACATAATTAAAAAGACGTTGGGTTGCCTCCCAACAAGCGGCCATCTTTAACGTCTTTTAGCGGACGCAAGTTCTTAGACTTACTAATACAGGGTGGATTAAGTCCCAACGATCCATTTCGCCACATTTGGCGTTTCCTTTTCTCCTTTTCTTTTTAGCATTATCGGTAGTAGGGAGTTAAGAACAATTACCTCGTTTAGTGTCGTCTCGACCAAACCATGCTTGCTTTCTTGGGCTCATCATTCTTTGGTTGCATTGCAATGGCTCGCGTGGGGTTTGGTGGTGTTGATTGCAAAACACCCACTTATAGTTCTTGGCTCGATGGCGTGTTTAAAGACTTTAAACACCATCTCTTTGTTCTCCACTCTTAGCGTTAGCTCTCATCTTTCAACGTCAATCAAGGCTCTGCAGTTGCTAGGAATGGCCTCCCACGATATGATCGGGATTTGCATCTTCTTCCATATCGGAATGAGGAAGTGCGGGAAAGAAAAATTTTCCTACGCCGCAATCACATCCTCGATCTTCCTCGTGGATGAACCACCATCTGTCGGCTAGTTGCGGACTCACGATGGTGGGTTTAACTTCTCCTAACTCGATCTTTTGAAAGCCCGATAGGCGTCAAATTTATACTGCCACAAATCACGCAAGAGCTCTGTTGCAAGTCACACTTGGCTGTGCATGGTAGTGTAAAGCTTCAGTCCTTTAGCTTTGGTGGCAATTTCTTTTGTAAGATAGCACTACACTCTTACATTAGTGCTACTATCTCATATTCGGCGATTTCCTCTTTTTCCCCAAGATTTCTTTCATGAACTTGAAATAAGATGGCATCTGCTCCAAAGCCTCTATAAGCGGTATGTTGATGTGCAACTTCTGAATACCTCCAAGAATTTGGAAAATTGTTTATCGACCGCCTTCCTGTAATCTCTGGGAAAGGAATCTTTTACGTATACTCCTTCTCGGAGTTTTCTCTATCAACTGGCTAGGTTGACCACTTATCTTTTCTAACTCTGCTCTCAACTATTGGTGGTATTTGCTCGATTGTTTTCCACTTCTCAACCTATTTGCCTTACATTGCTCCGCCGGTTTACCTCGATGTTGCTTGGCAATGTCCCTGGCACGATGTTTACTGCTTTGCTATTTGTCTACTGTGTTTCCAAGTTTACGAGCGAGGATCTGGGTCTGTTATAAAGCTGCGTCAGGCGTTGGAAAGTCTTTGTCATGCATTGCTTTAAGCTCATCTGGTTTTTCTTCTTGACACAGTGCATTGGTATTGGTGAGGGGGGCTTGAGTGAAGAACATTGATTACGTGCTTCTTGGATTCAGTGCGGCCTATCTTGATTCTGCGCCACGATATTGGTTTTGTTGGCCACAGTGCGATTTTCTTGGCCACAGTGCGATTTTGCTGGCCCTGATCTCCTCTCCATGAGAAGTTTGGGTGATTCCTCCACCCTGGATTATAAGTGTTTGAGTAGGGGTTGTTCTGTTGCCTCTGGTAGTTACCTACTGCTTGACAATCTGCCTGCTCGGGTGGGATGTTGTTGGGATCATTGAAGGACACCTATCAAATGTATGTGGGCGCCACATATCTCGCGATTTTAGCGATTGCACGGCATTCACCGACCGGTATGTTCTTTGCAATTGTTTCGCTAGAAGAGCCACTTGTGCGTTCAAAGCGTGATAGCATCTTACGTGGACCGCGATTCTTCTCCCGGCTGGTTGCCTCTCTTGATGACATGGTTGTTAGTGGCCATATCTTCTAATAACTCGTGGGCGTCGTGGGATGTTTTCCTCATGAATGCCCGCTGCGTTGCATCTATGATGGTTACGGTTGTCTTTGCTCGGCCGTTGTAGAAAATATGAACCAAGTTCCACAACTCAATGCAATGGTGTGGACACTTCCTCTGTAGATCCTTGAATCTCCATGCTTCATATAAGGACTCTCCATCGACGATAGAAGTTGTTCAACTCCTCTTAATTTTCTTTGCTTTACGAGGTGGAAAGAACTTGGCTAGGAATTTACGTGCCCATTTCGTGCCATGTAAATATCGAATCGGTGGCGAGAATTCAACCATACTTTTGCTCTATCCCACAGTGAGAAGGAAATAGCCTCAATCGTGGCATCATCGATGCGCAGTTATATCTGAAAGTGGCACATAGCTCCAAGAAATTTGCTATGTGCGTATGTGGATCCTCAGATGGCGATCCTCAGCGCCTTGTGTCTTTGCCCATGCTCGAGAATCATTGGTTTTATCTCGAAATTGTTGGCTCTGTGTAGGGAGCCTAATGCAATCGTGCTCCATTCACTCTTGGTAGCACATAATCTCGGACTTCTTTACGCTGGATTCGAACCACATCCTCCATATCTATTGGCACTTGCGAGGATCTCACAGGTTAAGTTGATTTTCACCTAACCCTTCTCTCATCCTGTTATTGTTGGGAGCAGTCCATTTCTATCAGCGTTGCAATTCGATTCTTTACATTACGTTTGCGGGCTTTCTCAATTCCGGATTGAAGGGAACAAGAGTGTCGACTCCTCTCCTTCGCATAAACTGATATCCTGAGAAAGATCAAAAACAAACAAAGAATCACGGCACCCTGATTTTCGTAAAAACTAAAAATAAATAATAAAAAAAATGAAAAATTAAATCCAAATTAGAAATTAAAAATAGAAAATTTGATATTGAACTATTGCCTAGTCCCCGGCAACGGCGCCAAAAACTTGATGCGCGTAATATGCACACTTTTAAGCGCAAGTGCGTTATCGTATCAAGTAGTATAGTCTTAGATAAGACCGAATATCGTCCTCTGGGATTAGGGTTCAAGTACCAATTGTCTATTTTCTAGTATCTATTTGGTGAATTAATGAGTGATTGGTTGTTTATGACTAAGAATTATAAAAGCTAATTAAATATAAAGATTTAATTCAGATGTGATGAGAATAGGGCTTGTATGTATCATTTCTATCCGCATGTTACTTACTAATGCATTACTTATGGTGTTCTTCTTTTGGAGAAAGCGAGTTTCTGAAATCGTTTTATACTCCGTTAGGGTTATATAAACACTCAACCCAGTATTGTTCTTTACTAACTTTCGATAAGGGTAACTCTATAGGAGGATTAAGCACAAAAACCTAGTTGGCCGTCGCGCAATGCGCAAAATTAGGGTTGTTAAGCCTCTCATCAACGCTACAAATCTAATTGAGGTATTTTCATCCCCAATTCAAGCGATCTGACTTACGGCGTATTCACAATCCTCCTTTTCGAATCGATTAGAAATCATATAGTGATAACTAGTTGTCAATTAGCTACCAAGAATTCAACTCAATTATTGGATAGATCTCTCAATAAGAATAATAACCATAAGCATGCATTACTTTATAACATAAGGTTCAATAATTCAACATAGAAAGCCTATAAGAGAATTAGTTCCTAGCCGTGAATATGACAAGAACTAATTCAAAGTTCATCATCTGGCTGAATTAAAGAAAAGAAAAAGAAAAGAAATTACTAATGTTTAGGTCTCCAATCTCTAGGCAAGAAAACCTTGTGTTTGGCAAGAAGGGAACTCTTGAAAAACTCCTGGGTTCTCGCTTTTATAGGTTTAAAGCGTCTCCCTCTTTTCCCTGCGGGCTGGCCCAAAAATCCGTCAAAAGACCTAATTTTTTCAGCGTCGGCGCGGCCTGCGAGATGGCGCGCGGCGCCTAAAGTTCTATGTAATACGGGTGTTTTGGCGCGGCCCGATATCTGCATGCGAGGCGCGCGGCTGCAACTCTGTGGCTTCTCGGATGTTTAGCGCGCGGCCAGTCTCACGAGGCGCGGCGCTGGATCTTCTGCGACTTCTGCGAATAATAGCGCGCGCGACCCTTGCTGCGAGGCGCCCAGCGCAGTCTGAATTTCCTCGTTTGCCACTTTCTCGTTTCGGCTCTAGTACTCCTCTTTTCCCTCTTTTCGCTCCTTTTCCGCCATTTGGCCACTTTAGCCACTTTGACTCAAAAGAAAGAAAATCTATCCTAATACGACACTTTGTATGTACAAAACGGGACAAAAGACTAACTAGACTGACTCAAAAGGTGTATATAAAATACACCGATCAGGAAGTGTATGACTGCTACTCAACATATAGATACAATGACATGGCACCAGAGACTATGTCATGTTCCCATGACAGTATTGATGAAGATTTATTTGTTCAAAGACAATGATAATTGTGTTTTAAATAAGTGTGAAATCTGCCCACTGGCTAGACAAATCAGATCTCCATTTCCTACTAGTACCAGTAGATCAATAAAACCTTTTCAATTGCTACATTTAGATGTCTGGGGACCATATAGAACTGATACATTCAATGGCATGAGGTATTTTTTTACCATTGTAGATGATTTCTCTAGATGGACATGGGTGTTTCTGATGAGGTTGAAATCTGATGTATCTACTGTTCTGAAAATTTCTTTGCTGAAATAACCACTCAGTTTGAATCTAAAGTCCAGAGAATTAGATCAGACAATAGTGCTGAATTTTTCAACCAAAACTGTAGGGAACTTTTCCAAACACTTGGAATTATACATGAGAGTTCTTGCCCATACACACCACAACAAAATAAGGTAGTTGAAAGGAAACACAGTCATCTACTTGAGATAGCAAGAGCCATAACAATTCAGGGCTGGTTGCCAGACAGATTCTGGGGAATGTGTATAGAAGT
The DNA here is from genome assembly GCA_029844215.1 of Przewalskia tangutica. Taxonomy (NCBI): domain Eukaryota; kingdom Viridiplantae; phylum Streptophyta; class Magnoliopsida; order Solanales; family Solanaceae; genus Przewalskia; species Przewalskia tangutica. Next base: position 95,874,334 of record CM056724.1, on the reverse strand, counting down.
TGCAGCATACATTATTAATAGAATTCCTTCAACAGTTCTAAATAATGAGTCTCCTTTCCATAAACTATACAACAAAACACCACAACTTAATCATTTGAGAGTTATAGGTTGTTTATGTTTTGCAACCATACTTCATACACATGATAAGTTTAGTCCAAGAGCAGTTAGATGTGTCCTACTTGGGTATGCACCTACACAAAAGGGATACAAACTTTATGACTTAGAAAACATGATTATTTTTGTTAGTAGGGATGTAATATTCAGGGAAGACATTTTTCCTTTTAAAAATGGGCAGAATGAGGAGTCACTGAACATAAAGGATCATGGACAATTCGGTTATGAGGAGTTGATGAATGGTAATCCTGTTAGTGAGACAAATTTTGCAGGAGAAGAATCAGCATATGCAGGTCCTACTGCAGATTCAAATATCAATGGTGATAGTGCAGACAGAGATCATAACACCAGTAACTATGCAGATGAGACAGAACATCATCAGAACAATTAGATGGAGTCAGTCACTACAACTACAACAAGGAGATTAGGAAGACATGACAGACCTCCTATATGGCACAAGGACTATATCACTACAAAAGGATCTCACAAATGCTTATATTCAATTTCTGACAACATCACATATGCAGGTCTATCTGCTGCCTATCAACACTTTGTTGCACATGTATTTGTAGACACTGAGCCATCAGGATACTCAGCAGCTGCAAAGGATCCCAGATGAATTGCAGCCATGGAATCTGAAATCCAGGAACTAGAGGACAATGAACATGGGAGCTAGTCAAGCTGCCTGAAGGGAAGAAAGCAATTGGTTGTAGATGGCTCTACAAGATTAAATACAAAGCATCAGGGGAGGTGGAGGTTGAGGCGGACTTGTAGCCAGGATACTGACGAAGGAAGGAATCGATTACCAGGAGACATTCTCACATGTAGTTAAGATGGCCACAGTCAGAACTGTGGTGTCTATTGCAGCAGTGCAACATTGGAAGATACATCAAATGGATGTATACAATGCATTTCTTCAAGGGGATTTATCTGAAGAAGTGTTCATGTGATTCGGAGGATTCAATGCTACACGGGAGCACACGTGTATGCGAGTTAAAGAAGTCTTTATATGTCTTGAAAGCAGGCCTGCAAGCAATGGAATATAAAGTTAACTACGACTTTCTTGTCATCGGGATTCACAAAGCCATAAGGGCTCTCTTTTCACAAGAGAGAAGAAGAGAAGATTGTGGTGGTCTTTGGTATATGTGGATGATCTCATTAGCAGGAATGATGCAACTCATCTGATCCACAAAAGAAGCACTACAATCAGCCTTTAAGATAAAAGACTTGGGGGAGTTGAAGTATTTTCTGGGAATTGAGTTTGCAAGAAATTCACAAGGCATTCTAATGCATCAAAGGAAGTATGCTCTTGAACTTATATCAGACATGGGATTGGCAGGAGCCAAACCAGTGGCTTTCCCTATGGAGACAAATCAGAAACTCACTACAGTAGAGTTGGACAAAATCATTGAAGCCAGTTCTGAATCATCTCATGGTCGATAAAGTTGGTGACCCCTGCGTATATAGAAGACTGATTGGGAGGCTGTTATATTTAACTACTACAAGACCATATATCACCTTTGCAGTGAACTCACTCAGCCAATTCATGCAAAAACCAAAGGACTCTCACATGGAAGCTGGCCTTCGATTAGTCAGATACATTAAACGGACTCCAGGAATGAGTATACTTATGTCTAGTTCTGTTAATTGTGTTCCTCAGCTCAAAATGTATTGTGATGCAGATTGGAGAAGCTGCGTCAACACCAGGAGATTAGTTACTGGTTATCTGGCAATGTATGGATCATCACCTGTTTCCTGGAAATCGAAGAAGCAAGACACAATATCTCGGAGTTCAGTAGAAGCGATCTGAGGCTATGGCCTGCGATTCTTTGAAGTTATTTGGCTGGCAGGGTTGTTTCAAGAGTTGGGTGTTGATATATCGGACGGTGGGAGTATTCACGAGCGACAAATCGCCATCTGATTCTTTGGGAATCGATTTTCCACGAGAGAACAAAACATATAGAAATCGATTGTCATTTTATTAGAGAAAAAATTCAAAGTTGATTGATCAATGCTCAGTTTATATCGACAAAGGAACAACCGGATGATATACTAACAAAGGCGTTGAATCGACAACAACATACTTCCTTATTATCCAAGCTAGGCTTGAAGAACATTTTCATACATCCTAGCTTGAGGGGGGTGTAAAAGTATAATTGAAATGTATAATTAGTATATTGGTATATTGGGTTAGTATATTGGGCTAACTAGTATAATGGGCTAATGCGTATAGTGGGCTTTTACAAATAGGTTGAAAACCAACTGTGTATAATTAATTGTTTCATTCTAATACAACTGTCTTTTCCTTTAATCCTTCTAAAATATTCACGTCTTCTCTCGTCTTCTTCACCGTCTCTTCTCCTCCATCGCCTTCTTCATCAACCCACCGCTTCCTCTTCCTCTTCCTTTCTCTTCTTCTTCTTTCTTCAACTTCTTGCCATCTTTCATGGTAGTCTAAAGTTCAACAGTTTTTCTCTCTCATTTCCTTTCATAATCCCTAGTATAACAGAATTTCTTTGAAAAAATGGTAATAATATTTACTTGTTTGTGGTAAAAGACGTGTTAACATCTTGGCGAGGTGAATAGCCTCTGGTCGGCAAAACAATGCAGGTAAGAAAAGTCGACAAAACTAAATTGTAATTTTGGAAAATAGATTGACTCACATGGTTGGGCATAGGGTCCCAATCCTAAACATATCGATTGTTGGTAGAGCAGCTTGAGCCGGTGGCCGTGTTGTCAGTCGGGTGACAGACTGAGATGATTTTTTTGAGGTTCTTCATCGGATATCAAACATCCAACTAAAAACTGATACAAACAAAACGAATCCGATAAAAATCACCTTAAAACCACGAATAAGTTGGAGATGAGGGTGATGAGTTAGGATCATTTAAGGCAGGGGCACGGGGTTATGGTCTTGTTACTTTATGTTATTCAATTAAAACAGAACATTGCGATGGTCCCTACAAATTTTCATGTAATGTGATTTCTACCAAATGCTATAATAGTTAAAGTGCATAAATTTAACCAATCACGAATAAATAACTGAAATAATTATAACTCTCTTAAAGTAGCCAAATGTCTCAATCATCTAGGGGCACGGTTGATATGTTGTATTACGGTGGACTGCACTGGACACAAAAATAATACAGCGTTTGGTGGGCGTTTTCAGCCGGACTGGACTGTACTATTTCTAAAAATAGTACACTTCAACTGCCATTTTTAGACTCATCTCCCCTGAACTGTACTAAAAATAAAATAAAATATAGTCCATTATATATTAATACTCTAATACCGTCCATTATATATTAATACAATACAGTACAGTCCATGCAAAATTATACAGTCCAGTGCGACATACCAAACGAGCCCCTAATGGATAAAAACTACCTTAGGACGGCTTCTATTTGACGTCAAATACAAACATTTCAAAGTGAAAGGCCATTTTTCCCAAGTCCTTACAAGTAGTTGCTGAATTGTTTTATCAGATCATATATTAAAGTAGTCACTATCCAAATACCTTACAAGCACCGGCGGATCCATGTATATACATGGTGGTGCAGTTGCACCATCAGATTTTTAAAAAGAATTTGCCTTTTAGGCATAAAAAAAAAAAAATTGCTATGCAAAATATTATTATTTCATATGTTTGCACCATCAAAATTTATCGTCTGGATCCGCCACTGCAGTTACAAATAATTGTTCGAGTTGTTTAAGGTATTGCATTTTCCGTACACATTATGACATTAAGCTTATTAAAAAATAGTTCGACGATTTTATATCTTGTTAGAAGTCAATATCATGTTAGGTAATCAATTATTTATTACAAAGATTTTTCTCTTTTGGTATACTTTGTGACACAAAAATAGAAAATAAAATGTCACCTAAACTTAGTTGGGAGAATTTCTCAATTTCCACTAGTTACGCTATAGATGAATAGCAAGTAGGAAAGACGCCAAGCAGTTTCTGTAGCACTCCTATTTGAACATATTTAAAATTTTAAAAAAAAATCAATCAATTTTGACAAACTTTACCGTTTTGGTTAGATTTTGAAGTTTGAGTTTCTGAAGTTCTGATTTTTGGATCTTGAAGTTGCGTTTGACATACATTTTACTTTTTAAAAAATGATGTTTGTAAGTAGACGTGAAATTTCTCTTAAAAATTGGTTTAACTCAGTTTTTGGACTTGAAATATTTTGAAGATAAATTTTTAAAATTTAATCAAATTTCATGGCCAAACTGTTATTTCAAGATTTATGGGGAAACGCCAGCTTAACTCATCCTGTTGCTACTTCTTCAGATCTCCAAATTGAAGTTGGGCTTTGTCACAACCTTACTTCAGACTTGACAGTCAAATTATGAGAACTTCATACTCGAATATTTAAAGTAAATTCTGAAATGATTGAATGTTAAATTCTTCAAATGGAGGTCTAAAAACGGTTATTTGTGCACTTCGCTCTAAATAACATATACACATGTTTTTTTTCTAGTTTAATCATGTTTTTGAAATATTTGACCGATTAAGAGCGTGTTTGAATTGACTTATTTTAAGTGTTTTTAAGTCAAAATCGCTTATAAGCACTTTTATGGTGTTTGGCTAAAATAAAAAAACTGATTTTAAACATTATTTTTAAGTCAAAATAATAAAAATAAACAAAAAATCATACACAATTCCCAACTTATGGTTAAGTTAAAAGCCATAACTCATTCAAACGGGCTCTAATTCGAGTTCGTGCTAGTAGGTCACTAAAGTGTTAAATTGCTCCATGTCTAAAAAGATTTCCTGTAACGACAAATCTATCCTGAAAAATAATAATCAACACAAGAAAAATATAGCGATAAGTAATATTTGATTTCAAAGATTTGTGCGAGGGTTACTATCTTTATAAAACTTAAACAAAAATATATAATCATCTGATTCTTCTCCTCACGACCGTCAATCAAGGGATTTGCTTGTTCTTGAATCGACGAATTACTTTTTGTAAGTTCACCACGAATGCGGAGCCATGCTTTAATCACAAACGTGGAGATATGAAGACTTGCGGCTCACCCCTTGGAGACGAAGACTTCTTAGTATGCGGATGACGTGTGGATCACCTTTGAAGATGAGAGCTTCTCTATGTATGTTTCTTGATTTGCGGAAGACTTGTGGATCTTCTTGATATGTGGAGGATTTATGGATCTTCTTAGTATGGGGAAGACTTATAGATCTTTTTGATATGCGGATGACTTATGAATCTTCTCGATATGTGGATGCCTTCGGGAATCTATTGATGTCTTCTCTTCAATTCTTCCTCCCTTTGACTTTACGAAGACTCCTATTTATAGCTGCAGACAGTGGCGGATCTTGTCCAAAATATTAAGGGGGGCAGTGGCAGATCTTGTCCAAAATAATAAGAGTTTGATAATTTCAAGAAAGTTACCTCTATTTTTTTATCTCAGTGATTCGTCATGACCTCTAAAAGCACAAACTTGAAACGTGAGCCAACGAATTGAATCAATTTTTTAAAGTTGGACCATCGTACCAACTACCACTCCTAAGAAAAACATAAATCAATTATCAAAGAAGCAAACATAAAAGAATAGTTAATTTGTTAAAGCATTAATATGTTTTCTGCGAGCAAACTGATATTTTGTCTAAGTTATACATACAAGATACACCTCTGTACACAATCATTAACCTAAAAATAGCTCAAAATAAATAACATCAACATCTCCAAACAACACAACCCACCATATTTCAATACAAATTTCTCCTAAAAACTCATTATTAAGGCTTACTTTCAACTAACCCTATTGATTTTTTTGGTCTTTCCTTTCCATTTTTTCGCAAATTTTGAACGACCCATTTCATATTTTGTCTTTCCCCCCCACAAATTTTGAATTATATTTTGGTTCTTTTTTGGGAAAAATTTGAACTTTACTTAATTTGGTTGAAATTTCAAGAATCCATGACTGCCACAGCTACCGTCGACGATAACAGCAACCTAGTTCAGGCGAGAAGTCTAAACAAGAAGGAACTTACATTGATATAAGGTCATGAAAACTATAAAATTTGAACTAAAAAATAACAACAACAAAAATATATCCCAAGAAGAGTACAATGAAAAATGAGCTTAATCAATCTATACAAAAAAAAAATCAGTTATGTATCAACTTACATTGATATAAAGAAGAAGATTTATAGTTAAAGTATGAACCACATAAAGAGTGAAGAAGTAGGCTAGGGTTTGTGATTGAAAGCAAAAAAATTGAGTTATATAAAATAGTTTATTTTGAGATATATATATATATAAAATAAAAATAAAAATAAAATAAAAAATTGAGGGGGGTCGTGGCCCCCTCCGGCCCCTTCTAAGATCCACCATTGACTGCATGGGAGAGCTAGTATATGTATATGATTGATCGAACCATGTCATTTGAACACTTGGTGACATCTGATTGACTTTCATATTGACTTGCCATGTTGAATCACTTATGCACGTGACATAATTTTATTGGTCCTTGATTTGACTTGGCGCGCCACATCATTTATCATGTGGCGTGGACCTTGGCTAATGGAGCTACTCATCATGTGAAGCCCAACATGATAGACTAGCTCAATTGAATTGATCTTTCAATTAAATTCATATATATTGGACTTAATTAATAAGTTCGATTATATTAGCCCATAATATTTATTTGGACCAAATACATCTTAAATTTGGAATATGATCCAAATTAATTTGTGGATTTAACTTTTAAGTGTGACTAATTTTGAGTGCCTGCATCTCCATTTTAGAGCTTAAAATAAATCTACGATCAAGAAAGAAAGCGTCATAGGCTACCGACCGTCTACCGATGAAGAACACTCATGTTATGTTAGACTTTTGTACATAAATAAACTTCCACAAAACAAAATTCACGGCCAATACTCATTCAACACCCATTAAATTAAATATTGTATCGCACCAACCCACCATCCCCCCCCCCCAACACTTTTTTTTTTTCCAACTTATTTTACCTTCAAATTCTAATGTTGGCAAAAATATTATTTCCTCTTTCTCATCGGTTTATATTAGGGTTGGCCAGTGGGCCGGGCCGACCCGACACCGTTTCGGTCCCGACCCGACCCCGTGTAAAAAAAAAACGGGCCTAGGGCTCGAATCGGGACGGGACATGGTATGGTCGCGGGCAGGTCTGGTCGATCCTCGATCCGCCCGCTTATTTGCCAAAAATAGCGGTTGTCTAACTACGTTTTATTTTGGCCGTTAGACAACGACCATTTTTGGCTTCCCCCAACCCCCCCTACCCCCTTTATATTTATTTTTAACCCTTAAGTTATTATATTTACACTTTAAAAAACTAGAAAAAGTACCACACGAAATTATAAAGAAACTAGAAAAAGTATTTTCAAATTGGTAATTTATTTCATTGCAATTTTTTAATTTTTCTATGTCTTTTGCAATTTTTTTCAACAACAGTACACTACTGAATCTTGTATATTTCAATGAAATAATTAATAATATAATATGCACAAAAACAGTCTTGGGATGTTTTTTTTACACTCTTCTTGGTTTAATTATTTAGTTTATACTTTATAAATATATTATATATATGAGTATAATACTATAATAGTATAATATGAGTATATGAGTCTATGACTATCACTATATGACTATATGACTATATGTTAATGTTACTTTGTTAGTAATTTAGTATTTTTAATTTAGTGGAAAAAATTAAAAAAAAAAACCCGCCCAGGCAGTCAGGCCCACCGGATCGGTGCAGGGACGGGACACGATATCGTCCGGCTAGTCCTGGTCTGCTGGCCCGCCCGACCAGCCCCTCCTCTCGCCGAGCCGTCCCGAGGTGGGCGGCCCGTCCCACTAGCCAGCCCTAGTTTATATGATATATTTTTATTTTTAGTATACTTAAATTTTAAAAAGAATATCATGCTTTTTTATCTTATATTTATTTAATTTTTTATTTTTTAAATTTAATGAAATAATTTATAGTCACACAAATAATTTGCTTTAGAGCTCAACTGAAAGAGAATAATTCATTGATTATTTTCATTAATGAAAATATATATATATGATATACAATATCTAATTAAGAAAATTAAATTTATTTTTTTCTAATACAAGACTAATATATTTTTCTAGTATGATACTACTATCATAATTATATATGTACAAGAACTCTACTAATTATGGTACAATGTTTTCCAAAGATACATGTGATATACACGATTAGGCCGTGTATATCATGTATGTGTATTGTAATCTTTCATCAACACTTTAAAAGTCTTCATTTAGTATTTAATCTTTGCGTTTAGTTCACATCGTCGGTCTACCATATATATTAAAACAGAAGGAGTAGGTGATTTTCTCATTTATTCAAGTTTTACTAGATAGAGTTACCCGATATTCATCCGGATTAAAATAGAAGAATAACAATATAATGAGTATTACCCAACCGACTACCGTAAAGGTAGCTGACGTTACCCCTCACTTAAAAAGGTAAAGAGACTAGACCCTCGACTTGGTAAGAGTAGAAGATATTCATAAAACTAATCGTACAAGCTGATCCCTACACAAATTATATTTAAAAAAAATTAGAATATAGTGAGCTGTATTTTGAAAAGAAGGTAGAAGCCTGATATGCTAGTTGAAATATCATAAGGTAGGCGTTATAATAGAGGAACAAGAAATATTCCACTTTCAAACAAACTCTAGTACTACTTTTTGCCAGCCACCCTAGTTTTCTACTAATTCCAATTTCCATTAAAGCCTCGTTTTTGTACCAATCTTTTCTTATATAGCACTCATATTTCAAGCCCTCTTCTCTGTTTATCAGTAATAAATTAGATCTCCTAATCATAAAAGTCTCTCTCTCTCTCTCTCTATATATATATCTCTGCAAATAAATATTCACACGGAGTGCATATGGTTTTTCAGGCTCTCTATACGTAGAGCTTGCAGAACCCTTTTCAAGTTTTATACTTTTTTTTTTTTTTTTGCTGATATTAATATTATTTAGTCGTCTTTTTGGTAAAATCTTGATCTGGGTTTTTTCTGATATTAATATTATTTATGATTATTTAAAAATATATATTATTTGTGATCTTTCAAGTTTTTTTGGTAAAATCTTGATCTGGGGTTTTTCTGTTTTTGCTTATAATATTATATTTTGTGATCTTTCTAAGTTATTTTTGGTAAAATCTTGATCTGGGGTTGTTGTGTGTTTTTGCTGATATTATATGATTTTGTGATTTTTCAAGTTTTTTTGTCAATTTTGAGTAAAAAAAATACCAAATTTTCGCTTGCCAGCTCAAAGTTTATTTTTTGCACTATGATCTCAACAGTGAAGCAATCGGCTATTAGTATCAATGGGTGTGATTTCATTCGGTCAAAGTCTCAATCTTTGACTTCTCGTCGTTTCTCTGTTCTTCCGCCGTTGCCGGCGATGAATACTCGCCGGAGCTCCGGCGTATCGGTTTCAAAACCTATTTTTGTTTCTAAAGTTGAAAGCTTTGGGCGTTTAAAGAGATCTAATGAAACAGATGGTGACGAAAAGAGTTGTTTGGTTAAGTGTAAGGCTTATGAAGCGGATCGGGTCGACCTGACTGAAGGGCCCGAATCGAAAAGTGAGGTGGCGAGGAAGATGAAGATTGGTGTTTATTTTGCGACTTGGTGGTTCTTGAATGTGATTTTTAATATATATAATAAGAAAGTGTTGAATGCTTTTCCATTCCCTTGGTTAACATCAACTTTGTCACTTGCTGCTGGTTCACTTATTATGTTGATTTCTTGGGTTGTTCGAATTGCTGAAACACCCAAAACTGATCTTGAATTCTGGAAAACTCTATTCCCGGTAAGGAAAATTGAGTTTTTTGGTTACCCAATTGGCTAAAGACAACAACTTTATGCTTCTTTTTAAGAAAAAATGGGGTTTTTAGGACACCCAATTGGCTAAAGGCAATAACTTTGTGCTTGTTTTCTAAGAAAAAATGAATTTTAGGATACCCAATTGGCTAAAGGCAACAACTTTTTGGTTATTTCCTTGTTTTCATGATCTTTGTGGCTATCGTGCATCGACTAGTTTCCTTTTGAGCTGAGGGTATATTGAAAATAGTCTATCTACCCTATAAAGGTTTGTTGTTATGGTCTTTGTGGCCATAATTTTGCTCTTAAAGGCAACAACTTTTTTGCTTATTTTCTTGTTTTTATGATCTTTGTGGCCATAAATTTTCTCTTAAAGGCCACAACTTTTTGCTTATTTTCTTGTTTTGATGATGTTTATGGCCATAATTTTGTCCTTGTTTTTTAGGTTTGCTAGTTGTAATTGTGATCTGTGTTTCTAGTGTTTGATTCACTTTGAAATTTTCATTCAATAACTGGGGATCTACTCTATGGTTGTTGTAATGGTGAATTTATGACCTGCCTGCCAAGCTGTATCTTGGTGTTATTTTTGTTGGGTTTGGGTTAATCAAGGAACTAAGAAACAAACCTACCAACCCAGGACCAAAAAGATATTTTGATTTTTGTTTGTATTTAGTTTTGGGAGAAATATTTTCTGGGTTTGTTGACAGAGAAGACAAAACAACAAAAACTTTGGTTTTTGAAGTACAAAGCAATTGTTTTCTGAAAACAAAGTTTTATTTTTATATACTTCCAATGTTAAGTGATTTCTTCCTTTATACAAAAATGCTGAGTAATTTCTTTCCTGCCTAAGTTTCTAGTATATTGTTTTCTGACAGACCCTTGTGGTGGCCATTTCATGTGACTTCACAGATAATGAGCTGCAGTCTTTAAATCAATTGTTTTTTGAAAACTAAGTTTTGTTTTTTATTGACTTCCACTTGTAAGTGATTTCTTTTCTTTATACAACAACCCAGTGTTGGTCCCACAAGGTGGGGTCCGGAAGGGGTAGGATGTACGGAGACCTTATAGATGCTAAGTAATTTCTTTTTCGCCTAAGTTTCTAGTGGTCAGGGTTATTTCGTATCGGTGCTTGTGGTAGTGAGAGATAATATCTAATATCTAGGTACTCGTGAAATAGTTGATGCACACACAAGCTAGTAAAAGAAGTTTTTTTATGCCGACGAGAGTCTTAAACACAAGCTAGCTTGTATATTATCATAATGAAAAAAAGTTTTGTTTTTTATTCCGAACAGAGTCTTAAACACAAGCTAGCTTGGATATTACCATAATAAAAAGAGGTTTTTAATGCAGAACAGGGTCTTAATCAGTCTTTGTTTTTTTCTTCGTGTTTTGTATTCTAGGTTGCCGTTGCACATACAATTGGGCATGTGGCAGCTACAGTGAGCATGTCAAAGGTGGCAGTTTCATTCACTCATATCATCAAGAGTGGTGAACCTGCTTTTAGCGTTTTGGTTTCAAGGTTTCTCTTGGGAGAGACGTTCCCTATGGCCGTTTACTTATCTCTTATCCCCATCATCGGTGGTTGTGGTCTCTCTGCTCTTACAGAGTTGAACTTCAACTGGATTGGTAATTAGTTAACTTTTGCTAGTTGGTGAGACTTGATTTTCTCCATCATTTTTATTGATTCTCTTTCCTCCGCATGGTAAAACACTTTTTAATGTCATTATACTCGTATACACAGAATTTTCTGGAAATTTGATGGCAAATCTTTCATAATGTAAGCGTGATAATTTATGCGCCTAGCTTTAATATTTGACTGTTTTCAGTGTTGTATAAATATTTTCCATGGAAAAATATCTGTCAGTGCTTGAATGGAAAACATTTAATTAGAAAATCGGAGTGTGTTCTAATGAATTTTTTTGAGTAGTAAGATTTATAACAATGTCTAAATGCCTAATATAAAGTTCAAGTTTTGATATTATTCCTTATGAGAAAAAGTTGAGGTAGTGTTACAAGAAAAATGACTTTCGTCAACATTTTCTGGTAAACCCCAAATATCAGAATTTGACTCATGGAACACATTTTTCTGAAAAGTGACTTTCGTCATACTAAATACACCGTATGGTGCAGCATTTTGTGAGGGTAATTCTGACTTCTCGAGCTTGATAATATACTCTGATTAATGGAAGGATATTTTGTGATGCATTCAATCACTTTATATTTCTCAGAGACCACCCTTATGAATGAAATAGTATCTGAGTTTTTACTAGGCTGACCTGTTTTTTGTTTAATCAGGTGACATTGGTCTTGGCATTTTGTGATGTCTTTGACACTTGAGATTGTTTTGATTATTGAAGACAAATTTGCTTATGAATTTGTTTGCTAATAATTTTGTATCTGTTTTTGTTGGTTTGTCCACGTTAGGTTTTTCGGGGGCTATGATCTCAAATGTGGCATTTGTCTTTAGAAATATATTCTCCAAGAAGGGTATGAAGGGGAAATCTGTTAGTGGGATGAACTACTATGCTTGCTTGTCTATGCTGTCTCTATTGATTCTCACACCATTTGCCATTGCTGTTGAGGGACCACAAATGTGGGCACTAGGATTCGAAAAGGCTGTCTCTCAAGTTGGACCCCAAATTGTCTGGTAATCACATCACTGCCATCCTTTCTTATTTTTTTGTCATCTGAACTATGCCAAAAATTTCTGGGTGAAATGATACTCCCTCCATTCCACTTTGTGTGGCATGGTTCGGAGTATGAGTGTCAAAATATTCAATTTTTGGCGTGAATTCAGATATAAATTCTTTAAGCTTTTGGAAATAAAATTTATATATTTGAAAACTACATAAAAATTACTATGTCGTAATAGTTAATAATTGCTAAATATTTAAGAAAGTCGTGGTCAAGGAAGAACCTATGTAACTCCACAAATACTAATGTCGCCACATAAATTGGAATGCATTTGACTGCTGTGTTTAATAATGTTAGAGATTTATGTCAATTGAAAATGTAGAGAAATTTTAGTGCTTGAGAAACTAGGTTTATCAATATAATGGAACATGCTTAAATAAAGCGACAAGGTCAGTGAAAATTCATATAGTCGACCCTAAATTGCTTGAGATTTAGACATATTTGTTGTCGTTATTGATTGCCGTAATTTGTTGTGTGTGAGAGCAGTATATATTTACTACTCCTAGAACAATTTAACACTACTTGTGTAAAGAATAACTAATATGTGAGTAAGTGAATTGGTATCAAGAATGGTGGATGCGTCAGAAAGTGACAGGGATTTTGGGAAAATAGTTGCATCACATACTTTACAAGCTCTGTGAAAGTAGAAAGTCCATTAACTGCTCCAGAGTTGATTTGTTTAACCCAATCAAGGATTGAGAACCTATACTTTCTAGTTTCTACCATTAAATTTAGCTTTAGTGTTGACTGATGTTTAATGTGGCGAATATTTGTTGATAACAGGTGGATGGCGGCACAGAGTGTATTTTACCACCTCTACAATCAGGTGTCATACATGTCCCTAGATGAGATCTCTCCTTTGACGTTTAGTGTTGGAAACACCATGAAACGTATATCTGTTATAGTCTCCTCCATTATTATCTTCCGTACACCTGTCCAACCTGTCAACGCTCTTGGAGCTGCCATTGCAATTCTTGGAACTTTCTTGTACTCACAGGTGATAATTTCATTTTTGGCCTTTCTGTATCCGATGTGATTGATTGTTCTTCCTTGATATGTCTATCTCGTTTTTTCTGCTTTCGAGTATGCATACAAACTAATTTTCTCCACAAGTATTGTCATTATAAACACGGGAATGAGAAATAATGGTTTCCTTTTCCTCCCACACCAAACTTCACTCCGACCTTTTTAGTTCCTCTATTTCTGTGTGTTCTCTTTTTGGATTTGAAGGAAGATATTATAGTTTGACTATTTTTTAATAAGATTCATGAGTTCAAGCCGTTGAAAGATCACATAACTTCATGGTCCAGCCTCTTCCCGCATACATGGAAAGATAAGCACCGAAATGCTTTTTTTATTCAGAGAACCCTTATTATCATTTAGTGTTGGAATGAATAATATTGCATCGATGTGCAAGCAAACCTAATTTCTACCTAAACTATTTCCACAATAAAATGGGAATGAGAAACAACTGGTTTCTTTTCTTCCCATGCCAAATCTGCGATAGGATCTTTTAGTTCCTCTTCTTTTTTTGTGTGCGTGTCTTTTATGATTTAGAGAACTCCGAAGTATCATTTAGTGCTGAAATGAACAGTGTGGAATTAATATAAAGCATTCTATGCCCCCGAGCAGTTTGGGGTTAAAGGCGTATATTAGAGAGCTTCATTATTGAATATTGAAATAAAAGGGGTTCAGATAGAGCAAAATGGATAGTGAAGGATTCATATAGCTAGCTTCGGATTTAAGTTTCTTTGTGGGAGGGGGGTTTACTTGCTCAATAGAAACATTGCTTAAGGCACCAGTCCTGTCAAAAATCAAAATTGTCCAACTTTAAATTGCTTGCGACTTTCTGATCATTCGTTGTGGGTAAATTTAAATTGATTCCTACATTTTCTATCTTAAACATATTTCCTGCTCCTGATAATCCAGTAAATTAGACAAGCAAGCTCTAACAGCTGGTGATTCTCTTGTTTTCCATGTTTTTGCGCCTGTTCCAAGGTTCCAATTCTTTCGTCAGTTTCATTGTGGTCCTCTACTAACTTAAGCTATTTGAATGTTATGCAGGCAAAACAGTGAAGAGTGCAATTTGCATACCGTGTAGGGATAAAGACGCTGAAGAGAACCTTGAGGTGTTGAGAAAACGTCTCTTAGGATCCTCAGTCTACCCTTTGGGTGGAAGATGGAACTTATGAGTATGTAGATAGCAATAATGGGTTAAAATTAACTCAAGTCCTATATAGTTACCAAGGCTGGTTTCCTTGTTTTGTTATTCATCGAACTTGATAGAGACATCAAAACTGTTCTAATAAACTGAATACTTGGTTGAGAGTGGTATAAATTAGTTCATCATTGATGCAGATTTGGTTTAAAAACCTTCCATTTTGGCTCAAACAAACGCCAGTGTTCGCTTTGTAGTGTTCCATGTTTGACATTGATAGAGTCGAGCGCCAATTAAAGTGAAATGTGACCCTTGAATTTCTACTGAAAATGCATCAACGGAACTTGTATAAAACAGAACACACTTTCTGCTGGAAACACCACTGATAGAAACCATATTCATGGATCTCTAAACAATCAACGAATAGTATCGAGTTCATGATCAGCAGCTCTAGCAACTAAAATTTTCTGACAAAAATCAGCATTTGTTCTGCCATAAAACAGAAAATACTCCAAGTTACCTTCGTAAGAGTACAAAGAATCCTTTGGGCCAAGGCCAAGCATACATTAGCAAAGAATTCCATCAAACCTTCAAATATTTAATAGCAGTTTGAACATCCTTATCTCTTCTACCACTGCAGCTAAGCACAACCTTAGTTCCACTCGGTAAAGTTGGACACAGCTTCTCCAAGTAGGTCAGAGCATGAGATGTTTCTAGAGCGGGGATAATGCCCTCTAACCGAGTTAACCTTTTGAAGGCTGCAAACATAAAGACATAAATGAAATTTGAACGGATTTGGAAGATACATCATAAAGATGCAGCAAAAGTGAGAGCCAATTACAAACTAGAAAATGAAAACTTCAAAGGGGACCAAATCATATGTAAAGCTTAGGACTAAGAATAAATGCATAGTCAAGAGTCTTCCCTGCGTGCCTAACATCCACTCCTTCTAGTCGAGTGCCTTGCGGCGCCTTTAACGATGAGAGAAGGCGATACCGGAGAGAATAACTCAAGGGCACTGGCTACTCCATCAACTAAATTTCGTTGCGTGAGGAATAAACGAAGTCATTTATCACCTTCCAAAGCCTCCTCATCTGTGATACTATGATACTATGCTCTCCCCAAATCTTTCAAAAAACTGTGCTCTGGCCCAACTCCAGGGTAACCCATAAGGGAATAAACCAGTTAGCAGATGTAAAGATTTGATTTCGAACGAAAAACTTAATTCGGTAGCGTCAAGTGTAGCCACTCCGGATTTTGTAATAGCAAAATGAGTACTTTGGTAACAAGCAAAGTTCAAGTTATTACCCAGCACTGATAGAATGAGGCTCAACTATCGGGCCATCATCCTGCAGCAGATAGCTCATAGCTCCATGCAATACTCCTACCTCTCCCTTGGTCAAAGTGGCAGCATGTTTACCACTATCTAGACCAAAACCTGCTGCTTCTACCCCAATCAGCCTCACATCTTTGTCATCAACAAACTCATGAAACAGTCCCATAGCATTTGAACCTCCACCAACACATGCAACAAGCACGTCTGATTTCCCATCCCACTTCTCCAAAGATTGCTTCCTTGTTTCTTTACCGGTCACTGCATGGAACTCCCTAACCATCATGGGGTAAGGATGAGGTTCTGCAACAGATCCAAGTATGTAATGAGTTGTTTCAACATTCGTCCCAATCTCTTATAGCTTCTGAAGTAGCATCCTTGAGTGTAGCAGTTCCAGAATGGACTGCTCTAACCTGTTAATTTGCGGGTGCCCGAATCAGTTAATAAAAGGCTGCAGAGATTTCAGTGAAGTCACAAAGTTGATCAGTGAATTCTTTGGATCAAATATCCCAAAATCTCTCCTCAAGTAAGCTAAGAACATAGCGGCCAATCCATAATGTAGGATACTGACCTCAGCTCCAAGCAGTCGCATTCTGAAGACATTCAGTGCTTGTCTATCCATGTCTTGAGCACCCATATAAATAACATACTCCAAACCAAACCGAGCACAAACAGTTGCAGTGGCAACACCATGCTGACCAGCCCCTGTCTCAGCGATAATGCGTTTTTTCCCAAACGCTTGGCAAGCAAAGCTTGGGCAACAGCATTATTGATTTTGTGAGCACCAGTGTGGTTTAGATCTCCTCTCTTTAGGTAGATCAGTGGCCCTTCACCATCTGGACGTTTATAATGCTCAGTAAGACGCTCTGCAAAATAAAGAGGGCTCTCTCTGCCAACATAATCTCTCAATATCCCATCTAGTTCCTTCTGCAGTCAGCATAAATGGTATATAGACAAGTTAGAAGTTTTATAGGGGTCAACAAGTCTTCACAATGCAAAGCAATTGAAATCAATCAATCCATCAACTACCCAATTATTCAAGTCCATTTCATTCAAACACTAAATAATTTCACTTGTAAGGAAATTATTGATAACATAATTTTTATTGATATACCAAACAATAGAGATCCTAAAGCAGGGGGTTATGAGCATTATGCTCATAAGTAATAAACTACAACTCTTTATATCAGAAGAAACACTTCAAGTGTGCTAAATTTCCAACACAATTGTAGCTCCTGCAATTTCCAAAGAAACTATGCTTGAGGCAGATATATTTGATTTATCGTATTTAGCCATGACTTTTTATACTGCTTCGATTTTCTTTTCCTTATGTCGAGGGTCTACCGGAAACAGCCTCTCGACTTCCCAAGGCCTCTACCCTCCTCAGTCATTGGGTATTTTGTTGTTGTTGTAAAACACACACAGACACACACAACACACACATAAAAAGATATTTGCAGTTTAAGCTAGTTCTCCGGAATTAACTAAATAAATTACAGTCACAACTATACTTCAACATGTTTAAAAGCAGACTTCAAATATCAAAAAAATACTAGTCAACTAGTTTCATCACATTTCATGATTGAATAAGAATAACTAAAGGATTAGATTTTTTTTTGACATTCTCACTATTCATAGTTCAAACAATAAAAGAAATAGTATTTAGAAGGTCAGAGATCTAATACTCCTTCTGTCTCCCAAATTATACGAGACACTTTTCTTTTTAGTAAGTAAAAAAAATTACATATTTTTCTTATTTGTCAACAATTTAACTTTAAACTTTATCTTTTACGCTTGTCGAAATGATTTATAACCACACAAAGTCCTCATTTATTTCTTAAACTTTGTGTCAAGTCTAACTATATCCCATAAATTAGGACGGAGGGTGTAATAAGTAAGCTAACTCGTGGAAAAGTAAGGCATTGTTGTAATATCCAATCAATTAGATCTACTCTTATTACATAATGCACAATGCCCTAAAAAACAACAATATTAACTAACTTTGCTCAGCTATATGTATCTTCTATATATCCAGTTCGCATAAATACACGAATAAATGAAACAAAATCAAACACCTGAAAGTAATGATCGGTAGCGAGCGAATTGAATGCCGTTTCAAGCTCATCGAGAGCATGCATTAGGGTTTCCAGTACATACTTACCGCCAAATTAACCGAACGAATCGGGTCGTTGAACGACGGTATCCTGACCCGACATTGATTGTCCGATGAGGACACAAGTTATGGCGGGTAAAGATGTAATTTTGATGAGTTTGAAGGGTATTTTAGATTGGGATAAGGAGGAGAAGCTTTGGTGCTTTGGTAGCTGTGGACTTAGTTGGGTTGGAGAGGTGAAGGCCATGTTTGGATGTTTTTAAAAATTAAGGAAAGATGAAATGTTCTTTTTTCTTCTTCTTTTATTATGTGGCGAAGAGAAAGACGACAGCTTTAAGGTAAGTGGGACCCTGTTTAAGTGACATGGCATTGAATCCAAAGAGATTCTCTTTTGTTGACCGGACATTTTTTATTTTTATTTTTATAATCGTGGTTTCCAGGCTTGCGTCTGACTACTTCACTGGTATTACCCAGATGTTCTCGAGGTGATGGCACCGGTCCTTTAATAACATCACCAGTAAATCACGGGATGTGCTCCAGTGGCTAGTTTACGGGGCGTCTGTTAACCGATGAGACAAGGTCAAATTTCCCAACATGCAGAATTTCTTCGCGCCTGCGGGGAATCGAACCCACGCTGTCCATGCCAGAGCGTCTTATAGCGCCCAAACTTTATCACTGGACTATGCCCCGGAGGACTTGTTGACTGGACAATTTAACCCATTTAATAGAACAAATTAATGCTTTCTGTTACACCCCGTAATTCCAGGACACGTATATAAGAACATACGTAAGAAATCAGGATGCTAAAACTTGAGACTCGTAGAATTTATCGGAATTATGGAAATGTCGGGAAACGAAATATTACGACGAATGGGAGGGTGACACGTGTCACCCCCCCGGATGGTCTTGGACGAATTAGACCAAGGGCAAGAAGGTCATTTGACCAAAGCTTGGATGATCAAGTCTTGCAAGCCCAAAGCTTGATATTATTGACTAAGTCAAAGAGCCCACTTGACTTGATATTTAAAATCCTTCATCTAAGACCACACAAGTGTTTTAATCTAGACCATCCATTTAATTATATAAGCACACTAGTAGCAAGACAAGTCTTCCATACTTAGAAAAATTTCACACTTGTTCTTGCACATTTAGGTGCTCTCGGCTAAGCCTCATTTCTCTCACAAAATTTTTGCAAATGTGGATCATAATTCACAATACTTTAACCCAAGGTTCCTAAGGGTATTACTAGGATATCTCAATAGAAAGATCCCGGAAAAACGACGTTTTCACGTTAGTCGCAAGGCGAAAACCTAAGGTGTTCTTCAACTTTGAAGTTGGAAATGGAAGGGAAGTTGTTTGTGAACTTCTAAGGGTTTCAAATAGCGGATTGGAGCGTGAAGGAAAGGAGCTAAGATTATTAAGGAGCGACTTTGAATCTTGGAGTTATATGAGGGCTTATCAAAGTAACAATCTTGTCATTTTAGTGATTAAAGATTATTTATTATTGTAGTTATGGATATAAACAAGCTTGAGATATATATTGAAGATTGAAATGTTAGGGAATATTTGGATGGAATCCGAAAGTTGCATGTTTGACCTTAAGATTGTAATTCGATTTAGTTATTAGTTTTAGTCGTCGCATGTCATATAAGGAAAGGATTGTAGTTGTTATTGTCGATTGCGGCTATATAACATGTTGGACTAAACAACTTGAATTGAAAAAGAATTGGAAGAGACTTTGTGTTGTTGTACATTGAATTGCCGAGAATGACATTGAATTATTGGACTAGTTTGATATCAATTATGGGGCAGAATTTTACACGTCCTGTTAGGCGTGTAATCCCCTTTTGTTAGCTACATTGTTGAGCCTTAAATGTGACATGTTTGGTTATTGAATTCGGGCCTTGAAAATGGTGGAAAAGTACGTAGAAACAAAGGAAGTGTTGTCCGATTTTTCGTAGAATTAAGTGACTTTACACTTAGAATATTCTACGTTTGAAGCTAGAAGTTAATAGACGTATTATGGTCATTATAGGTTGACATACTACGTACGGCATATTGGACTTAGCAAGTGGATTGAACGGAAGAGGTATGTGGAACTTTCCTATCTTCTTGAGCATGCGTTTTATAAATGTATAGTACGGTGGACGTACATGGTTAAAAAGGAATTTGGTTTCATTTTGGTATCCGTGCCTTGTTTTCGAAAAGAATATGTGACTTGATGTTACATGGAAGGATTTCTTGACTTGAATCTTAAAGATAAGAGACTTGGTTATTTTGAAAGTTATAATACTTGAATTGAAGAGTAC
The DNA here is from genome assembly GCA_029844215.1 of Przewalskia tangutica. Classification (NCBI taxonomy): domain Eukaryota; kingdom Viridiplantae; phylum Streptophyta; class Magnoliopsida; order Solanales; family Solanaceae; genus Przewalskia; species Przewalskia tangutica. The sequence continues at coordinate 95,853,748 of CM056724.1, read as the reverse complement.
ATGCTTACTTGATTTTAAAAAGATAGGAGTAACGTCATTGGAAAAGAATGAGTTACTTGATTTAAAGGAATAATTTCCTTAAATGTTGAAAAAAGAAGTGACTTGATTTTAAGGAAGAGAAGTAACTTGATTTAAAAGTATAAAGTTACTTGATTGATTTAAAGAGAAGTTACTAAAATTCAAAACCTTGAATGGAATGTCTAAAGGTGTAGTAACTTGATTTAAAAAGTATAGATTACTTGATTTGAAAAGTATAGAATACTTGATTTGGAAAGTATTGGTTTTTGAACTATTCTAAAGATAAGAGACTTGATATTCTAAAAGTTAAGAAACTTGAAGTATCCTGAAAGTTATGTAACCTGATTTGAAAGTATATTATACTTGGTTTTGAAAATATAAGTCTCTTCGTTATAAAGGAAGAATGAATTTGTCTAAAACATAAAGAGTTATAACGACTTTATGAGATGTTGGTTATGACGGCTTTATGAAAGGTTAAAGATCTCTTAGTTTCTAAAGCATAAAGTTAGTATAACGGCTTTATGGGAAGTTGGTTATAACAACTTTATGGAAAGTTAAAGGAATGATTTACTCTAGTAATGTAACCAAGGATAAATGACTTGAAATAAAGAAGGACAATTTGATTTAAAGACATCAATTGCTTAAAGTTTTAAAGTAAGGGTCACTTGATTTAGAAGCCTAAAAATGTATTTCTAAAAGTGTAATGACTTGTTTGAAATGTAGACAAGCCTTAATACTACGGGTGTTAGTATCTTGGGGTTTTATATAAAAATGAGTCTTTTGAAAATAATGGAAGTACGTAGTACTTTGGGTTAAATTTCCGGATTTTTATGTGAAACGAAAGTGCCTTGAGTTTACAAAATGAAATTCATTTTTGTATGATAATGAAAGTCTAAAGATTTTATGAACTTGCCTATGCTTGCTTGTGACAGCCTTTGAGTGCAAGTATTATATTTTTACGCTGCCGTGACTCTCAGTTGGAGTGGTCATCTTGTTAATAATTTACTTGGGCGTCGAAGCGGTGATGGAGGATTCCACGGGTATGCTTCCATTGTAATTGATCCTTGGACATGCATATACGATGAAGGATTCCGGGGCATGCGACCAGGATGCAGGTTAAATTCCCGGGTGCTATTATTACTCCATGGTCATGCTTATATGATGAAGGATTCCGGGGCATGCGACCGTGTTATATACTATTACTCCATGGACTAGCTCTCCATGAAGGCATGTACCCGAGATGAGGGATTCCACGGGCATGTTATATACGATTTTCCCTGATGTTGTCGATTTATGTACATTCAGGGGTATGGCGGGGCCCTGTCCCGTCACAGTTGTTATGTAAAAATTCTTAGAGGTTTGTAGTCATATCTTGTGGATTGGGTTGTAAAGAAAAAAGAGGTAACTGTTTTTTGGGTTATGTGTATACTTTTGGAAGGTGGCCTTATCGGCTAACCTGTTATTTATTTCTCTTTGAGTTGTATGTATGTTCCGCTACTATTCTCTGATGTATACCTGTAAGAGGTGCCCATGTAGGGCACCAGTCGCGGGCCCGGGGTCGGGTCGTGACACTTTCGATCCAGAATCGTCTCAGAATCAAGAAAAAATAGGGAAATAGTGAATCAAGATCTAGATATCCCTATCTTTATCTCTATCCACAGAGATATCAGTTCCTCGTAATAGTACATGTGAGATTTGGTTATCTATCCGGTGTGAGATATCACATTGTTTGAGGAACCCTAGATGATGTCGGAGTAAAGGATCGTCAACAAGGGCTCCAGCCCTTCCTGATCATTCAGAATTCGTTGCTTTCTTCCCAATTCCATCCATTTTGGTTGAGACAATTCTCACTTGTTCATCGCCAACTAATCTAGGTTCATCGTATGGGACCCCGTACCTGTCCCCGATGAAAGTCAGGATGAAACCAGCTTTCATTCAAAACCCACTCCTTATCTATTTAATACTTTCTTCTATCTACCTAATTTAAAAGGCAACCCGCCGCGCCGGGCTATAAAACCTCTCCCGACTCCACTGATTAATATCTCCTAACGCCTTGTCCCTATCCTTGACGTATTGTAGGTTCCAAAAATGCGTTATTTAGCACGTTTCCAGTTAGTGTGGATACTATATCCCCATAGATTGTACTCATGGGAAGTAGTTTACCATCATCTCACAAACTCCCCAATTGACACCACCGAGTAAAACAACTTTCTAACTTTAGGGGACCGAGAATCAGTCTTTTTGCGTAGCGTAGTAGAATGAAGGCTACACACCGACACTCTCTTTTTGGCTGTAGGTTTGGGGTGGCTTTGATAAAAAGAAAGGACGGGGGGGGGCAACCATGCATGGTACTTCTCGACCTGCCAAACCAACTAGTTCGATCCAACCCAGTGGACTTAGAGCAAGAAATTTTCTTCTTCAGAGACGAAGAAAAAAGCTTCGTCGGGAAAGTCGATTTGCATGGACTCAACATCCGGGACTTTCTTCTCCACCAACAACCAAGACGCATGGAAGCGGTTTCCAGCGTTGCTGGGCAGAAAAACATGATGGCATGAAACACGATTATGTACACTGATTGTTCGTCCACTTCAAGCACCTCTCTATTCCCAAGTAAAGGGTGAGTCTCATGCGTCAGTTTATGGATCGCGGGCGCGCCCATCCGGCCTCGAATAGGAGGAGCAACACTCTGGATCCTCCCTGCTTGCAGAAATGAATAGATCATAAAGGGGTTGTAGGGGTGGCCAACGGGGCGGGTCAAGGCAGGGTTGAAGTCGTGGTCGCGGTGAGGGTAGGCGCGATCGGGAGTGGGGCGCGATCGGGTGCGGCGGTCATCATTGTCCCATCCCGATCCCGAGGGGTTGGGGTCGGGGTGGGGTTGGGAAGGGGTCGGGTTGGCTCATTTTTTATTTTCCCTTAAATTAAATAAATAACACACCTCGGACCATCTTAGATAGTGTTGGAAAATTCTTCTTATTCTCCCTCCAGTATTTTAGCAAGTTTTCACGTCCCTCTTCATTTTCAATTGCTTCGTACGATACAATACCCTACAAAATAAAAACATCAAACTCGCTAATTTGATTAGAAATATTACCACTAAACATTCTATGTCTAAGGGTTTCAATACTAGTCGGAGAAACATCATGTCGTTTTTGAGGTTGTGTTGAAGAAGAAGAAGAAGACATGAAAACCGGTTGGTTGCTAGCACTTTCTTGTTGGTAATACGTATATACTTTTTTACATTCTATTGATATGCTAGACAACACTTCTTCTCTACTTTTTTCAATATGTGGTGGGTCATTTGGATTTTTAGGAGATGGAGGTGAAAGTTTATCTATGCAATCATAAATAGTTTCAATAAGTGTTTTACAAATGTCTATTTTAATAAACGGATTTAATACAACACTAATAATATAAATTGGGGGAATAAGAATAATTTATTTTTTTTTTAGAAAATATTTTTTAATAAGTGTCTTATAAGCTGATTTATTCATATATTCACTAAGTAATATAAATATTAGAGCTATATAAAATAATATTGATGAAATAGTAGGATAATAAATACCGGAAAATTCTTTAGTAGCTACATAAAATTTCTCTAAAAATGTAATAAGTTCAAAAATTGTATCCCAATCGGAATCTATAAGCATATCAGTAGGATTTGGATTACGGACGTTAAAAATTGGGTTATAGGTCTTCTATACTCATAACTCATAAGCAACATGTAGTTGGTTGTATAAAGAAATTCATCTAGTGCTTACTTCTTCGGGAATTTTTCTGTAGGGTAGTTGACAATCGTGACAAGTTTTTTTATATTCTTTTATTCGTTGTATTCTATTATTTTTAAAAATATAGTTTATAGCAAATTGTATTTTTTTTCAAGAATAACTTCAAAAAGTGATATATCATCCTTTACAACTAAGTTATAAATATTGCATGCTCATTTTATATGAAAATGATCTGCAAAAGATGGAGTTAAGACATTTTTTAATAATCTAACAACAGAAATATTAGAAGAAGTGTTATCTAATGTAATAGTCATGATTTTATCAGTTATGTCAATCGCAACTGAAAAAATATTATCTGAAATAAAAAGATCAGTGTGCCTACTATCAATATCTATATGCTAAAATACGTTTTTGCATAGAAAATTTATAGTCTATTCAATGACATGTTACAGTTAAATAATCATGACCGTTAGTACTACGACCTATATTAGATGTAATAGATACTTTGCCAGGAAAATGATAATGAATAACGTAAATATTATTGATATTCGTGTGCAAATTTAAAAACATCTCTCCTAACATTTGATCTAGAAAAACCGTTATAAGCAGGATTGTACATTCTCTTATATAATGAATAAAACCAGGAGATTCAGGAAACGAAAAAGGTAAACCCTCTACTGCAACTAATTTTGATAATGCTTTCCTGTCTCTTTTTATTGTATTTAGGACCTACAATTGCTCCCATCATAAGGTCAATTTGACTCTGTACCTGGTCCGGAACAGTATGTGAACCTTTTTCCGACTGAGAGGGCATTGACCCACCCGTATTTTTAGCCTTATATTCCGTCCACACATCTTTGTGAAATCTATTCAAATGTGTAGTTAAATCTCTCGTCCCGCTCTGACCTTTTCCCATTTTAAATTTATAATTTTTTTTACAAAATAGGCATCTAACAACTTGATTTTCTACGTCCCTATAAAAAATAGCCCATACATTTGATGTTAATTTTCGTTCTGGTGGGCCTCGTCTCATACTAAGGGGAATAAATGACGGTTCAGTTTGAGGTGCATTAGTAGGAGTGTCATCTAGATTATCTTCTAAATTAAAGTCTTGTTGAGTTTCAGAAAATAGCTCATCGTCTAAATCTAATGGTACTTCAGAAAATAATTCAGTATCAATAAAATCGTCTAGGAGGAATAGTATGACTAGAAGATAGGAAAATTTCTCACCCCGTACCGAAACCAATACCGAGTACCAGTATTCGATTTCGGTACAGGGTCAGGCAGGGCCGGGATCGGGTAGCCCCACCCCGTTGGACAACCCTAATCCAAATCTTCTATTTTATGCATTTTTTTTATTAATTTCTCCGTTTATTTTTATTTGTCCACTATACTAAAATTAAAATTTTCACTTTTACTTGTAAATTTTAGCATATCAACGAAAGACAATATATTTTTTGTTTTACCCTTAACATTAATTAATCATTCTCCAAGTCCAATAAGATTATATATAAATTAATATGAGTATTATAATAAAATACATACTTTATTAATTTTTAAGAGACGTGCAAAGTAAAAAATAAATAAATAAAAGTGAACGGATAGAGTAATAACATTTAATAATTATTTATTTGTCATTTAAGGTATTTTACATTTCTTGTAACAGATTATTTACTTAGCTTTAGTTATAAAAATATTTGTGAGGTCTAACCTTCCAGCATTAATAGAGGTTTTAACAACATTAATGAAGTGCAACTATGGAAAATGGTGTAATCAATCATTTTCTTTGTAGCACCACTTCAGACCAGGGCTGGCCAGTGGGCCGGGACGGGCCCACCGGGGTCGGGTTTGGCGGGGTCGGGGCGGGGTCGGGGCGGAGAAAAGGGCGGGTCAGTGGAGCGGGCCCGGAGGTCGGGTCGGGCGGGACCATACCATGTCGTCCGATCCGGTCCGTTGGGTAGAAGTCGGGGCCGGGTCGGGCCGTCGGTCGGGGCGGGACGGGTTGGCGGTTTTTTTTTTTTTTTTCACTAAATTAAAATAATAAATTACTAAGTACTAACAAAGTAACATTAATGTAATATACATATACTATAATATTATAGACTTATAGTATTATAATTTATAATTATAGTATTATAGTATTATACTCATATAGTCATATATATAATATATTTATAAAGTATAAAGTATAAACTATAAACTATAAAGTATAAACTATAAAGTATAAAGTTATAAACTAAATAATTAAACAAAGACAAGAATAGTGTAAAAACATCCCATTTGTTTTTGTTCCTTTTATATTATTAATTTCATTGAAATATGAAATATCAAATATACAAGATTCAAAATTACATTGTAGTGTACTGTTGTTGAAAAAAATTGCAAAAGAGTGAAAGACATAGAAAAATTTAAAAATTGCAATGAAATAAATTACCAATTTGAAAATATTTTTTCTAATTTCTTTATAATTTCTTGTGGTTCTTGGTTGGAATTGGTATATTTTGATCAAATTGTTCCACGCCGCTACTCATGCCTTGAGATAAAATGTCGTTGTAGTTGTCGCCATCTTCTTTAATTTCGTTGTGCACCTCCTTCGCTCCGCTCGTATCCAATCTCTGAATAGTACCGCCATCTCCAAGTGTCTCCGGCTAATGAGTGTCATGCTCTCTATTTGAAATCGCTGCAGAAAAAGCGCTTCGAAGCGGCGATGGCGCTGAATGTTCAAAATATCTCGGGCCATCATTGAAAGTGTCGAAATGTCTTCTCATTCGCTCAATATTTCAAGTCTTCCTTTCCTTCTTCATTGATAATCGCTTGGTAAGGTAAATTACCTGCAAAACAAAAACATCGAACTCACTAATTTGGTTAGCTTGCTACCACCGCACATTTTATTTCGAGGCTTTCAATAGAATTAATATTAGGCCTAGCCACCAAACCTTGTCTTTTTAGGTTGTGTTGAAGAAGATGATACAAAAGTCGGTTGGTTACTAGCACTTTCTTCTTTGGTAATGCCGATATACTTTTTGCATTCATCTTCTACGCTATTCAACACTTCTTCTAGCGTTAGTTCAATAGGTGGTTCAACATTTAAATTTTTGGGAGTTGGAGGTGGTAGTACGTCCATCTGATTATATATATTTTCAATAAGACTTTTACAACCCTCTACTTTAATAGTCGGGTTTAATACAACACCAATAATATAAATAGGGAATAGGAATAAAATATTTTTAATTTCATAAACATTTTTTAATAAATTTGCGATATAAGCGAGTTTTCCATATATTCTTTAAGAAGTAAAAATATTATAGCTATATAAAACAACATAGTTGAAATAGTAGGATAATATAAAGTAGAAAATTCTTTTGTTGCTCGTTGAAAATTTTCTAAAAATACAATAAGTTCTCTAATTTTCTCCCAATCGATTCACAATCATATCATTTGGATTTTGATTATGGGCGTTAAAAATAAAGTAATAGGTTTTCTATAGTCATAAGCAACAACTAGTTGGTCATATAAAGAATTCCACCTAGTTGGTACTTTTCTGAATTTTTCAGAAGATAGTCCACAATCGTGGCAAGTTTTTATATTCTTTTCTTTGTTGAATTCTATTATTTTTAAAAATAAAGTGTATAGCAAATTGTATTTTTCAAGAATATCTTGAAAAGTGAAAGACCATCCTTTACAACTAAGTTATAAATATGGCACATTTGATATGAAAATGTGTTGGAAAAGACGTAGTTAAAACATTTCTTAAAATACTAATAGCAGAATTGTTAGAAGATGCATTATCTAATGTAATACTCATAACTTTATCAATTATTCCGTAATAATCGGCGACTGAATAAATATTTTACGAAATAAACTCACCAATTGTGCCTACTATCTATATATCTATATGCTAAAATACGTTTTGCATAGACCATTTATAATCTATCCAATGACAGTTCCGTTAAATAATCATGGCGTTAGTACTACGACCTATATCGAAGTTAAAGCGACTTTGCAATTTAAATGATATAATGCATAACGTAAATCATTGATATTCATGTGCAAATTTAAATACATCTCTTTTATGATTGATCTAGGAAAACCTTTATAAGCAGGATTATACATATCTCTAATATAATGAATAAAACCAGGAGATTCAGGAAATGAAAAAGGCAAACCCTCCACATCAACTAATTTTGCTAGTGCTTCCCTATCTTTATGTTTATCGTATTTAGGGCCTACAACTCCCCCCGTCATAGGGTTAATTTGACCCTGTACTTTCTCCGGGACAGTAGTATCAGTATGTGAACCTTGTCCCGATTGAGAGGACGACTTCTCACGTTCTTTTTCAAAAATGTATTGAGCATGCAAGGCTGTGTTTTTGCAATAGGTGTCTTCCTAAACCCCCCGTCCCACCATGACCTTGTCCAGTTTTAAAAGAATAAACATTTTTACAAGTTTTACATACAGCTACTTGATTAGCTACGTCCCTGTCAAAATATTTCCATACAGCTGATTTTAATGGTCGTTTTGCCGGACCTCGTCTCATAGTAGGGGGGATAGGAGGCATTTCACTAGTGGGTGTATCATCATCATCTTCATTAATAGGTGTATCATCAACTAGAGTGTCATCTAAATTAAAATCTTCTTGATTTCGGGATAATCATTTGTGTCAAGATCATATGGTATTTCAGAAACATTTGGGATCTATAAAATCATCTTGTCTAGGAATAACTGGAACAGAATACTAGAAGAAGTACCACTTGCCCTTGTTACCACCCCTACTAGAAGAAGTCGACCCTTACCACCTGACATGCCTCTTAGTCCTTTCATTTTAATTATGCTAATAAATAGTTAAAGATAATGAAATTAAATGTGCTAAATGAAATAAAAACAAAATAATAATTTAATGAGAGAACGAATGTACCAAACGCCGACGTAAGTCGACGTGTGTCGAAGGTTGAAAATTGAAACTTTGCTCGATAGATAATCCTCAAGCTAGTTGCCAACTTCACTCCCAATTCTCAAATTAATATATAGATTGAATATGGAGACAATGGTGTAGAGAGACTGAGAGATTGATTGAGAGAGTCGAGAGGCGAAAGATTTGGGAAAATAATAAGAAGAGGAATGAGGTATTTATAGGGTTAAAAATGAATATAAAGGGGGTAGGGGTTGGGGAGGGGAGGCCTAAAATGGCCGTTGTCAACTACAAATGTAAAATGGCCGTTGGACAACGGCTATTTTGTGCAAAGGTCGAATCGGCGGGATTTGGGCGGGTCGGGCGGGGTCGGGGCTGGCGGTCGGGCGGGATCGGGCTGGCGGTCGGGCTGCGGGACCATACTGTCATGGTTCGAGCCGCCCCGCTTTTTTTTTTTTTTTTATAACCGGTGTCGTGTCGGTCGAGTGGTCGGGTCGGGGACGGGCAGTCGGTCGGCCCGCCCATCGCCACTTTACTTCAGACGCAGTCATTTTTAAACTTTTTTTTTGTATTCACATTTAGTATTTTGAAAATTTGGCATTGGCAAGCCAAAGTTTATGTTGAAAGTTTGCTTGTACATATATAATCAATATGATAACTTTATAAGGTGAAACTTTACGGTTTCAGTTTCATATGCCTAAAGTTATTTCTGAAGTGGCTAATTTGCAAAAAATTTAAAAACTTCTGCTTTATGGTGATCCCAAAATTGGCTATATGTGCTTCCCTAGTCGGGTGTATTAGGAAATACCTAGAAAATGGTTATCATTTGTATCCAAATGTATGGGTTAATGATCAATATAGTAGATTGAAAATTATAAGATTCCCTATTCCGAGGCAAAAATATTAGTTAGATTTTATTATCATCCTCCCCAGCCTTGGAGTAGAGAACCCTTCATTGATTTCCCAATGTTTATGGCAACACATAGCTGTCAAGCAACAAATTCCTATTAACAGTTTGATCAACATCTCTTGAATTTCATCAAACTTTTCTTCATTCTCTACTAAGAATTACCTTCAACTTTCAACTCTCCAAATACAAGAACTTTTTAACCTATTACAAGAGGGTAAACATATATTTATGTCCTAGAAACAATCTGTATTAGGACAAATATATTTTATACATATTTATATTTATATTAATGGAGATTAATATTATGGCATTTGCCGTTATTGAATTATTTATTGATTGTCTATAATATTCTATAATTGCATCCCTAGAGGTTACGTGGTTATTGCTAATGTAAGAGATTAATATTATAGCGTAACTCTTAAACTGCCTCGACTAATGATTATCGAGAATGGGATATCGATGATATGTGATACGGCGACATGTGGTCTGCATCATATCCTTTGGGGATGTAGTATGTCTCACCTGCTACGAGTTATGACAACTCGTGATGGACACATGGATACTTGTGGAAGTATTGGTATACCCTGCTGATTATTGTTTGTTATAGATGTCTAAAATATCGTCAGCGTATGGAGATAGAATTCCTTAGACTTGAGGTCGATACGCGTCTTGTTTACAGAGTAATATACTTTGATCATGTCCTAAGCTCAAATGCCTTACAGGTTGAGACACGACTTGTATTGGGTATATTGTGACGTAGATTAAGGTGGTAGTTGAGCCAAGATTAGGATTCATTCCACGAATGTATCTTCGAGAGAACACTCAGATTCTCATATGGTATTAGGTTGACTAAGTCGCTGGCCAACGCAATAGACATATCTATGATATGGTCTTGTTGTCAGCTAATATAGATGAGATATAATGATCAAGCCATTTGGATAGACACTTGGCAGATCCTAAGTTTGATCGAGTGTGTCGTGAATGAAATGATTTTATCTACCCACATAGAGGTTCAGTTCACAGGTTTTGTGTAACTATATTTCACATATTGAGTTCATCTTCCGGCTCCGTCTAGGAGTTCCGTACAGACCCTACTGATATTAGTGTCGATATGTGAAGGTCTGTATGGTAACACTAAGTCAATTATTTCGTCGATTCAAGGATGTAATCAGAGAGAATATATATGTTCGGTTTATAATCGAGACATTAGAATAAATAATGACTATTTAATTAAATTGAGATGATGTTTCAGATTTAATTAAAATAGAAACGAGGCAGAATTGGACCAGGGTTGTGGCTCGTAGGACTCAGGGCCCAACGCCTCAGCGCCGCAGCGCCACGTGTCCAGTGGGTCCGAAGTGACCCACTCTCTCGGTTTTTGGGCCTGGCCCGCTTGGAAACCCTGGCTGATTTTTTCAGCTATAAATAGAGGGTTCAATCATTATTTTAAGACACTCAATTAACAAGAATTATTCTCTGTTGAAACTCTGCTGGATTTCCTAGCTTTCCAAAGGAGTAATTACATCGGAGTCTTAGATTTGCAATCGAGGAACAGTTGCGTGCTCACCTCGGATTACACATCGAAGTTTGAAGATTCCAGATTTGCTAAAATGTAAGTGTTCTATCGACGCATTACAATTTTTATATGTTTTACATTATATAATCATCCATCAATTTGACCGTCCGTCAGGTTTGAAACATAAATATTTAAATTTCACTGCGTGTACGAACCCGAAAAATTCCTACTGTGGTATCAGAGTCTTGGCTGTTTTGTGTGATTATATAATGAATATTAATTATTATATGGATTAGGATTTGTCTAAATCTATTTTTTGTCGTTAAGAAGCTTTAAAACCTTAAATCTCATAAACGCATAATACTTGTTCCTGAAACTATTGAACAATCGAGAAAGTCATTTCGATCTAACTCTTCTAAGATGATGTGCGTTACCGGTTCGTTTCGAACATGGTACACTGAGACGAAGAACGGTAATGGATTGGATGATGGTCGATGAACGTGTTGTTTAATGGTGAAGGGGTACGAGGTTGAATTTGCAGATCTGACCCTGAACCAGTTTTAGGGTTTCGAAATTGCAGAATTTTGCGTTTTCGGGGTAGAGGCACCGCGGCTCCACAATGGAGCGTCGCGACGCCTCCTAGGGTTTGACGGCGGCGCCGCGGCTCCATGATGGAGCGCTGTGGCGCTGCCTAGGGTTTGTCAGAAGCGTCGCGACGCTGTTCATCCCGAAAGGTTAAAATTAAATTTTTTGGTTACTGCCTCCGAGGCGTCGCGGCCCCACCCATTAGGGTCGCGACGCTGACAGTGATTTTTTTTTTTAAAAAGCGAAATCAGAAACTGAAGTTTTTTATATTCCAGATTCTGATTCTGAAGTTTAAAAGGTTTCCGAATCTGAAAATTAGAACTTTTTAATTAGACAGATTTGATCCTTTCGGGTAATTCTGTAATTAAATAAGTTTATGAAAACTGAATTTTTAAAATCTGGAAATTACAAACAGGTCTCTCAACCTGAAAATATTTTCTGAAAATTAAAATTGGATTTTCAATTTGATAGGGTTCAAATTGAATTTTAAATTTTTGAGGGACTAAACTGTAAATTCTGAAAGTTTACAGAATTTCCTGAAAATCAGAATTTTAAAATTAGAAGATGTTTAGGGACTGTTTGATATAGACATAGATTTTAGAGTTTAGACAAATAGACACATGATTATCATTAATTGTATATTATTGAATAATATACGAATGTGCTAAGCATTTAATTATTAGCATAGTGTCTGCTATATATGTTTGGGTAGGCGGCGCCCAGTAATTGATTTACATAAATGACCGCTATAACTGTCTGGGTAGGCGGCGCCCAGTAGTTGATTAAAACCATCTTATATCATGCCTATTGGGTTGATGATTTTCCATCAAAATGTGTTTTAGAAATTGCATGATAGGATGTCGTATGATATATGACATATATGTTGATCTTGGTTGAAATCTCCGAAAACTGAAAATGTTCCCTAAACATTGAATACAAGTCTAAAATTAAAACGCGTCGTCCATTATAATTGTTAGAATGCAAAATCATTTTCAGCGATACGAGTATTTATGCCAAAGCATTTGCTTTAAGTCTACGAGGACTCAGACTCTTTCATAGATGTGTTAAATGTAAAAGTAGACGAGAAACTTTTGTGGGTATTTACATCAAAGTGTTTGCTCACAAAGGCAAAGTTTACTTAGATACATAAACGTAGTCGTGTATGTAATCTAAGGACGCATGATTAAAATTGAATTATTTAATCAACCAAGAGTTGCAAATAAGCTTTGCAATTGGTTTAAGACCTACCAAAATGTGTTATTGAAGCTATCAGCCAAAGCAAATGCGGATATAGCATAGGTTTGGATCTTGGCCCATTATGACCTTAAAATGCTTTAGGTCTATATTCTACCTTGGGGTCGTAGAAGTATGCTAAAATAGTGGGAGCTAATTAAACAAAGGTCATGTTTGATTAGCCTAAAATGAATGTGTATAATAGGGAAATAAATTTTAATTGTAGTTTCCCGTCTATCCAAAATTCTTCAAAACTTCAAAATGTCGAGTCTATCATATCTAAGAATTGTCTTAAGGCAAGAAAAGATAGAATATATATTGATAAATTATTCCCCACAGTCCTTACCGAGGATTCTGCAGAATATGCCACATTTGATAAGGTAGCCTACCATAAGAACCTAGATGACGCCACTTCAGCATGATACGCCATGTTGTCTTCCATGTCAGTGGAACTATAGAGACAACATGAGAACATGGTCCCTAACGAAATGCTTGAACACTTGAAGAGACTCTATGACTCTCAGTCCCAAACTATAGAATATGAGTTATTGATAGAAACTCTTCAAGTGTAAGCTAAGTGAAGGGACCTAAGAGTCTCAGCATGTGTTGAAGATGATAGGGCTGATAGAAAGGTTGGCATCGATTGGTATAAGACTGCAGAATAACGATGCTTCCACCCTTATCCTGAAATCTCTCCCCCGTTCATTCGAGAATTTTATTTTATACTATAATATGAACGGAACAAAGGCGAGTCTACCGGAACTGCATAACATGCTAAAGACCTTTGAATCTTCAGCTTCCAAGAGCAGAGCTATGCTCATGATGAGCTCCTCTAGTCATCCCAAACTGAAAGGTAAGGAATGACAGAATAAGAAGGGCAAGACAGTCGCAGCGCCCTCAGCTATGAAGCCTAAGGGAGGTGTGAAGAAGAAAAGGTGATTCCGGCCAAGGATATATCCAAATTGGCTTCGCTGGAACCCATATTATAACTAGCATTTGCTCTCATTGAAGTATGCAACGAGGAATCGAAGGGATGAGACCCGATTCAATTCTGTAGTGAAAATGGCTTTCCACTCCTCTCTTTCCTCTCCTTGGGGGCATCGGTTGGCTGTACCTGTACAGAAGTAAGCTTTAGGTCTCTTTCATTGGAAGAAAGGACTGCACTGCACTAGGAGGAAAAGCACCAGATGCTTTTTCCTCTAGTGGACAAGGTATGTACGTCATTGAAATAAAGAGAAATTTTCAATGTACAAAACTAATGAGCTAAAATAAGTAAAAGAAATTCTACTTACCTATGTCATTATAGACTTGGTCATATCAATCAAACAAGGATACAGTTGAGGAAACTTAACTACCTTGAACCATTTGACTTAGAATCTTATGGTAACTGTGAATCATGTTTGAAGGGTAAGATGACCAATAAGCCTCTTTATGGAAAGGGGTACGAGCCAAGGAGGTGCTTGAGTTGGTACATACTGACGTATGTGGACCATTTTCGACTCAAGCTAGATGAGGTTTCCCTTACTTCATCACTTTTACAGGCGACTTGACAAGGTATGGATATATATCTTATGAAACACAAGTCCGAGGCCTTCGAAAAGTTCAGGGAGTACAAGTGTGAAGTGGAGAAACAACTCGCAAAGAGTATCAAGACTCTTCGATCTGATCAAGGGGGTGAGTACTTGAGTAAAGAATTTATAGATTACTTGAAGCTACATGGAGTTCATTCCGAATGGACGCCTCCTGGAACACCACAAATGAATGGTGTTGTCGAGAGGATAAATCGAACCCTACTAGATATGGTTAGATCCATGATGAGATTTTCAGCTTTACCAACATACCTTTGGGGATATGCTATACACACCTCGATATATGTTTTGAACAGGGTTCCTTCCAAATCAGTTGAAAAAACACCATATGAGATATAACTCCTGCTTTTCTTTATTTATTTCCATCTCATTCACCCGCCTGTTCGGCTATCGACACAGCTCTTAGACACATGAGGCCCTGCGGGTATCCTGCATATATCAAAAAGACGCTCACTGATAAGTTGGAATCCAAGAGTGAGAAATGTTACTTTGTAGGGTATCCAAAGGAAACTAAGGGATACTATTTCTATCTTCCTATCGAACATAAGATCATTGTTTCTAGGAACACAACTTTCCTTGAAGAAGAATATGTCTATAAGGAAGAGAGCTGCACAGAGAAAGAACTTGAAGAAATTCAAGAACAACAAAGTAACATAGAGGTTGAATCCTTGCGAATAATCAGGGCAAGAATTCAGTGGGAGCTTTTGGCGAAGATTGAGTACATAGGATAAGCCTTTCGGCCAGTGGGAGTGTTGAGAAGAATGATACATAAATGCAAGAACCTCCTACACAGACATTGGGAGCAAGTGCAGTGATTGCACCTCCTCCCATTCAAGAAAGACATGAAAATGATATTCCTGACAGTTCTCATGTTGGTGGATCAACCAACACACAAGAACTTCTCACAGTCATAACATACCAAGAACTGATTTGCAAGATAATCAACTCCGTAGGTCGACTAGAACTCATCGTCCTCCAGAAAGACTAAATCTACTTGTGGAAACACATAGTGAGATAGATATTCCAAATGATGATGAGTCTACAACCTACAATGAAGCAATGGTAGACATTGAATCGAAGAGATAGCAAGAAGCCATGAAATCCGAAATGAAATCTATGTATGTCAATCAAGTGTGAAACTTGGTTGATTTGTCAAATGGGATTAAACCCATAGGATGCAAATGGGTCTTAGAAGAAGATTGATGCATTTGGCAAGGTTCAAACTTATAAAGCTAGACTGGTGGCTAAAGGTTATAATTAGCGTCCTGGTGTGGATTATGATGAAACATTTTCACCAGTTTCTAAGATAAAGTCTATTCGGATTTTGCTTGTTATAGCTGCACATTATGACTATGACAATTGGCAGGTGGACGTCAAAATTGCATTCCTCAATGATAATCTAATTGAGGAAGTGTATATGAAATAACCCGAGGTGTTTTATCTGAGTCTAAATCAAATATTTTGTGCAAGCTGCAGAAGTCCATTTATGGGCTTAAGCAAGACTCCAGGAGTTAGAATATTTGTTTTAAAGATCCTTGTGTTTATAGCAAATGCAAGGCTGAGGGTATTGTCTTCATTGTTATATATGTTGATGACATATTGATAATGAGAGGCAATAAGACTTTCATGCAGTCAGTTAAAAAGTGGTTGTCCAATACCTTCATGATGAAGGATTTAGGTGAAACCTGCTACATTCTAGGAATTAGGATCTATAGAGATAGACCTAATAGATTGTTGAGGCTGTCACAGTCGGTCTACATAGACAAAGTGCTTAGACGTTTTTCTATGAAAAATTCCAAGAAATACGGTTTTCCTATGAGTCAAGGCATCAAGTTATCTAAGAAGGATTGCCCTTCTAGTGCTGTAGAACTTGAGCGCATGAAAATGATCCCATATGCTTCAGCTATAGGATCAATCATGTATGCCATGACTTGTACTAGGCCAGATGTGGTCTTTGCACTTATTATGACTTGCAAGTTCCAGCAGAATCCTGGTGAGGAACACTGAAAGACAGTAAAAAATATTCTTAAGTATCTCAGACGTACTAAAGATTACTTCTTGGTCTATGGTGGAGATGAGAAGCTAGTTGTTACTGGATACACTGATGCTAGCTTTCAGACAGATGTTGATGACTTCAAATCTCAGTCTGGTTACACATTCATTTTCAATGGTGGAGCTAGGGCTGTTATCGGTCCGGATACTCCCGGTAATTATCCGAGAACCGGACCAAAATACTCGGACCGAAAAATTAACGATCCGGATATGAGTATCAAAAAATTACCCGGACCGATAAGGAACCGGTATGGTAACCCGGTAATATACCCGATAATTATATGTTAATGTTCCTAGTATCCGAACCGAAATATACCCGAATACCCGATAATTATTTGTGATTACTTATTTACTTATACGGTACCCTAACGGGCCTAATCCGAAAATATATATACTTTTTATCATTAGTCCTCACAGAACTCCTCATTGTACAGCCGCACTCTCTCACTCTCTCAGAGTCTCAGTTGACACGCACAACCCTAATTTCCTCTCCGGTCTTCATCTCTTCTTCATCTTCATCACTCGACAGACACCTCTTCGACAGTACACAACCATAATCAGTTCTCTCCTTATTCGATGGTATTCACTCTCAGAGTCTCAGTCTTCACTCCTTCTTCCACAAATCCTAAGGATTCATAAAAAATCCTAAAAATCCTCTCCTTCTTCGACAGTTTAGACTTCGATACAGTTCGCCGGTTCGAGACTTCGAGTGACTATTGCAGGTCTTCAATTCCCTTGTATGGTCTTCAATCTTCATCCTAATTCCTAATTTCCTATCATACATAATAGTATAATACAGACATGTTATTTATCTTTTATATGTTGATTTTTTACTTGATAAAAACTTGATTTTTTTCGATTCTCTGAATTTTATGTAATTAGATTTCATAAAATGTTATTTATGGACTATGGTTTTAAATCGAGATTCGATTGTTTGTGTGTTTTAAACTAAAACCAGTGATCGATTTTTTGTATTTTGTAATTAGGGTTCGAAGTTTTTGGGAATTTAATAAAGGTTCGAAATTTTGGGGGTTTTAATTAGGGTTTGGTTTTTTAGATGTTTTAATTAGGTTTCAAATTTTTGGAGGTTTAATAAAGGTCGATTTTTTTGGGGCTTTAATAAAAGTTCAAAATTTTGGGGGTTTTAATTAGGGTTTGATTTTTTAGATGTTTTAATTAGGTTTCGAATTTTTTGGAGGTTTAATAAAGGCCGATTTTTTGGGGGTTTAATAAAAGTTCAAAATTTTGGGAGTTTTAATTAGGGTTTCCAATAGTGTAAATTGTAATTGGTTAAAGACTTTGAATCTTGATAATAAATTGTAAAATCTGGAAAAAAATAATGAGTTTAAATTGTAATTCTTTAAATAACTTGTAAATTTGTTTAACAAATCTTGAACTTATTGAGTTATGTCATTTCAAAATTCTTTAGTGACTTCTATGACTTCACAAGATACATATGTTGAAATGGATGATTATGATGTTGATGAGATCATAGGGGGAGTTGATATTGGGGAGCAGTTGGATTTAGTTGTCGATGTTCAATTCATATCTGATAGCCAAAATGATGATGGGTCAAATGATGTCGATCAATCGACCGGTGCTGAGGAAGATCCATTGAAGAATAAATATGAAAAGCGTGTACGTGAAAAAAAATCAATCGCACACAAAGAGATGTCTATTATCTCTCTGCCAGATGGCTTAAAAAATGGAAGTGCAATTGGTGTGGTTCCCATTTTAAATATGATTTAAAATATGGCAGCACCTCAAATGGAATAAAACATTTGGAAAAATGTGTTAAAAGAAAGTTGGGGATGCAGTCAACTGGAAAAGAGCACATACAAACAAAGATAAGTGGAAATACAATTGGTGATGCTACTAATCCAAGTATTAGTACTTGGCAATATAATCACGCCAAGGTTAGAGAGCTTGCTGCGCATATGGTTTTAGCCCATGAATTTCCATTTATGATAATGGAAGGGGTTATTTTCAATCGTTTTTTGAATCAGATATATATATGGTACCAAAGGATAACACGACATACTGTTAAGACAGACTGTGAAAGTTATTATAAAGGTGAGAAAGTAAAGATGAAAATGGCAATGTCCAAAGTTAATAGGATTAGTTTGACTACTGATTTGTGGTGGTCCGGTGAACAAATGATAGGTTACATGACTGTAACTTGCCATTTTATTGACTCAAAATGGCAACTACATAAGCGGGTGTTGGCTTTCATGAATGTACCTCCGCCTTATTCTGGGGAGGTACTTGCTAGGGAATTGATTAGTGTTATGGATGATTGACGGATAAAGAATAAAGTTGTCTCTATTAATGTAGATAATGCATCTCCCAATGATAATTGCATTGCACGATTAAAGACAGATTTACTAGTAAGAAAAATCTAGTGTTAGATGGCCAATTATTTCATGTGCGATGTTGTGCACACATCCTGAACTTGTTGGTTCAAGATGGTCTTGCTGTTATCAAAATAATGGTTGATAAAATAAGAGGAGATGTAAAATATTTATTGAATTTCGAAGGAAGATGCAAACAGTTTGGAAAGATAGTTAAACAGTTAGAGCTTGTGAGTAAGGTGCAAGTTTTGGATACTAAAACAAGATGGAATTCTACATGGTTAATGTTGTCCACTGCTTGTTTCTATAAAGATGTTTGGCCAAGATATGCGGAGGAGAATGCATAATTTCTTTACTATTTGCCGATTGATAGTAATTGGGAGATGGTTGATGATATTTGCAAATTTCTAGAAGTGTTCGCGGATGTTACAATGATTATTAGCGGCACTTCTTATCCTACTGTAAATTTGTTTTTGGCCGAGCTTTGAAGGGTAAAGGTGCTATTGGACGAGAACATTAAATTGGCCTCCAAGCCTCACTTGCAAATAATGACAAAGAAAATGAAATTGAAATACGATAAATATTGGTCGCAATGTGATATCTTGTTATCTATTAGAGCCTTTCTTGATCCAAGGTAATTTCTAATTTCTAATTCTGTTTATAATTTTTGATTCTGTATTTCTGTTTATAATTTCTGATTCTATTGTTATTTGATGCTGGTTTACTGCTGGTTTAACCAGTGGTTATTGCTGCTGGTTATTACTGCTTATTACCTTTGTTTAGGTAAACTTGAAGTCTGAATGTCACATGCTGCATAATTGAGAATAAAAGATACTTTAGCCCACTTAACATATATATATTTCTAGTAATCTGTTAAAGACATTTAGGACCAAACTTAATGTTAGATGGTATCCTAAGCTCACAACATACCTATAGTAGAGTATTAGTTAGTTGAAATTGTGTTTTAGCCTTGAATTTCAACATACTCTCCTTTTTGAAAGACTGCAACATGATTAGTAATATATCTTATGATATTGACCTGTTTTAGTATTCATTTATGACAATTTGTATTGTTAGGATCTAGGTTTAACCTTATGTGACAGATGTGGTTGTGTTTGTAACATAAATGGTCAATATGAGATCTGCTTTTTACTTTAGAAAACTGCATGATGTGATGGTATATTCTGGATGCTAGTCCCTTTTGTGATTTGTTTGTCTACTTGAATCTGTGGTTAAATAAGATAATAGAAACCTAGTTACACTATAGGAATTTAAATAAGTTAATAGAATCTGTGGTCGAAAGTCTGAATGTCACATGCTGCTCATCTCATCTGAATATCTGCTGCATAATAGTTTTCTTTTTTCTGAATTATTCTGAATAACTGCTGCATAATTCATCTGAATTATGTTGCCAGTGCTTCTCAAGTTGCTTTTTTTTTTCTGTAGATATAAAATGGTTTTTATCACATGGGTTTATCCTCACATGTATGGATCCAATTCTATACAAAATAAAGAGTTGTTGTCAAACAAAATATTATCTTTGTTCAAGGAATATTGATGCGCGAAAAGATGCACACACTTTAACGCAAGTGCACGTTATCGTGACAAGTAATATAGTCTAGGTAAGACCGAATATCATCCTCAAGGATTGGTTTTCAAGTACCGGTTATCTATCCTATGGTATCTATTTGGTTAACGTAAATTGAATTTGTTGAATATACTAACAATTGTAAAGACTAATTAACTATGTGTTTACTTCAGTGATGATGGAAATAAGGCTTCCACGTCTCCTCAACTATCCGCTTATGTTACTTATTAATGCAATGAATTATGGTTCTTCTTCTCTCGGAGCTAGCAGGTTTACGAAATCGTTTTATACTCCCGTTAAGGCTATATAAACACTCAACCCCAGTATTGCTTCTTTCTACCTTTCGGTGATAAGGATGACTCTATAGGAGGATTAAGACCAAAAACCTAGTTAACCGTCACGCGCCATGCGTAAAATTAGGGTTTTTAAGCCTCTCATTAACACTACATAAATAATTGAGGTGTTTTTATCCCCAATCCAAAATATGTCTACCCAACTTACAACATATTCACAACCTTCTACTTTCGAAGTTTGATTAGAAATCATATAAATAATGATAATTATTGATCAATTAATTACCAAGCATTCAAAGCAATTATTGGATAAATCTCAACAAGAAGAAGAATAACCATAAGCATGCATCAATTCATAACATGAGTTTCTAGTGATTTAACATGGAAAGCCCTATAAAGTAATTAGCTCCTAGCCATTGTCACGCTAAGAACTAATACAAACTTCATACATGAACTGAAATAAATAAAGCAAAAAGAAAGAAAAGAAAAATACTTAAGAACGAGTCTCCAAGCCTTCTAGCATCCAATGGTTGTGTTATGGAATATTTACAAGATGGATTGGTGGGTGGATGGATGTAGAGTGGTGAATGGTGGAATGGAGAATTGGTGGATGAGGAATGAATTCTTCTAATGATGTAGAGACTATTTATAGACCAAGAATCCTTTAGGTGAAGGGTTAAGGATTTGTAAGTAGGAAAAGTTATTAGAATCCTTTTAGGTAAGGGTTTTAAGGTAGGAAAAGTAATCCCTTTAGGTAGGAAAAGTTATCCCTTTAGGATTCTGAAAACATGTCAAATTCGGCCCAGACTTCATAAATCCCGCGTCGGCGCATGGCATGACTGGCGCGCGGCTGAAAATCAGCAACTCTCGGGACTTTCAAGACTTTGGGCGCGACTCCATTGGCGTTTTTACGCGGTCCGTTTTGTCGTCCTTTTTTCGTCCGGACTTCGTCTGATATCCTTTATAATTTCCGGAACTTCTTAGACTTCATTTCTTGACCCTTTTAGTGTGCAATTCCATCTCATTTCATCTCCTTTTCGTCATTTCTCCATTTCTGACCGCTGTGACACAAAAGAAAAGAAAACGACTCTAATACTATACTAAACATAAATAAAATGAGTAAAATACTAACTAAAAATGACTCAAAAAGTGTATATAAAATACACCGATCAAATACCCCCAAACTTAACCTTTGCTCGCCCTCGAGCAAAGATCAAAAGAAAGAAATAAAGACACAAGAGAAAAGAAAATAGAAAGACTCAACGACATTGATCACTTTGCTGCATTGGTGTTACTTAGAAAAACATGAAGATTAGCAGAATAATATGCAGGAACATATAGCATGAATTTTTAGCATTCTAAACACATCAAGCTAGATATTTCACAAACTCATTTTAATCATACTTAATGGAAGTCAAAATACTGAATCATGCATGTTAATTTCAAAAATCCTATGACATGTTTACTTGTTATTCTCCACTAATCCTGGATATGCATCTAAGAGATCTTCAGGACTTTTCAGGGTTATAATGTAGGCTTAGGCATGAGTAGGTAAAAATAGGCATTTAGGCTCATTTCGTGTACCATAAGCTCTTTAGTTTTTCAATTTTTCCCTTTTCTTTTGATTTCCTTTCTTCACTTCATATCTATCCTTTCTCCTCATTTGTTTTGAGAGAGTGAAGTGTTTTATACATAACAAGCACCCCCAAACTTAGGCTTTTGCCTATTTCTTATTACTTTTTTTTATTGGGGTGCATCAAATTTGTTCACTCTTTTTGTCTTTTTTTTAACACATTCTATTCCAACTATTTCATATTTTTACTTATGACACAAGTGTGGGAATATAGGGTGTCAAAGAAAAAGTTCAATATTTAGGCTCAACGGGGCTGACTAGGGATATTTTTAATGTCAGGGATAGAAAAAGAGTGGTAAGAGTTGGCTAACAAAGAAATGTCTGAGTCATCTCTCCTAACATGCATATCCTAACTATTTCGCCTCAAATAGCAAGCAATCATAACAAATAGGTTTTAATCATTTACAATGCACAATTCAAGTAGAAACTCCAAATGGACAGATTTCATGAGTTTTTGGCATATCTAACCTAAGTGTTTAGATAGTTGCTTCTAATTCCATTACATTATTCAACCTTACTTCACTAGGTGTTTCTAGTAACTACAGCATGCATGATCTTTGACAGACAATTATGACTCAAAAAGAAAAAAAAAATTATTACTAAAAAATTACTCAAAAATACACAAAACAATTCAAAAAGACTCAAAAACAATAAAACATCCCCCCAAACTTAAATCACACATTGTCCCCAATGTGTGCACGACTCAGAAAAAAATATATGGACAACTTACTGACACAACACAGCGGTCATAACGGAGGTCTAGGAGGAAAAATTCTGGAATTTGCACGGAATCTGGGTCTCTGAAGTTCGGTGCGCGGCCTCGAGATTCAGCCATGGGCCGCTAGTATCTTGTGGCTCTCTGGTTCTGGTGCGCGGCTCGATTCAGCCATGGCCGATCGCTTTCCTTTTTTCAGCATTTTTGCTCCTTTTTCCTTCGGTTTTAGCTTTCAGTCCACCTGTCATCCAACAATACAAAACAAGAACCCAAGACCGTGAGACTGTTCAAGATAAAATAAAATAAACTAAAGACATAAATTAAAATAACATAATTAAAAACATTGGATTGCCTCCCAACAAGCGCCGTCTTTAACGTCTTTTAGTCGGACACATTTAACCTTTACGAGTGCCCATTGGATCCTTCTGCGAACTGTTTGCAATCCGCAGAGTTATTGTTGCAGGTCTCACTTCAACTACAACAATTGCTTCAAATAAGGGCCTCAAATATACGATTATCCCCCAAGTACACAAGACATGCTTGTCTTTTAGGCTCTCTCTAATGTAGGGATCAGTGAGATTCCCAACATCTCTCAACTCTAGGGGGTGCCCTTGATGGTATGGACTTTCTGTTTGGGTGTCAACATTGACAGCTGGTGGTGTTTCTTCTGCAATAGGTACAAGAAAAACTTTTTCCAAGAAATCCAAAAAGATGAATGATTGAATCTCAGTACCCTTTTCCTTCTCTACACCAATTATCCCGCCAGATTCCTCAACAACTGGGTGTGGTTCAGGCTCTTCTATTTGCTTACCATCTCCCATAATGATGTCGCTAAGCAGATTTGCTTGAGTTGTATTGTTCATCTCATCCATCAATTGCCCTATTTGTGTCTCCAACTTTCTGAGAGACTCTCTTGTCTCAGCCATAAACTGAGCCTGACTCTTGGTGAACAATAGTATGCCTGCCCACAACTCATTTCGATCTTCCTCTGAAGTCTATGGGTTACGCTGCTGTTGATGACTCCACTGGCTCTGATAGTAGTAGTCCATGTGTCATGATTTTTTTTTTTCGAATTTAACCTGCAAAATAAAAAAAATAAAAAAAAGTGATAAAAAGATGCTCGCAGAACAAGTTAGAATAGATAAATCGATATTGAAAGTTGTTCTTGGAGCAACCAAGAAACTTGTTCTTGGAGCAACCAAATTAGAAATAAGAATAGATAAATCGATATTGAAAGTAAGCCAATCCCCGGCAACGGCGCCAAAAACTTGATGCGCGAAAAGATGCACACACTTTAACGCAAGTGCACGTTATCGTGACAAGTAATATAGTCTAGGTAAGACCGAATATCGTCCTCAAGGATTGGTTTTCAAGTACCGATTATCTATCCTATGGTATCTATTTGGTTAACGTAAATTGAATTTGTTGAATATACTAACAATTGTAAAGACTAATTAATTATGTGTTTACTTCAGTGATGATGGAAATAGGGCTTCCACGTCTCCTCAACTATCCGCTTATGTTACTTATTAATGCAATGAATTATGGTTCTTCTTCTCTTGGAGCTAGCAGGTTTACGAAATCGTTTTATACTCCCATTAAGGCTATATAAACACTCAACCCCAGTATTGCTCCTTTCTACCTTTCGGTGATAAAGATGACTCTATAGGAGGATTAAGACCAAAAACCTAGTTAACCGTCACGCGCCATGCGTAAAATTAGGGGTTTTAAGCCTCTCATTAACGCTACATAAATAATTGAGGTATTTTCATCCCCAATCCAAAATATGTCTACCCAACTTACAACATATTCACAACCTCCTCCTTTCGAAGTTTGATTAAAAATCATATAAATAATGATAATTAGTGATCAATTAATTACCAAGCATTCAAAGAAATTATTGGATAAATCTCAACAAGAAGAAGAATAACCATAAGCATGCATCAATTCATAACATGAGTTTCTAGTGATTTAACATGGAAAGCCCTATAAAGTAATTAGCTCCTAGCCATTGTCACGCTAAGAACTAATACAAACTTCATACATGAACTGAAATAAATAAAGCAAAAAGAAAGAAAAGAAAAATACTTAAGAACGAGTCTCCAAGCCTTCTAGCATCCAATGGTTGTGTTATGAAATTTTACAAGATGAATTGGTGGGTGGATGAATGTAGCGTGGTGAATGGTGGAATGGAGAATTGGTGGATGAGGAATGAATTCTTCTAATGATGTAGAGACTATTTATAGACCAAGAATCCTTTAGGTGAAGGGTTAAAGATTTGTAAGTAGGAAAAGTTATTAGAATCCTTTTAGGTAAGGGTTTTAAGGTAGGAAAAGTTATCCCTTTAGGTAGGAAAAGTTATCCCTTTAGGATTCTGAAAACATGTCAAATTCGGCCCAGACTTCATAAATCCCACGTCGACTGCGTACGTGTAGCGCGCTTGGCCAAAAATCAGCAACTCTCGGGACTTTCAAGACTTTGGTATGCGGCTCGGTGACGTTTTTAGCGGATTTCGTTTTGTCGCCCTTTTAAATCGGGACTTGATCGATATCCTCTATAATTTCCGGAACTTCTTAGACTTCATTTCTTGGCCCTTTTAGTGTGCAATTCCATCTCATTTATGCTCATTTCATCTCCTTTTCGTCATTTCTCCATTTCTGACCGCTGTGACACAAAAGAAAGGAAAACGACCCTAATACTATACTAAACATAAATAAAATGAGTAAAATACTAACTAAAAATGACTCAAAAAGTGTATATAAAATACACCGATCAAATATGCGCAAATATACAAGAAAGATGATAATCTGCAAAGTCATAAAAAACAAGGTGGGACTAGTTCAAATTCTGGGTTGGGGAAAAGAAGTTTTGAGATGTACCTTGATAGTGTCGAGGTAGTTGATAAGGCGAAGTCTGATCTTGATTATTATCTTGAAGATGATCCCCTTAGAGTACGAAGGGGGGGGGGGGGGAGACAAAGTTTGATGTCTTATAATGGTGGATGACTAACGAACCAAAATATCCTATTCTTAGTAAGTTGGCGAAGGACGTTCTCTCCATTCCTGTCACAACTGTGGCTTCAGAAGCAACTTTTAGTGCGGAAAAAAGAATTATTGACCCAAAGAGAGCATCAATGAAGGTAGAAACTGTTGAAATGCTATTATGTGGAGGTGATTGGGTTAAAGAGTTATATGGAATCAAGAAAGGGCACGGACGAAGTATTGTATGTATTCCTTCATTTATTTTTTCCCTTTAACTTTATAAATATATATGTTTTGTTCTTTCTAATGTTTTTAAGATTTGAAATCTAGCTTCAAGTAGAAGAAGTGGAGAATTTAGAGTACGACTTCGCCAAGGTAATATTCTCGCTCAATTGATTCATATGCTATTTTCTTTAACTTTACATTTTAAATTGTGAATTCGTGATACTAATTTTTTCAATATTTTAATTTTAGGAGGAAAGGGGAGAAGCTACTTCAACAACTTGAGTCAAGATTCAAGATGCATCACTAAAAAATAACTTAGTTAACATCAAGATTCAATATTTTATAGCTTGTGTGTTGAGAAAAAAAAACTGGAAGGATTGTTTTCAGTTGTTGAAACTGGAAGGATATTTGTTTAGTTTTGAAACTGAAAGTTGAAACTTGAAGGGAAAAAGAACTGGAAAGATTGTTAGTTTTTGCATTTTTGTTTAGTTTGTTGAATTGTTGAAATTGGGCTGAGTGCATTTCTGATTCTATTACTATTTTTTGGCATGAATATTGGCTAATTTTGTGCATTAAAAATTTAAAATCCCTATTTTTTCTTGGCTAAAATCGGACCGATTTCGGTCCTGAAAAAGATCCAGAACCGGACCGGGTACACGCCCGATAAGGTTTCAGTCCGGTCCTGGATATGGACTCAGGACCGAAACTTATTGGTCCGGACCGGTAAGCTTATCGGTCCGGTTCGGGTATCCACATACCCGGACTGGACCGATAACAACCCTAGGTGAAGTAGTGAGTTGGAAGTTCCAAATAAGCTACAACTGCTGATTCGACTATTGAAGCAGAGTACATTGCTGGATCAAAAGCTGGTAAAGAAGTTGTCGCGATTTCTGAGTTTCTGAAGAAACTAGGGGTTGTTCCGAGTGCTAGTTGTCCAATAACCATTTATTGTGACAACACTGGTGCAATTGCACATGCAAAAGAACCAAGATCAACAAACAGAAACACACATGTACCAAGGAAGTACCACATACTCAGAGAGATGGTGGAGACTGAAGATATTAGATTAGATTATGTTCCTACAGACAATAATCTGGCATACCCATTTACTAAACCATTAAGCTTAGTTAAGCATAATAGTTATTTTAAGAACATGAGTATTAAATATGTTGGTGATTGGCTTTAGGCCAAGTGGTAGATTGAAAGTATATTTATGTCCTAGAGACAATCTGTATTAGGACAAATGTACTTTATACACATTCGTATTTATATTAATGGAGATTAATATTATGACATTTGCAGTTATTGAATTATTTATTCATTGTCTATAATATTCTATAATTGCATCCCTAGAGGTTACGTGGTTATTGATAATGTGAGAAATTAATATTATAGTGTAACTCTTAAACTGCCTCGACTAATGATCATCGAGAATGGGATATCGATGATATGTGATACGTCGACATGTGGTCTGCATCATATCCTTTGGGGATGTAGTATGTCTCACATGCTACGAGTTATGGCAACTCGTGATGAACACATGGATACTTGTGAAAGTATTAGTATACCCTGCAGATTACTGTTTGTTATAGATGTCTAAAGTATCATCAGCGTGTGGGGATAGAAGTCCGTAGACTTGAGGTCGATACGCGCCTTGTTTACAGAGTAATATACTTTGATCCTGTCCTAAGCTCAAATGTCTTATAGGTTGAGACGTGACTTGTATTGAGTTTATTTCGGCGTAGATTAAAGGTGGTAGTTGAGCCAAGATTAGGATTCATTCCTCGAATGTATCTTCGAGAGAACACTCAGATTCTCATATGGTATTAGGTTGACTAAGTCGTTGGCCAACGCAGTAGACATATCTATGATATAGTCTTGTTGTCAGCTAATATAGATGGGATATAATGATCAAGCCATTTGGATAAACACTTGACAGATCCTAAGTTTAATCGAGTGTGTCGTGAATGAAAGGATTTTATCTACCCACATAGAGGTTCAATTCATAGGTTTCGTGTAACTATATTTCACATATTGAGTTCGTCTTCCGACGCCGTCTAGGAGTTCCGTGTAGACCCTAATGATATTAGTGTCGATATGTGAAGGCATGTAGGGTAACATTAAGTCAATTGTTTCGTCGATTCAAGGATGTAATCAGAGAGAATATAAATGTTCGGTTTATAATCGAGACATTAGAAACGTCGCGGCACCACATGTCCAGTGGGTCCGAAGTGAACCACTCTCTCGATTTTTGGGCCTGGCCCACTTGAAAACCCTAGCTGATTTTTTCAGCTATAAATAGAGGGTTCAATCATTATTTTAAGACACCCAATTCACAAAAATTATTCTCTGCTGAAACTCTGCTGGATTTCCTAACTTTCCAAATGAGTAATTACATTGGAGTCTTAGACTTGCAATCGAGGAACAATTGCGTGCTCACCCTCGAATTACACATCGAAGTTTGAAGATTCCAGATTTGCTAAACTGTAAGTGTTCTATCGACGCATTACAGTTTCTATGTGTTTTACATTATATAATCATCCATCAGTTTGACCCCCCGTCGGGTTTGAAACATAAATTTTCTTATTACGCTACGTGTACGAACCCGATAAATCACTACCGAGGGGGGGAGGAGGTGAAAAGGAAATACAATATTAGTACATGTTAAAGAATTCATTAATTTCTTCATCCTCTATATTTCCCCCTTTTTTCTGGCCATAGGCCAAAAGAAAAGAGTGTTAAAATTGAGATCACTATTTACAACAGAATGTTAACAGCAATAGGAAGAGCAGAGTAACTCTAGAAGTCAATAATTGGTTCACCAATAGTAAGATTCCTCTTGACAGTCCATGGCAAGTTAAAGAGCTTAGCCATGATGAACTTAAAGATCTTATTCACATTGATGTTATGTGTTGCACTTGAGAAGAAGAGAGTCGCTTTCATTGCCTTTGCATATGCCCTTGCCTGTAAACAACCATTTCAAACAATTCTCAACTACGTGTCACATACTTCATGCGCAACATAAGAAGCAAAACCAAGATGTCCTAAATCAACACAATTTAGGAGGAATCAGCGAGGACTACAATTCAAACCGACTACTATGTAGTTAGGTAGGGACAATCAGTACGTAGTGATGATGGAAATCTAGGAATGACTGAGGGTCCCTATTAATAAAAGAACATCTTATTAGAGTTTTCTCTTTTTCTCTCATTCAGTTGTTCTATTTGATCTAATACGACACAATATAATACGAGAAGATGGAATGCAATGGGATGAGTCAGTACGTGCAGATAAAGTGTTATTTTATTATATGTAGACATTTTTTTTTAAGTATATACATAGTTCGAGCTGAAATTTGTGGGGTCAGTTGAACCGGCAGGACTTACTCTAAATTCTAACCGTGATACATAAATCCTACCTACTACTATTTGTTTTCTTGGTTTGTTGGGGGTGGGTGGACCCTGTGGTAGGGTATTGGAGGATGACTATAACCCAAAAGAGTAGTTCCTTTCTTCTTCTTATTTTTTTTAGGTATTAAAGCAGGGGAAATCTGTTGATAATGCAAATACTATCCCAATCCTTTTCAGTTCCCTAACAGAAAGGGAAAGAGAGATAGAGAGAAAATTAAAACATTCTTCTGGACTGACATAGACTTTTGATTTAAGCCCAGTATATGTGGGGGTCACCCTATTCATTTATGGAGAAAAAGAACAGTTGATGAACTTGTTAGGATCACATTGTTTTCCCACTTGCAAGAAGTAAAAGTCTACAAACATGAAGAAGCAAGGTCTTTAATCATGGCAATTCTAAAAAAAAATATTGCCTTTACAGCAAACTCATTAGCTTGCCAGAGGTAAGTGTAGATTGAGGTGATTACATATATTTATTTATCACCATTAGTGATAAAACGTTCATATAAAGACATGTGTCACATGTTTATTGCTTTGGTGTAAAACACGTCGTGCGAGCAAGTTTTTTCTAGAACAACCCCTGCAGTTATAACGTTTTAAAAACCATTTAAGTACTGATTTAGAAGAAAGATGAAGGAATTACTTAAGTGCCATATTGATCAGAATTGTACCTGTGTCACCACAGACCATTGAATTTCTGGTGGAAGCTGGACAAAATCATCAAATTTGGTCCCAATTAGTATTGGAATAGCATTCTGTAGTTGTTAATTATAGAAGCAACGGATTAGACTTCTCCAGAAAAAGCATAACTATCAAGGTTTTTAAGTCTAGAAATCAAACATCTAAACAATGTCCCATCTGAAATACTGTACCTACATCCGACGTTTACATCAACTCAATGAATACATGATCTATGTCGTTATATAAAAATGTTCTCAATTAACCATAGTTAACTATTATATATCCTCACTAATTTTTATCAGTAATCATGAAAAACTAACATAGTTTGGTGTAAACACGAGATGTGGATAAGCTTTTTCTATGTCTCATATATATACTTATAAATCGGATTTTCATTGGGAAACAACAGCTGTATTTTTGGCAATGAATAATGATCATCATGATTGTTATTCAATTCATTCTCAATAATTCTTCTTGAAAGTTGAAGCCAATCAAGTTTTGCTAATAACCGTTTTGCCCAAGCATTAAGTTTCAATCATTCAAATCTAATGAACCAACTAATTATTATCATCTTCAAGAGCAAAAAGTAACTAAAGTAGTACTTTACTTATTGCCATTTGCTGCTTTTTATCCAAAGGTGTGAAAGTAGTTCCAACTACTGTCATTACTCAATTCACTCCAAAACTTTACTTCAATATATCAATAGTCCCAACCACTGTAGTTATATTCCTGTTAGTACTGCTTGTTTTCTGTTTGGTGAAATGAATTGGTACTGGCTAGTATACTCTCATCCAACTTTGTTATTAAGTAAAGATGATTCTTGGTCCTAAAGTTTACTCCTTTTTCAAGAAAACAACATCAAAGTAAAAGAGAAGTTAAGTTTCTCACCTGATTCCACTTTCTTGCTTCACTATACCAACTTATCACACTGCAATTGCAAAAAAGAAAAAGAAAAGCTTTTAATAGCGGAGTTCAAGTTTGATGCACTAACAGTATCAGATTAAAGTGACCTACTTGTTCAATGTACTCCGGCTAGTGAGATCAAACATAAACAGAATTGCAACAGCATCTTTACAAGCAATTGGAATCTGATCAAATGAGCTATGATCACCTGTAAACAATAATTCAAAATTCAAAACTAAATTACTCAATTCTATTGATTAAGCTACAGTAACCACCTTAAAAGTTTACAAATTTGGCCTAAACTTAACAAAATTAGAACTCAAAATTAGCTAACCAGATTAAGAAAGAAAATTAATGAACAGACCTCCTACATCCCATATTCTAAATGCAATTCTTGCACCTCGTACAACTAATATTTTATCCATCAAATTCAGTCCTTTCATTTCCAAGCACCTCTTTTCTTGTTCTTCACCTACATACTTAATCTGAAAAATAAAGATAAATAAGTTTCCAACAAAGTGTCAAAGAATTCTTAGTTTAAGCATAAGAAGTAACATGCTAACTCGAAGGGTGTGGACAAGTGATCACTGTAGTAGATTAAGGCAGAGATCAGAATTCAAATCTCACTAGAAAAGAAAATTCATCTAAGTCTTTGGTGAGCAATATTGTTGCTCAGACTCTCCAAAAATATTGTCGGGGCCCGAGTGTGTGTCGAATCCTCTAAAAGTAAGCATTTTTGGAAGACCCAACACGAGTTCGGACCTAGCTAGGGGTGGAGCTAGAGCTTCGTCTACGAATTCAGCGGAACCCAGTAGCTTTTGTTCAAACTTAATATGTGTAAATAATTTATCAAGAACCCCATAACCTGTATTTCCTAAAATTCAGAACCATAAATTCAAAAGTCTAGCTCCGCCTCTGATCACACCACCAATATTTCAAGAAAGCAGTAACAAAGTAACATAATTTATAAAGGGATTAAGTTAAACTTACCACAAAACTTGTTTTACCAATCTGACAATCACCCAAAATACTTATCTTCAAAGTAACTAAATCTGAATCACTATCATACCCACTACAACTTGCATTCAAACGATCATTTTCCCCACCTACCCCATACTCTTCAACTTCCTCCATGGCCGGAGTTGATAAAGTTCTCCGAGATATACGCCGGTACCTTACCGGTTTCCGGCCAGTTGAACAAACAATAATTCTTTCCCAAATGAAACGAAAAAACTCTTTAAATATTTTCCACTTAATGTTGACTTGAACTATTTTCCTGCAAAGCTTAGTCATTTTTAAGGTGAATTCATGGATTTTGTGAGCTATGAGGAGTTGATTTTGGTAAGTCTTTTTCTTGTTGGATGTTCTGTTTGGAACAATTTGTGACAATATTAAGAATGACAAATGTTGACCTGGATGTGTGTGTTTTTAGGAATCTACAAAAAGAACAACCTATTTTGCCGGCTCGGTTGGGTTGTTTCTTAAATCTGATGTAACGTGGGTATATAGGTCAATTGAGTTAGGCACTACTACACTATATAGATGTTATGTAGGGGTAGTTTGGTCATTTCAGTAGCTTATAAATTGGATTAGATGGACTAAGGAATTTAGAATGGTAGTTAGGGCAGTTTGGTACCGTTTATTAAAAAAACGTTTTAGAAGTTGAGTTTTTAGGAGTAGAGTTTTTTATCAAAAAGTTGTTAGGCGTTTGATTGTCAATAAAAAAATATTTTTGGCTTAAAAATAAATAAAATCAAACGAAATTTTGCCTTTACTTCCAAAAGCCCAAAATTTGAGCTTTTGGAAATAGAAGCCAAAAATACTTTTGGAAGTCAAAAATATTTTTTCGGTTTGCAGTCAAACACTCCAAAAAAGGTCAAAAGTGTTTTTGGCCTTTCCAAAAGTCCAATCAAACGGACACTTAATACATCATACTTCTTTGTAGGGATGTCAAGGGCGGGGCGGGGCGGGGGCAGGGAAGGGTACCCATACCGTATCCGCCACCTAAAACCCACCCCACCCCCGCCCTATCACCCATCACGAGTAGTAATTCCTTCACCTGCTCCGTCCCACTTACCCCGGCGGGTACCCAT
Organism: Przewalskia tangutica; assembly: GCA_029844215.1. Classification (NCBI taxonomy): domain Eukaryota; kingdom Viridiplantae; phylum Streptophyta; class Magnoliopsida; order Solanales; family Solanaceae; genus Przewalskia; species Przewalskia tangutica. The sequence goes on along the minus strand of CM056724.1, from coordinate 95,820,338 downwards.
CACGGGTAGTAAAAAAAAAATTATATAAGAAAAAAAAAAGTTATATAAGAAAAAAAAAGATCCAAGAAAATGGAAAAAAATGAACTTTTTTCACTATGGTGTATCGAATATCAAAGTCTGAAACTTTACCAAAATATTAGCAATATTAAAAGGTTAAAATAAAGCGTGAAATTTATATAAAAGAAATACAAGAAATTTTCTAGTTCTTTCAAATGATCACAATTGTAAAAAAATGAAAAGAGAAACTCCAATGTCATTATCAAAGTTGTCACATACGCACAGGTAGAATTGTTGCATTGTACCATACATTTTCACACAAAAACATTACAAGAATTGAAGGGTATCATACACTTTATTTTAAATGATATAATAATAATAATAATAATAATAATAATAATAATAATAATAATAATAATAATAATAATAGGTTGATGACTTGACAAGAATCACATAGTCTTCACAAGAATAAGGGATTTCAAGTCCTTGTCTAGTTAAGAATATCAGAAAATCAACATAATTAAAGAATCCAACACAAACATGTACGGGGTGGGTAGCGGGGCGGGTATGGTGCGAGGCTTATATGAAATTCACCCCCGCCTCACTATCCATGGCGGGTAAGCACTTTTGATACACATACCCACCAAACCATTCTCATACCCGCCCCAACTAGAGAGTGTGGGGCGGTACCCGCATTTACCCGCCCCACTGACATGTGATTGGTTATATGTGTGATTAGATGATATTAAATTCACTTTTAAAATTGGTAGGGATGTAATAAATCGCTTTAATAGTTTGAGTGTGATATCAAAATTTCTGGTATACTTTAAGGGTCAAGCTATATATTTTGCCTATTTAAAATTGAGTGGGTATGTTGTCCCCTGGGGCATAGCTGAATGACAAATGATGAGAACTTAAACTCCAGCTGAAGGTCTGCAGCGTGAGTTCGAACCCTGGTGGGATCAATTTGTTAAATTTGCTTTTTTCTGGGGTACAACCTTGTAGATGATATCATTTGCTCTGTTCTCAAACTCTGGTCATTCAGACATATCCCGCGATTTACTGGTAGCCGCTTTCCCTATTTCAATGGAAAGGGGCGAATCACCCATCTAATAACCCTTTCTTCGGCAACAGTCTTTCCAAGAAAGATACGCTTCTTACCGGCTTTCATCTTAATTAAGTACCAGATAGAAGAAACTATTAATAAGGAGCGTTCATCAACTCTCTTGACTATAAGGAAAGAGAGAAGTGAAAGCCACTTTCATGCAAGGAAATGAGAGAAAAGTCACTCACCTTTATTATAAGTAAGGAGAGGCGTGGAAAGCTAATACATCCCGCGATTTACTGGTAATAGTGTTGATGAACCGATACTATTATCTTCAGGAATAGTTTGGCGTAAACCAGGAACCTGAATATATAAAAAAAATGAGTGGTATGGTGAGAGAATAAAGTTAAAAGCTGCAAATAGCATCAGAATGACTCTTTCTTTTGTGTTTTTCCACAAAAGCATTTTGTTAGAATTAATAAAGTTCATTTATGAATCTCTAGAAATAGTATGACGTAAGTCAGAAATCTGAATATAAAAAAAAATGAGTAGGTATGGTGAGAGAATAAAGTTAAAAGATGCAAATAGCATCAGAATGACTCATACTTTTGTGTTTTTCCACAAAAGTATTTTGTTAGAATTAATGAAGTTCATTTATGCTGTGCTTTTTTCCGGTTAATGAGGTCCGTATAACTTTTTATCAGGGCCGTCTTTGGATCCGTATCCGTGTGAGGTGTGCTATCGCACAGTCTCTCGAAAAGCGAAAAATTTTAGGGTCAATTTTTTCATTTTTTTATTAAGTAGTATTAACTAGAATTTACTGTAAAGACCCATAATTTGCAGGTCTTAACCCAATTAAAAGTTCATTTTTACGAATTAAAACAGAACCCCCAAAATATTTGAGACGACCCTATTTTTTATAAGTGTGAATCTTGTTTATACTTGAACAACAAATTTAAGTAAGTTTCTAGATACCAAAAAGCCCAAAATTGTTCATACATAATTTCTCAAATTTATACTCGATTAACTTTTTGGTTGAGCTATACTCTTATCATCAACAATTCATTTCGTATTTAACTTGCTATATATTAACAAAAAGTTAATGTGACATGGATGGACTCCGCCCGTTCAAATATTCAGGAAAAAAATTAAATTTACTTTTGAATTATTTGTTAAATGTAATTAATTGGTAATATTATGTTAGAATATTATGTTAGAATATTCTAGATATATAATTAATTAGTAATATTATATTTATGTAGAATCCTAATATATATGGTAGGAAGATATTATTAGGTAGGATTTATTAGTTATTATGAGGCATGATTTCCTCCTCATAATTAATGTATATTACTTGTATATATTCTCCCTTATGGGATGAGAATAATGAGGGAACATTTTCCAATTCTAAAGAGTTCTTACATGGTATCAGAAGATTATTCAAAGATCCTATTTTAAATAAAATTTTCCTTCCAAATTCGGTCATCTTCTCCAACCGAATTTGTCTTCTCCATTGTTATACTTTATTTTATTTTTTTTTCTCCATTATTGTTGTCAACCATGTCTGAATCAAAATCTTCGTTTCACTCAAATTTCTTACTATTTCCAACATCAAAACACATATTTCACAAACTAGAGATGGAAACTGCTCACTACGCAAATGGGCGGAGTTGTTCAAAATATGTTGTAGGGCTCACAAAGTTCTTCATCATATAATTCCACCAAAAATGGTACAACAACGAACAATCGTGCAAGCGGACAAAGAATTGTGGATACCCGATGCCACGTTCTTGGTTGGATTTATGCAACAATATCCACGCACTTGTGCATACAATAATGGAGCAGATTCCCATCGCCATGGGCGTAGGAACGCCGAGAGACATTTTTCAAGATAATCAAAACTCTCGTTGTTGCGTTGGAACAAGAATTTTCAACCATTGTCATGGCGGACTTTCCTAACGTTTCAACCCATCACAACGCCTCAAAGTGGTGGCGGTCAATTGAGAACGTAGGTTCACCCGTTTCGACAACCGGTTAGTTTCTACGATTAGTCGGTCTCACGGATGCTTATAGTGGCGTGAGGACTCTAATCCGTCAAAGTAATCCCTTACCAAAGTTTTATCAAGCAAGATCCATGCTTGTTCTTGAAGAATCGGGTTTGATTAAGAAAGTCTCAACGAATTCCGGCATGGTTGCCACGTATTCAAATGAAGGTAATTATTTTGACTATTCTTCACAAAATAAGAGTCAAAAAGGACGGGGTAATAATCATAAGCGGTGGAAATCGCGAAATAATAAAGGTGAAGTCACCGAATTATGGCGGCGGAAATGGCGCGACACCAACTCGGAGGCTATGGCGGCGAAGAACTCGGCGGCGCATCGGCAGAATTCACCGCCGGCGCAGCAATGCAGAATCGGCAAGCAAAGAAGAAATAATGGGCGACGGCATCGGGCGAGTAAACCAATCGCCCAATGGCCAGTGGCAGCCCAACCCGCCCCAAAGAGATCCAGCAGAAGCGGTAGCTTTTTGGCGAGCGGCCAGAAGAATGTGCCCAGCCAGGTTCAAAGACGAGCCCGTAACGTTGGCGTAAACACTCGGGCGGGCAGCCCGCCACGGGCGACAGCAGATTTTGGGCCTCCTCCGGCCCAATGGCAGGAGGCCCATTCAACCATGACCCATCCTACGGATATTGAAAGGAGCTATGCACACTTGGACTCAATCCACCGGATTCTAATCGGTATATGGACTCCGGGGCTACGTCACATATGACGGCGTCCCAAGGTACACTCTCACCCTATTATAATTTGAGCAAAGAAAATGGTATTATTGTCGGAAATGGCCATACAATTCCAATAAAAGGTTATGGGACAAACACACTGTCACCACCACACCCGCCACTAGTTTTAAAAAATGTCCTGCATGCTCCCAAATTAATAAAAAATTTGGTTTCTGTTAGGAAGTTTACTAGTGATAATTGGGTTTCTGTTAAATTTGACCCATTTGGTTTTTCCGTACATGACTTTCAGACGGGGAAGCTTCTCATGAGATGTGATAGCAAGGGGGAGCTCTATCCAATAAGTTTACCAAATCCACAGTCTAAAGTTCCTTCCACTTTTGCAGCCTTGGCTCCATCACTATGGCATGAACGATTAGGACATCCGGGGGAGTCTGTATTGGCCTCTCTTAAACAAAATAATTTTATTTCTTGTACTCAAACTCATGTTTTGAATAAGTGTCAGGCTTGTGTTCTTGGTAAACATGTTAGGTTGCCATTTACTTCTTCTACTTCATGCACTACTATGCCATTTGATATTTTACATTGTGATATTTGGACATCACTGTTTTGAGTTCCTCAGGTCATAGATATTATTTATCGTTTCTTGATGATTACTCTAATTATTTGTGGACATTCCTTTGTCGAAAAAATCACAAGTGTTTTCCACTTTCCTAAACTTTAGAGCATTTATCCGAACTCGGTTTGAGCAGGAGATTAAAAGTATTCAATGTGACAATGGGAGGGAATTTGACAATAATCGCTTTGGGATTTTTCAAAACAAATGGTTTACAATTTCGTTTATCCTGTCCTCACACATCTTCACAGAATGGGAAGGCGGAGCATAAAATTAGAACCATTAACAATATTGTGAGAACATCCCTTGCTCATGCTTCTATACCCCCCATGTTTTGGCATCATGCACTTCAAATCGCAACCTACATGTTAAATATCCTTCCCCACAAAAACATTTCTTACCAAGATCCACTAAAAATAATTTATTTAAGAGAGCCCTCGTATCATCATTTGAGAGTTTTGGATGTCTGTATACCCCTATTTCCATCCACCACCATCACAAAACTTCAACCCCGGTCTACTCCATGTGTCTTCTTGGGATATCCTACAAATCACCGTGGTTACATGTGTTATGACATTTCCTCCAAACGTATGTTTATATGTCGTCATGTAATTTTTGATGAGTCACAATTCCCCTTTGCCAAGATACATGACACAGGACAAATACTTATGAATTTTGGATGATGATAGGACCCCGTATCTAACTAATTTACTCCACAGCCCGGGACTCACAAAAATATCCAACAACCGGGCCATCGGGCCCAAGGCCCATGAACGAGAACCCCTACTTTACACCCGCCCTCAATGGGCCAACCTCCAACCTGTGCCCAACTACACATCTGGGCAGTGGCGTTCAGCCCACTGTTTCACTCCCGGCCAGTGGCGTCCAGTCCACTGGCACGCTAAACCGGCCAGTCACCCGTAGTCAACATGGAATTACAAAACCCAATGCCAAATCTGACACACTCAAGTCTCCAAATCACCTTTGCTTGTAACCACGTATGCCTCTAAAAGATCCTAATTGGAAAATGGCCATGGATGATGAATATCATGCTCTAATTAAAAATAGGACATGGAGTTAGTACCTCGTCCATCTAATGCTAATATAATTCGTTACTATGTGGATTTTTAGCCATAAAGAAAAATCGATGGTTCTTTTGAGCGCGTAAGGCCCGGCTTGTAGGTGATGGCAAGACTCAGCAGTGGGATTAGATTGCGGCGAAACATTCATCCGATGGTTAAACCAAGAACCATCGAATTGTTCTCGGTTTAGCCCTCTCGAAAGGATGGTTACTTCATCAATGGATGTCAAGAATGCCTTCATACGGGCATTTGAGTGAGACGGTATCGTGCACCAACCATTGGGGTACAGAGATTCTCGTTATCCCAATCATGTGTGTTTACTTAAAAAATCATTATATGGACTCAAACAGCTCCCGTGACTCGTACAAGCGGTTTGCGATTTTGTGTTCAATATGGGTTTCTCAAACAATTGTTCGGATAATTCACTATTTATTTATCAACGGAAATCATCGCTTATATTCTCTTATATGTAGATGATATTATCCTAATGCCTCTTGAGACTCTCTTCAAGGATATCTTGACACAGTGAGTTAGAATTTGCTATGAAGGATCTTGGTCCACTTCACTACTTTCTAGGAATAGCGGTGACACGCCACGCAGAGGTCTATTTCTTTCCCGGAAGAAGTATGATCGTAAATCGTAGAACGGGCCGGAATGTCATCTTGCAAACCGTCTGCAACTCCGTGAGATACCAAGTCAAACCGAGTGCCATATCCGTGAGTCCTTTGCTAATCCGACATTGTATCGCGACTTGGCGGGAGCTTTACAATATCTCACATTCACAAGGCGGATATTACATATGCAGACAACAAGTGTGTTTGTTCACGCACAATCCTATGGAAGAACATATCATGCACTCAGCGTATTATGCGATATATTCAGGCACTCTGCATGGATTGCATCTGTACCCATCTTCCATGACCAAGCTTGTCACCTACACGACGCAGATCGGGCAGATGTCCAGACACCCGACGCCCACCGCTATCGCGTCTTCCGGTGATAATTTAATATCTTGGTCCTCCAAAAGGCAACCCACCGTATCACGTTCGGTCCAAAGGCCGAATACCGCGCGGTAGCCAATGTTGTCCGACTATGCCGGATTCGAATCTTTTACTGAGCTTCATTGTCTATTCCGACAACCACCATGGTATCTCGTGATAACATTAGTGCAATTTATCTCTCCGAAATCCAATCCATCATCAACGCACTAAGCATATTGAGTTAGACATTCATTTTGTCCGTGAAAAGGTGGCTCGCGGACAAGTGCGAGTGTTACATGTCGACCGACGACATCGATTGCGGATATCTTCACAAAGGGCTTCCACGATCTTATTTGAAGAATTTGGGACGATCTCAAGATTCGCCCTCCTAAACCATTGCGGAGTGTTAAATGTAATTAATTGGTAATATTATGTTAGAATATTATGTTAGAATATTCTAGATATATAATTAATTAGTAATATTATATTTATGTAGAATCCTAATATATATGGTAGGAAGATATTATTAGGTAGGATTTATTAGTTATTATGAGGCATGATTTCCTCCTCATAATTAATGTATATTACTTGTATATATTCTCCCTTATGGGATGAGAATAATGAGGGAACATTTTCCAATTCTAAAGAGTTCTTACAAGAGTTCTTACATTATTGATTATAGTTTGAATTAAGGACAAAAAGATTTTTTTAACAGTAGGAGTAATTAAATTATATAAATTTATTTAGAAAGTAAATTGAGAGCTTAAACTTAAAAACGATCCTAACATTTTTAATCGATCATTAAAAACTCATGTGTCTACCCGTAATCGACTAATTGCTATTGGTGTATATCAATGGAGTATATAACAGGTGTATAATAAGTAATTAATTATATTGAGTATATATAAATATATAATGATTATACACTATTTAATATACATATGACTTAATATATATATAAACAAAGATTAGAATTGTAAACGTATATAGTAGTATAATAATATTTCTACCCATAATTAGAATATTTGTGTAAATATAATTATGGTAAGACTATGATTCGTCTTATATATGAGACTAGAATTCCTATTGAAATTGGGATGAACATTGTACAATATATATATAATGATATTAATGAGAAAGACTCTTCAAGGAAGATTAATATCATCTTACATGATATCAGAGCAGCAACCAATTCGGCCACTACCTAAGAACAAAATTGTTTCTTTTCTAATTATTTCTTTCCTTCCCTAAGAACAAAATTGTTCTCTTCTATACCAGCAGCCAGCCCATTCGTGATTTTTCCACTGCAAAATTTTGTTCTACAATTTTTGGGTTCTTTCCTTCTCTCCTAAATTATATCCACTATCATGACAACTTCTACAGTCTCCTCCTCCATCATTATCACTCCCGAAACATCGTCATCTTCTTTTCATCCCGCCCTAACTGTTACACCCTGTAACTCCAAGGCAATGAAATGAGAACGTAAGTTAGGATATAAGATTTGAATGTTGGAAGGAAAATATATTTACATTTTCTATATGAAATAATTTTGGATACAACGGATGTGACGACGAAAATTTATTAGCTAGTAGTTAAATTCTTTCCAATGGATTTATGGACTTAGTATTGTATTATGAAGTTTTGACATTGATAATATGGGGTCTACCAAAAATTTCACAATTTGTGGGCCCATCGAAATATTAAGAATTTTGGACTAAAGTATGGAATTATTTTTTTGTGAAGAAAATTATGGGCGAATTAGAGGGTGACACGTGTCCCTCCCCACTTGTGTAACAAAACTCTAATTATTTATATGTATTGCAATTGGCCAAGTGTGGGAGATATTGTGAAGAGAAGACAAGTGGACAAGTGAGTCTACAAGGTCCCCTCCACTTATATATAGATATACAATGCAAAGACTTTCTTGCCTTAGCACAAATATCTTCATCTTTCAAACCTCTCTTCTCTCTTCCTTAAGCCTTCAAAATTTCGAAATCTCCATAGCCAAGAAGAACAAGATTAAGCACCTTAACCAAGTTCTAAGCCAAGTTAACACTCCAAAATTGTTGGTCAAGGCTTTGGCCAAGAAACTTCTTGAAACCCTAAGCTTGGAAATGAACTTTTTGGAAGAGAAACATGAAAGTAAGATAATTACAATCGTGTAGAGGATACATGTGTTGTTGTAACGTGAATAAGTGGTGCAAAAGGAAGTGGTGGTGGCCGAGAACTTGGGACTGTTTTGGCTAAGATTAAGGTAAGATTTCTTCTTCCTCTTGAAGTAATTGGAGGTTACATGATGTTATAGTTAAGAGATGAACTCGTGTTAAGTAAAATGAAGGATAAGAAGTGCATGTCACAGTTTTGGCATGTTAGCCGAATTGTGGACAGTTTTGTTATTATGGATTCGTTGGTTATTGTTGTTGTTATCGTCACTTATTGCATGTTAAAATGAAGGAATCTTGTTATTGGAAGTTGATATGGTTTATATTAAAGTATTGATACTTGAATTGGATTATAACGAATTATGAAAAGGGAAATGATATTAGGTTTTGTTGACCGAGATTTTATAAAACTGTTGGATATTGTGGTGCTGTTTTAGGGACTGTTTTGTGGTGTTATAATGCTGAAAATTCAGTTACCATTATGCATGTTTAAATGTGGTAATTGCTAATGTAAGTCCTAAAGGAATAAGGATGTAGAAAGGTGTAGAAAAACTTCACATTTCACCCTCGTTGTTGTTGAAGTATGAACTGTTTTTATATGGATTAAGAGGTCGGATTAACATATGAAGTAGGTGTGGAATTCACCTTGGTTGTTGTTTTGGTTGTGCCCTTAAGTGGTGCTTGGTTATTGATGTTATTGGCCTTATTGTAAGGAGGAAATATATGTATAATTAGAGGAAGTACTGCCCAATTTTTTTATATGAAAAGAGAACCATTACTTGGTATATGACCTACACTAGTAAGCATGAAGTTGATAGATGTGTTGTTGTTGTTATAGGTTGAAGTACCTATTTGAGACGTATTCTACTTATCGTGTTGGTATAGCCGATAAAGTATGTGAACTATCTTTTCTTCTTCGGGCATGTTTATATGAAGTGTACGGCGGACATACATAGTTCTATTGGATCCTAATCCTTAATGATATGATAGTACTTTGATTTTTTTTAAATGAAAGTTGAGTTTTATAAAGTGAGTGTATGACGGACGTACATAGTTTTATTGGATCTTAATCCCTAATGATATATGATATGATAAGTGCCTTGAGTTTCCAAATGACGTTTTAAAAGGATATATGATATGATAAGTGCCTTGAGTTTCCATATGGTGTTTTAAAAGGATATATGATATGATAAGTGCCTTGATTTTTCAAATGATGTTTTAAAAGGATATATGAAATGATAGTGCCTTGGTTTTCTAAAAATGAAAGTTCATTTTAAAGATATTATTGAGAGTCAAAAGATGATTTAAATTGCACAAGGTTGCTCGTGACAGCTATTCGTGCAAAGTGTTGTTATCCCGTGGACCTACATCCATGATGCGGGTATTGATACCCATGAGAGTATATTGTTCTGTGGACTTACATCCATGATGCGGGTATTGATACCCATGAGAATATATTATTCTGTGGACTTACATCTATGATGCGGGTATAGATTCCCATGAGAGTATATTGTTCAGTGGACTTACATCCATGATGCGGGTATAGATTTCCATGAGAGTATATTGTTCTGTGGACTTACATTCATGATGCGGGTATAGAATTCCATGAGAGAATATTGTTCCGTGGACTTACATCCATGAGGGTATAGATTCCATGAGAGTATATTATTCCGTGGACTTACATCTATGATGCGGGTATTGATACCCATGAGAGTACATTGTTTTGTGGACTTACATCCATGATGCAGGTATAGATACTCATGAGAGTGTATTGTTCCGTGGACTTACATCCATGATGCGGGTATATATTCCCATGAGAGTATATTGTTCTGTGGACTTACATCCATGATGCGGGTATAGATTCCCATGAGAGTATATTGTTCCATTGACTTACATCCATGATGCGAGTATAGATTCCCATGAGAGTGTATTATTTCATAGACTTACATCCACGATTCATGTATAGATACCTATGACATATATGATTCCATGAACATGTATCCATGAGGTGAGTGTAGATACTCACGACAGTATATGATTCCATGGACATGTGTCCATGATGCGGTTATAGGTACTCATGACAGTATATGATTATATGAACATACATTCATGCTTTTGATATGACTCTCATTTTTATAAAGTACAATGATACAATGGTACAGTAGTATAGTGGTACAGTGATACAGTGGTACAGGGGTACTGATACTTTGACTATCATACTTGTTTACTGCCATCTTTCGGGCTATTATACTTGTCAATATGATCTCATTTACTGTACTTTATGTTTATATACTTGGTACCTTGTTATACTGACCCCCTTCTCCGGGAGGCTGCGTTCATGCCCACAGGTATAGGTACTCAGTTTGGTGATCCTCGAGCTTAGGATCCTTGCCCAACTTTTGAGATAGCTCCACTGTTCCGGAGCTTGTCATTTTGGTACATGTCTTCCATTATGGCTTATGTATATTCAGGGGTACGGCGGAGCCTTATCCCGTCATAGTTATTGTGATACTCTTAGAGGTCTGTAGTCATGTGTGGGTGGGACATGTACAATTGTAGTTCTTTTTGGACAATTCTATGTATAGTGGCGGCCTTGTCGGCTTACCTGTTTTATCATACAAGTTTGGTATGTGATTATGAGTTGTTCCTTAGCTTCCGATGATTATATGTGATGTGTGAGTATAAGGGTGCCCAGGTAAGGTACCAGTCGCGGCCCGTCGGTTCGGGTCGTGACAAAGGTTGTTATACCCCGTAGTTCTGACCCTACGTATGAGAGCGTACGAAAGTATGTAAGACTTAAAATTTTTAAGGATAGGTTGACGGATTGTTCCGGACGGGTTTTAGTCAACTTTGAGGCGGGTTATGACCCGGTACATTGAGAGTTCCTAAGTGTTTCAAAGGCCTAGGGCGTAGTTCGTTGAGTCTGGATTCCAACGCAACCAACCGTTCGTCGATAGGACGTCGGAGTAGCAAGTTATGAGAGTTGCAAGTTCGGTCGCAATGACGAAACGTGTTTGACTAAGGCGGCAGGGCGCGCGCCGGTGCGGTCGCGCGCCTAATGTATCGAGGTCGCTGAAGTTGCAGCGCGCGCCGGGACAGCGAGGCGCGAAAGTTCGAGAGGCTGCGGAGGTTTCACACGCCGCCGGCCGCGGCGCCGAGGCGGGAAATTTGGGCGGAAAAACTTAGAAAATCTGATTTTTGTTTTAAAAGAGACCATGGGAGGGTGACAAGTGTTCCCCCCCATCTGATTTTCTGTTGCATGCCATATATTGACCAAGACTTGGTCATTTTCTATTTTTCATCTTCTCTCTCTCTCTCAAATTGCTCTTCCCTAAACTTCCAAATTTCTCTAGAACCCCAAGAGAAATTCTTAGCCTAAGGAAAATCTGAAATTAAGGGCAAGAAGGAAGTTGGTGGCTAACTTAAAAGTGTTATTGTGGTGGTATTCTTGGAGGAAAGGCTAGCAAGGTGTTGGAATAAGCTTGGCTAAAACTTTAAGGTAATGATTCTTTCTTTAGATTTAGTTTATAGTGTTGCATGTTAAGAAGAAAGAACTTGTGGTAGTGAATAATGCTCTTAGAATCATTGCATGCTAGAAATGTGGTTTGGATATGAAAAATGGGTTAAGAGGAGATTATGAGCATGTTGTAGCCTAAAAACTACCTTAGAATTGTTAAGTGAATTGTTGTAAACTTATGGGGCGAATTGGTATTTGGGTGTGTAATCCCCTTTAAAATGTTGGATTGTTGAACCTTAAATGTGGTGTTTGGATGATAAATTCGCCTTGAGAAAGGTGGCAAAGTGAATAGAAACAAAGGAAATGCGCCCAATTTTCCATAGAATTTAGTGGCTTTGAGTTTAGATTATTCTACATTGAAATTAGAGGTTAATAAATGTATCATGGTTATTTTAGGTTGACATAGTACTTGCGGTAGTTTGGACTTAGCAAGTGGATTGATCAAAAGGTATGTGAAGCTTTCCTATCCTTTGAGCATGAGTATTTGTATCTATGTAGTACGGTAGACGTCAAGATTTAGTATTCTTACTTGTTTAAGTATATATAAAGACTTGTTTCGTTTTGAGAAGTATAAGTCCTTGGTTAAGGGAAAAGTATGATTTTACAAAAGTATAGAGTACTTGGTGTGAAAGTATTGAGTATTGAATTATTCTAAAGATAAGTGGCTTGAAGTATTTTTGGAAGTTGTGTAGAATTGTTTGAAGTATAAGTCTTTTGGTTTGTAAAAGAACAAAATGGTTTATAAGGAGTTATAACGGCTTTATGGGAAGTTAGTTATAACGGCTGTGAAAGGATAAGAAGGTCTTAATTTCTAACGATAAAGATAGTATAACGGCTTTATGGGAAGTTAGTTATATCACTTTATGAAAGGATAACAAGAAGAGATTTACTCTAAGTAAGATAAGCAAGGACAAATGATTTGATTTATGAAAGGCAAATTGATTTTAAGGCATCAATTGCCCAAAGGTTTTATACATGAAAAGAGTCACTTTTGAAAGAGTTGAAGTATGTAGTACTTTGGATTAAATTCGGTTTTCTTTTATTAAAGATATGATTAAGTGCCTTAACTAAAATGAGAGGTATATGAACAAGACTAATAAGAAGTTATAAGT